>OZ018321.1:115054837-115565948 GCA_963969495.1 Ceratothoa steindachneri
GAAAACTTGAGGTCGCTGGTGATCACGACTCCCAAGTCTTTTTCCATGTCTGTGCTCTCGAGCGCCGAGTTTTTGAGGCTGTAGACGGCTTGGGGATTTCTGTGGCCGATGTGCATCACCTTGCACTTTTCGACATTGAACGGCATTTGCCATTTGTCTGACCACTCCCCGAGTTTCCTCAAGTCGGCTTGGAGTCTCTCGACGTTTTCCGCGTCTGCCACGTTCATACCTAGTTTGGTATCGTCGGCAAATTTGGAAATCCTCGCAGTTATGCCATCATCTATGTCGTTTACATAGATGATGAAGAGTAGGGGGCCCAGCACGGAGCCTTGGGGAACGCCGCTTGTTACCGGTAGCCAACCGGACTTTTGCCCGTTCACCACTACTCGCTGCCTTCGACTATGCAGCCAGTTTTTGATCCAGTCACCTACAGCTCCGGCGATGCCTAGCGCTCGAACCTTTTTCAGCAATCGGCGGTGGGGCACCTTGTCGAAGGCCTTCTTCAAGTCGAGGTAGATGACATCCACCGCCTTCTCCCGGTCGTGTTCGCTGAACACGAAGTGGAAGAATTCCAAAAGGTTCGTTAGGCATGACCTGTGCCGCCGGAACCCGTGTTGGGAATTCCTCAATAGGTGGTTGGACTCGACGTGCTGCGTTATTTTGTCAACCAGGATACTTTCCATCAATTTTCCTACTACCGACGTCAGGCTGATCGGCCGGTAGTTAGATGGCTCGCTCGCGTTACCCTTTTTGAATATGGGGGTGACTTCCGCGTCTCGCCAGTCCTTTGGCACGCATCCAGTCTCGAGCGATTTCCTGAAGATCGAGCAGAGATGTGGGGAGACCTCATCTCGCACTTCCTTCAGCACCCGTGGTAAGAAGCCAGCACCCGTGGTAAGAAGCCATCGGGCCCTGGCGACTTGTAGCGGTTCAAAGCGTCGATCTTTGAACGCACTGTCGTCTCTTCGAAGTGAGAGAGAGAGAGAGAGAGAGAGAGAGAGAGAGAGAGAGAGAGAGAGAGAGAGAGAGAGAGAGAGAGAGAGAGAGAGAGAGAGAGAGAGAGAGAGAGAGAGAGAGAGAGAGAGAGTGTGTTACAAGGAGTTACAAGGAAAGAAGGTACCCTAGGAGACCTTACGGTCCATTCAAAGAGGGTACCTTGGGACTAGCAATCGAGCGCGCACATGGCTGCTCAATTGTTTTGCGTCCCTAAACGGCCACTTTTCAAGACCTTGTCTAGTCTTGACTTGAACTGGTCAACAGATTCACTGTTGACAACTTCCACTGGAAGTGCGTTCCACTTACCGCAAATACTGTAAGTGAAGAGATTTCCACACAGATTGCGGTTGTAACGCTTCAGTTCAAGTTTAAAGCCGTGATTGCGCATTCTGTTCTCACTCAGTGTGAACATATCCCGGTAGTGAACATTGTCGAACCCTCGAAGTATTTTGAAGACTTCGATGAGCTGACAACGTAGTCTACGGGTTTCCAGCGAGAACAGATCTAATTCCATTAGTCTATCCTCATAACTTTTATGTCGGATAGAGGGAATCAGCTTGGTTGCCCTGGCTTGTACGCGTTCCAATCTCGCGATGTCCTTTCGCAATGAAGGTCTCAAAATTGCACGGCATACTTCAGGTGCGGTCGGACAAGTGACTTGTACAGGCACAGTGCAATCTCCTGGATCTGATAACCAAACTGGCGCTTAATATAGCCTAGCATCCTTTGGGCCTTTTTCTCCGCCTCAATGCACTGTTTCAAGAACTTGAGGTCACTAGTGATTGTTACACCCAAGTCCTTCTCAGTGTCGGTGGATTCAATAGCAGTGCCCTTAAGGATATACTGAGATTGGGGGTTTCTGTGGCCGATATGCATCACTTTGCATTTGTTCACGTTAAAAGGCATTTGCCACGTGTCCGACCACTCCCCAATCTTCCCAAGATCTTCCTGCAGGCGGGCAGTATTTCCATCCTTTGCAACGTTCATACCAAGCTTGGTATCGTCGGCAAATTTGGAAATCTTGGCAACCATGTCACCGTCCATGTCGTTGAAGTAGATGATGAATAGTAGTGGTCCCAGGACAGAACCTTGAGGCACCCCGCTAGTAACGGGCACCCACTCAGAAGACTGTCCATTCACCACCGCCCGTTGCCGTCTGCCACTTAGCCAGTTCTCGATCCAGCCGGCTACCTTTCCGTATATGCCAAGCGCTCGCACTTTCCGGAGAAGGCGGAAGTGTGGTCCCTTATCAAAGGCTTTCTGAAAGTCTCGGTAGACCACATCCACCGCCTTGTCCCGATCGTGCTCACTGAAAACGAAGTGGAAGAATTCCACAAGGTTCGTCAGGCATGACCGTTGCCTTCGGAAGCCGTGCTGGGAACTCCTCAGTAGCAGGTTTGACTCTAAATACGACGTCACTTTGTCCACCATGATGCTTTCCATGAGTTTACCGACTATCGAAGTCAGACTGATAGGTCGGTAGTTCGACGGTAGTTATGGTCTCCTTTCTTGAAGATAGGAGTCACCTCCGCCTCACGCCAGTCTCTAGGAACGCATTTGGTCCGGATTGACATGTTAAAGATAGCGCACAGATGTCGTGATACTTCATCGCACACTTCCTTCAACACCTTGGATAAAAACTTGTCCGGTCCAGGGGACTTATTCGTCATAGGTCAGCAATCTTTTTCTTTATTTCTCCTTCGGTGAAGTCCATTGCCTCCAGCTTTCCCCCCCGAGTAGGAATCCGTTGGCTGGGGAATGGGACCACACTCCTCAGTAAACACTGAAGTGAAGTAGTCGTTGAGGAGGTTAGCATTTTCTGCATCTGAATGCTTTAATGTCCTCTCCTCATTCCTCAAAGAGCCAATCGTTCGACGGATTGGTTTATGGCTGTTCACATATCCAAAAAACTCCTTGGGATTCTCTTTACAGAGTCTCGCCACTCGGAGTTCCTCAGACCGCTTAGCCGCCTTTATGCTGGACTTCACTCTCCTGGCTAGCCTCCGGTATTCGTCAAAGGCACCCGAGATCTTCGATTGCCGGTACACAGTTCTCTTCTCCCTAAGCAGTTGCCCAATTTCTCGATTAAACCACTTTGGTTGAACAGAGGACCAACGGGGGCATTTGAGAGGGATGAAACGCGATTGAAGACTCATGAATGTGGTTTTGAAACTGTTTCAAGAGTCTTCAACAGCCTCGCACTCTTCTAGCCTCGCATCAGTCAGTCCCGCGCGTAGACCTGCAAAGTCTCCTCTTCTCAAATCGAGTTTCCTTGATTTACTAGTTGCAGGCTCTGCCTTCGGGACTTTGACTACAAATCTAATTAGTCGGTGGTCACTGCCACCGAGCTCTTCGCCAACAGAGAGGTCCTCAACGATGTCATCCTCAGAGGTGAAAACCAAGTCGAGGATATTGTCTCCTCTCGTTGGCTCTCTTACCCATTGAGTGAGGAACTCGTTGTTCGTGAACTCCAGGAGTAGTGCGTTCTCTGGTTTCCGAGTCAACTTGTGTGTTGAAATCACCCATGACGATAATAACTCTGTCTTCGACAAGTTCTCCTAGTGGCTGGTACAGATCACTTTCCTTTTCAACGAGTTAGGCAGGAGGTCTATAAAACACCAGGGTCCTGTATCTTTTGTTTCTTCGTTTTTCCTTTCTTCTTTTTCTCTTTGCCTCTTCTAGGCAACGAATCTGAGCTGCGTTAAGGGCTCCGAGTTTCTCCAACTTTCTTTCAAGGATTTTAGCTCTCTCCTCTGAGGCTCTATAGAGGTCTTTTAATTTCTTTTAATTGACTCGCTTCCACACCTCTGCTAAAGGGGTCTTCCCGTTAAGTGAAGACACGTATGCCCGCCAAGAAGAGCGGCGGGCGTGCTTCGAAATATACCGGAACCTAGCCCTAGCCTGACGAAATTCAGCGACAGTGAAATCGTTCGGGCGGCGCTTATAGCGCATGTAGGCATAAAGCTTCTGTTTGAGGGCCGTCTCACACTCGGCCGACCACCATGGGAGTGGTCGGCGTGCAAAACGGCCAGACGTCCTAGGAATAGTAGTCAGGCCCACGGCAATGAGGTTGCCGGAGAAGAACTCAACGGCCTCATCTACCGACCTAAACTCCTCGACTGAGATAGAGAATTCAGTCATTTCCTGAAATGCAGGCCACCGCACCCGCGCCAAGCACCACCGAGGTGGTCTCTCAGGCGGCAGTTGCCCTGAAAATGATATTTGAATGGGAAAGTGATCACTACCATGGAGGTCATCGACCACCCCCCAATCAAAACTAGGCTGTGCATCCGAAGAGCACAAAGATAGGTCAAGGCAAGAAAATGAAGCGGTTCTCGGACAGTGATGCGTAAACTCATCCACGTTTAGGACACCCATCTCAAGCTCTTCGATCAGATCGGCAAGGACTTGTCCCCTGGGATTTATGGAGTAATCTCCCCAGAGAGGATGCCTGCCGTTCAGATCTCCAAGCAAGAGATAGGGCCTCGGCAACCGTGCCACGACGCGGCGGAAGTCCCCCGCGTCGAAGTCAGCTGACGGTGGAATGTACGCAGAAATGATAGTATACCTCCTATCCAGGTGCAGCTGCACAGCCACTGCCTGAAAGGAGGTATCTAAAGAGAAAGGAAGAACGGAGACATCATGCCGGGTGTAAACCGCGCATCCCCCAGCCCGGCTATCCCGCGGTGGTGGAACAAAGGACCCTTATACCCCGGGAGGGCAGGCAGGGGGCACACGCCTAGCATGGTCTCCTGCAAAAAGATAGCTAACGGGGAACGGGACGAGACGAGCCACCGCACCTCCTCCCAGTTGGCCCGGAGTCCACGGCAATTCCATTGAAGGAATATGCCCTCCAGGCCTAGCTCGGAGGAGACGCGGGGGCCCTCCTCGAACTGAAGACCCTCACGGGAATGGCCGTAAGCTTCCCAGGGGCAGAACCCCGGGCATTGTTGGCCGGACAAAGCGCTGTCGCCTTCGAGGACTTATTGGGGGAGGTTGGGCTCGCCATGCGAGTCTTTTCTTCCCTCCGCCTCGAAACCTTAGGCGGGCGTTGCGGCTTCGGAGGCGGGGGGCTCTCTTTTCGAGGAACCACCGTCTCCGAGCCACTCGCTCCACCTCGGGGCGTGGGCGAAGGAGCCGAAGCTCCTTTGTTGCTGTCTTCCATTCGGGGGACAGCGTTAGGAACCCTGGAAGATGGCCTAGCGATCATCTTCAAGGGTGTTGCCTCCTGTGAGTCTAACGACTCTGTGGAAGCGCGTGGCCGTTTCGCCTTACGGGAAACGGTCACGCTGGGGGAAGAGGGGGGAGCCCTGGTTTTAGCCGGGGCTGGGTGTGAACCCTATTTGCCGCCAGCTTTACCAGGGGAGCGCCCGGGTGTAGTAGAGCCAGCAGAAGGGCTCCGAATGGGCGCGGAAACAACCATGCTCGTTGGCCTGGATGGGCCAGGAGCAGAGGGTGCTTTTCTAACTATTGAGGCATATGACGTCCCAGGCAGAGCCGGGCGCGCCAGGACTAAGTCCTTATCCTCGTGGAATGAGAGTCGATCCTGGGCCTAAACGGCCAGGATTTCTTTCTCAAGGAGATATGCACCACATTGCTTCGAAGAAGCAGGGTGCGACTCTCCGCAATTGACACACTTGGCCACACACGATTTGAACTTATCGTGTGCGACCTTGGAGCAATTTACACAGACTTCGGGTGACCCTTGATTTTGCACGTCTACATGATCGATTCGTATGGCCGAAGCGGTGACAGTAATAGCACCGCCGCGGCAGTGGCACGAATGCCTTCACGCGGTAGCGGTACCAACCGGCACGCGCCGACTCAGGGAGCTTGTCACAGTCGAACGTGACGAAGAGTGTAGGTGTGGGTCTCGAGGCTCCTCCCTGTTTTCTCATCACACGTTCGACTTTGACCGCCCCATGGTCGGCCAGCTCTAGGGTGATGTCCTCAATGGAGTAGTCAACGAGTTCCCTCGCATAAACTACTCCTTTCACAAAGTTCATGGTAGAGTGCGGCGTCACACTCACCGGGGTGCCATGAAGTGTCCGAAGAGCACTTATCTTGGCCGCCTCGGCGGGATTCGCCGCATTCGCCAGAAGGCTCCCGTCCGAGAAACGGGTTACCTTCGGCTCTCTACCAATTGCACTAGCTAATCCTCTCCTCTGATGGATCATGTTGCCCTTGGACAACATGCTGCCATCAGTGGAGCGAATAACGAGGAAGCGTTTGAAGCCAGCGGGCTCGAAAACGCCAGGTAACCTCTGAATCAGGGGCCCCGATGTCATCGAGGCTCCGCCCTGTGCATTCTTGGTGTTAGTCTTAGTCAGGGGCTTGGCACACGAGGGGGTAGAGGGGCCGGATGTGCCGATCTTGGCTTGGTTGCCTATCGAAGTGGTAGCAGACCCATCCGTCCCCGCAGCCCCCGCGGATGGAGAGGAGCCCCGAGTCTTCTTCGTTTTTTTAGTCTTTTTCTTTTTAGGAGAGGAGGGCGGGGAGTGAACCCGCTTCTCACCTCCGCCGGCAGAAGCCCCCATGCCAGATGGGCCGGCCTCAGCCAGGTCCCTCTCCGAAATGGGGATGGTCCTGGTAGTCGTAGGGGCACCTGTCGGAGGAGATCCCTTCCCTCCTTTTACTGCCTCGTAGCCCTCGGCCGTTTGAGGGGGACCTTGCATAGGGGCGGATTCGGGTTCGGTGCTTGACGCCGAGCCCGGATCCTGCCCCATGAAAGGCCCTACCGTCTGAGGCTGGGTCTCCTCAAGGACCATGTCTATTACAGGAGGGGCCTCCAGTTGGCCATCCCCTCCCAGGACATCGCAGGTCCCCTTGGCAGTGTCGCCAGTCTTGTGTGGGGAGGCACAGGCCTTGACCCCAGCAAGGTTTAAAATTCTTGCCTGCAGGTCTTTTGAGGGAAGCGACCGAAGGGGCCTGGCTTCCCTCTCCCCCCTAAGGGGGTTTGCCCTACCGAGCCGCTTGCACGAGGGGCGGTCGGCAATGGGCTGCCTGCTGGCTTTCTTAGAAAGCAAAGGAGGGACTGCCGCTGGAGATAGGGAGGTGCCCGAAAGCACCTCCAGAGAAGGGGGTGAGGGGGAGTCCCCTACACCCGTAGGCGTAGGAGAGGAGTAAGCCTCCTCTCCGGTTAAAGAATTATGGAGGGTCCCTTGCGCAAGCACAAGGGCAGGGACCTCCATTTTCTCGGTGGAGCTGCCCGAGGGCGGCTCCGTTGATTTTCTTTGGGAAGATGGGGGTTGGTTTGTTTTTTTTTTGTCATACATGGGCATGGTGACCCTCTTTTTAATACGGGACGCAATAGCTCATCACCTCTCGCAGTTGCCCGCACTGCGAGAAGTGCTTACAAGCCCGGCAGAGCCAGGCGCCGCCATTCGGGACCACCCCTCCCGCCTGTTGGCCTGGCGGCTCCACCTTGGACACGGCGTAAAATTGATAGAATGTGAAGAGGAGAGGAAAGGGGATGTGAGGAAGGTATGGGTGGGGATGAAGCAGGTTGTTAAAAAAAAACCATCCCGAACCGGAGCTCAGGGGTTAGGGAACAATGTCCCCTCTCCCCCCAGCCCCGATCCGGGGTGGTTGGCTTGAGAAGAAGGTCAGCATCTACCCTGTGAAATTAAAGGCTGACCAGAGAAAGTTGTGGGAGAGGTTGTATGAAAAGCGACGAGGTAGGGGAGAAATCGGGCTATCTGAAGGAAGGAAGAGAGGCTAAGCTGGGGCCGGACGGAGCGCTGGATCCCGTCAGCACGGCGGCCAGGATGGCAAATCGCCGCGCCCCTTACGGGGTAGTAAATAGTAAGAAGATAGTTTGATATGTTATCTTTTATAAATACTAATCAAATAGTATAATAATTTATCTCTAGTAAATAGGTCAATAGGTTATCTTCAGTAATTAGTAAGCAGATAGGTAAATAGCCTAATAGGTTATCTTTATTAAATAGCAAACAAATAGGTTATAGGTTAATGTTATGTCTAGTAATTAATAGAAAATACTTTAATAGGTAAATCTCTATAAAATAGCAAGCAAATAGTTTAATATGTTATCCTTAGTAAATAGTAAGCAAATAGCTTATTTGCTTATCTCTATTAAATAGTTAGCAAATAGATTAATGGTTAAATAGTAATCAAATATGTAAATAGTTTATATTCAGTAAATTTTTATATCTATTAAATAGTAAGCAAATAGCTACAAGAAGTAAGAATCTATGTTATATAGGCCTCAGTCCAGGAAGGCCTAAGCCTTTCTCATGGGGTGATTTACGAACCGACTCAAAAGAGACATCATACAAGCTCTTCATATTTCGACTTGTATAGTTAGGGCCATTTGTCATTAGGATTTTTAATATTTACCTTAATTGTTGTCATCTATTTTTATGCCCATTAAATATTAGGCCTTTAATATTTGAACTTTTAATTATCAGGATTATTTTTATTACTAGAACTATTATTAGAACTATGACTTTTTATCTATTTATTATTTGAATATCTTACTAAAAAAAAATATTTTGCCTTTTATCATCAGGACGTTTGATTATTTTCAGTCCTCCCTTTTTCCTCCTCTCCTCGAGTACACATGGGCTCTTGTCTATTATTCACCATTTGCTCTTCTTGTCCTTTTCGTTTTATTTTCCTTATATTTTTCTGTTTTCTAAGAAAGAGATTGCCCATTAGCTTATTTTCTCTCAACTATTGCTATTAACTATTTTTTACTGTTATATCTCCTTTTTTTATTTACTGCTATATTTATTTAATGATATTAACTCATTTTTTTCGAAAGTTAAATCAGGCTACTTTCCCCGAGAGGTCTCGAGGCTGTCAGGGCAACTATAGAGGCTGGAGTCAAACTGTCGATTGCTCGCGTTTGGTTTTCGCTAGTTTTTTTTTATTACTCTATTTAATAATCATATATAATCATGCTAATAATAAAAACTTTTCAATCCATTGTATTAGAACCTAACTATACTATGCCCAAACTTAACTTTATCGGCAACCTCCCAACTGCAAATAATTAAGATATGTAAATCAGTTTATTTAACTCAATTTATATTAATCTCCGCTCTCTTAGACGTACCCATGTGTATCTTTCTTCCCTGTGTGAATTAACGTACTCTGCCTATTACAAAAAAAAACAATACAATGGTCTCACACATCAAAAGAATTCATTCAAATACTTGTACTGAATTTTATTTGTAAATATTAATTGCAAAATATAAATAACCTAATGTAAAGACTCATTACCGTCATTGCATCGGAATGACAGTCTTATTACTGTCATTTTATTTATGTCTCAGTAATGTAATTACGGCTCTTTGTTCTTCGCTTATATGAATGTTGGCAGAAGGAATATATTAAGATGTGTAATTTGCATTTTTTTTAGGTGCCAATCTTGTGATAGTTTGGGGGTTTTTTCTAGATTTCCTAAATGTATTTGCTAGACTTTTAAAAGCATAAATAAATCCAACTCGCATAACTTAGTTAAGCGTTAAACTAAGAAGCGAAAATCAACGAGGGCATCTCCACTAGAAAACCAGCAACGAGAACTGGAAGTCAGCAGTGAATAGCAATGGGAAAATGTGTAGAAGACAGCGGCAAATCTTCCTGCGGGTGTTGGGGCCGAAGAGCAGGATATTCTCCGGATGACAGCTGCAGCAAGGCCGCGTAACTTAAAATTTCTTCTTTTAATGACATACGCAAGAATTGTTGTACAAAGTTTCTTCTGGCAAATAAACGGATATAATGTTGCAATTATAATGCCTTTATAGCAACTGAAATTTTGTCGATTTTATAACGCAACAGAAATTTGGTTGATTCATTTACACCTAAGCGCAGGCTATGTGTTTTTATGGCTACCGAAATTCAGTTGATTTATATAAGGCTATGCCTAGCATATATGTACTTTCTACCGATAAATATTACTTGTTTTGCTTTCTTGAATGTTATTTATCGAATATAAATTTGTATAAAATCCTGTATTTTTGTTGTACAGTTAAATCTTTTCACTTTATTGAATTTTTTTTTCGTATCTCATATTCAGTAAATTTTATAGAAACACATTCGAATAAAGTAAGTAATTTAGGCATCAAATAGAAGCGTGATGAAAATTACTATCTTATGACCACAAACTGGTAGATTCTCCCAAATGTATGAATGGGTAAGGACGGGCGAGATATTTTATTGGCGAGAAAAAAGCATGTCAAAAATAAGAAAAAGTAAGGTATTGTATGGTTAAAATTAGACGGTGGTAACTAGTCTAATGAGGGGAATAATATGAGCATAGAAAATGAGTGTATAGAGTGATGCATCAGGCTATTGAGGAGGAGAGATAAGTATGCAAAAGGATTTAGTGGTGCAGAATGAGCCTAGTGGTGGTTGTTGGGTTTTAAAGTTGTTGCAAAGTTGAAGAGAATCAAGACCGGAATAATGTTATGATATGATACCTTTGTATAAAAGAAGCAGAAAAATGTTATAAACACAAGATAGTGGAGACAATGTGCATGGCAAATTTCTGATTGGGAGTGTACAAAAGATAATAGAGTGTGACAGGGGATGAACAATGTGGATTTCGAGCGAATTGAAGGTATCGGGTGGGGGGTAGGGGGGGTGCAGTAAGGTAGTTGGTTGAGAAAAGAAAGAAAGGTAATGTGGTTCCTGCTAGGTTTCTGGCTCGAGAGAAGGCAGATAATCGTGTCGATGATATGGAAGCATATGGCAGGTTCTAAGAATGTATGCAGTGAATGGTAAACTGTTGGATGGTTTAAAAGTTTGGGGTGGGGGTTGGTAGCAGTAAATCGTGCGATTTTATATCCCTGGCAGGGTGTGGCACTGAAGTGGGTTGTAAAAACTGCCGTTTAATTGATGTATAGATGAAATACTGAGAGAAGGGCTGTGTAACTGATGAAGATGGGTGAAGAGTGGGCACTATGTTAGTGTATGCTGATACCTTGATAGTGGCTGAGAGTGAGGAGGATTTGGAAATGTTGATCCCAGCTTTTGGAGGTGTATATATATATATATATATATATATATATATATATATATATATATATATATATATATATATATATATATATATATACGGAGGGAAGGCGGGGATGGGGGCAAAGATTGGGTTTGATGTGATATTAAGAACCTTCATAGTAAGCAGCATCCACTGTGCGTTTAAAGGGTATAAGGCGGAGAAATTTGTACTAAAATGCTAACATGAACTCATGAGCTCGGGTGGGAACTAATCGGTCGGCCAATTAGTGAAAGGAAATCATTTAAAAGGCCAAAGACTGGAGGAAACTGGCAGAATCAAGAGGAGAAAAATCATTCGTGATATTTAAAATCCTGATTCCTTTAACCAGAAGAGAACTACACACGTCCTTGTGACATTTCTCCAGTAAACTGGGTTTCTGGATTGGAGGAAGATGTGTGTAATAGAAGAAACACACGCTGGAATGAAGACCTGTCGCCTTGGTTTGTGTGTGGAACGGATTTCAAATCGCTAGAAGGGACTCCCAAACGTCATTTGATTCCAGAATTTATCGTCGGGAACAACAGATGGCGTTGCTCCATTACGGCAATTTTTGTCGGTTAAATTTTAACATTATGTATGCATGTATGTAAGTATGTATGTAATCACGGCTCTGTGTCTTTTTGGGCATATGTGTAATTATGCCAAGACTCATAATAAACAGCGAGATATTTTTGATTAACACTATTAAATAATAACTCAGAGTTATTTTGACTGGAACGGGATTAAGTCCTTTGGATCAAAGAGGAGAAAAGAAAAAGGAATTTGCCCAGGTTAATGGAAGAGCCTCCACCTGGCAGATGCCTTGACGCTCACTTGTCAGCTGTAATTTGTGCTGCTTTTTCATGGACCGAAGCCTGCAGGAAGCGGTACAATTACACCTCGCTTTCTCGTCATTGCCACGCATTCTTTGCACTCCAATCCCCACCTCCCAAGTTTATTAACACATATACATAATTTTTTTCTGACATATTCTCATGTACTTTCACATATACATTCTTATGTACCTGCGCCCACACACTTGGATTCTTTCAGACAATCTGGTATTCTCCCGCACATGCCTTTTTTCATAGGGCTGGCAAGGTGTCATGTGTAGTATTATTGGGCACTTAGATTCTTTCAACACACTATTATATCCTCGTACGCAGATTTGTAGATAATTACACCCATAAACTTTCAATTCTTTCAGACATACATAGAAATAACATGTTTACTTCGGCGGGTAATAGTCATACATCCTTATGCACACAATTACGCGCACACACCTTAGAAATCCAGCCAGATTTATTCATTTATTGCTTATTATTTTATTGGAAATCTCCAAGTTGGAAAACATCTCCTTACTACACTATTACCATTAATATGAATTTACATTCAAAGGATTATCGAGACTATAATTCTGTAGACTAAAAAAATATTACATCTAGCAGAGTATTAGATAAAATTATTTTTTTAATAATAAACACCAGCCAGATAGAAATATCTGCCAAAACAGGTACAATGAGTATAGCAGAGGAGAGAATGATTTGAGAGGTTTTACCACTCATCTGCATACGTTTCGAGACCTTTTATTTCTCAGTGGGGAACGCTAATAAGTGGACTCGAATTGGGACTTCATCCATCGACAAGCCACACTCGAGGTTGGTTAACTTCGCTTTAATTGGAAGAGGAGTTTCACACTCGTTTTCGCCGTAGTCCTTAAACTTACAGAAAATAGATCATTTTTTTGTGGGGCTGGGGGGGGGGGGATAGTTCGTTCCATCGCTTGGTGCCTGGATACAGTAAATGGATCGAGTAAAGAAGCACTCCCTCGAGAATAAGAAGTGCTTATCTTGGTCATCTTGCATATCTTTACCAGTCAGTGCTCGTTGTGACCGTTCAACTTGCTCAAATTTGGAAGGGCTTATCTTTAGTAGTTACCGTTGTGACAGTTAACTTTCCTTAGTAAAAAATTGTAAGTCTATTTTTACTAGTGGTCGTTAGTACGGCTTATTTTTTACTTGGTCAAATTTCCAAGTGCCTATCTTTACCACTGGTCGCTGGGAACAAATTTGGAAGGCTTATCTTATTTCGTGGCCTTTGGCACTTAATCATTACTTGGTGAAATTTGGAAGGGTTGTGTTTACCAGTAGTCTTTGTGTTTGTTTATTTTGACCTGGTCAAATTTCGAAGTGCTTATTTTTACTCGTCGTTGGGACGGCTTATATTTATCATTAAATATGGAAGCGCTTATCTTTACTAGATCGCTAGAACTACTTATCTGTACATGGTTAAATTTGGGAGTGCTTATCTTTAGCAGTGGTAGTTGGGACTGTTTATTTTTTCGTGGCCATATTAGAAAGTGCTTATCTCTACTACAATTGGTAATTCCCACTAAGGTTTTACTTACTTAAATTTGAAAGTGTTAATCTTTACTAGTGCTGGTTGCGACTGGTTACCGTTACTTGTTCCAATTTGGAAAATCTTATCTTTACTAGTAGCCTTTAAAAGTGCTTCTCTTGATCCTATAAAAGACTGCATTTGAAGTGTTCGATTCTGGGAGTGTTTGAGCCCACGGTGCTTTAAAGCACTGCACAATAGGATGTAGTTCTGTTCTTTTGAGTTGATCTTTTCCCCCTCACGGTCACAATATTTATGGTTGCCTGGGGTTGGGGGTATTCTATTACCCCTTGCACTCACTACTTTCGTGCATCTTTATTCACTTTTGTTGTACTCCCACCTTTCTCGGTAATTTAACTTATGTCTGTTCCCACACAGCACCCTGTTGAAATCGAAAAAAGTAGAAACTTCAGGAAACAGAGGTGTCCGAAATTGGTTGTTTGCATTTCCCCGAGCGGAACACCGCGTTGGGAAGGCAGCTGGTGGCTTGTTGCTACGAGCGCTTCAATTAATGATAGTGAACACGCTTGTGGATAGGTGTTCATCGTTTAAACTTCTTTTGATATGGGCTCTCATCGTTTGAAGGCCCTTTGGGAATAGGTTTTCATCGTTTGGATCCATTTGACGATAGAATTTCATCGTTTGAGTCCATTTGACGATGGGTTTTCATAGTATGAACCCATTTGGTGATGGGCTTTCATCGCTTGAACCTATTTATGTAAGACTTCTCATCGTTTAAACTCTTTTGGGGATGTATTTTCATCGTTTGAATCTTTCTGACGATGGATTTTAATCGTATGAACCCATTTTGGGATTATATTTCATCATATGAGCCCATTTGGGTATTCGTTCTCACCATAGGAACCCAATTGAGGACGGGTTATCATGGTTGGAACCCGTTTATGGTCCACTCGGGAATTGTTTGAGCCCCCTTTGGAGATGGAGTTTCATCATATAAATATCTCTGAGTATGAGCTTTCATCGTTTGAACACTTTCAGGATGAATTTCCATCGATTGAACCCATTTCCAGAAAGGTTTTACCTGTTTGAACACATTTGTAGATATTTTCTCCGTTTTAACCCATTTAGGAGACGAATTTTCATCTGTTGAACCCATTTAGCGATGTATTTTCATGTTTAACCCCTTTGGCGATTTATTTTCATCTTTAAAACCTCTTTGGGGAAGTGTTTTCGCCGTTTAATCCCTTATGGGTAGGTTCGACACAGTTTAAACCCGTTCGGGAATTGGTTTGCATCCTTTGAACTCTTAATTTACGACTTCAAATCTTCCCGAGCCTCATTTCTTCACAAGTATAATTTATGGCCTCATCAAATGAGGGAAATCGTCCTGGACCTTTATAACAACTTAGCCGCCTTCTAACAAACATTCGTTCTCGAGAAAGGTGGTGGGTGTGTGTGTGAGTAGGGAAGGATATTTGAATGTGTGATGATTGAGAGTGGAGATATATTTGTGGGAATGTGCATGTGTGAGGTCCAAAACTACAAAACAAAATACAAAGATCTACATTTTAGTGAAAATACTCGTTTAATTTCCATGAAAATTGCACAGAATAAATATTGTTTAAAATTTGCCTCTGAAAGTGTCCAAGTTTCATCTCATAAAACAGTGGTATAAAAATGCTATAAGGAAAGTAATGTGCATTCTAAGAGATGATGCGCGCAAAACTAAAGAACTAGATACACATAAAAATTCGTAACATATTTGCCAACACTTCCCTACCCGTGTTGTAGACAGCTACTGATGTTATTACTCATTTATCAAGATGACAAGAGGAGTCAAGGTCGACAACTCCTTCAGAAAGAAGGCTGTCCAGTCGAAGAGTGAAATGATGCTACTGTCTTCTACTTAAAGGGATTCTAATCGGTCGAAAAGTGTGAATAAACGCATGACATAGCTCCAAGAGGATACTGGGGCCCAAGAAACGATGAAGAAAACGGGTTGGCCTCGAAATAAAACCCAGTAAAGGTCGCAGGATGCAAAGGATGTCAATGAAGGACTGATTTTAGACATCGGCCGGTATTTCACGGCAAATTAGCGAGAAGCTGAAGCTGAACCTGAATTGGTCTCGCTTGGCTGCCTGCCTCACTTCGCTTGAGAGAAGTAGCAATCATAGGACGCTCCCTTGCTATGAAATAAAATAATAAAGTAGTAAGGCTGGCGTTTGTTACTGGGAATGTATGTTCTGTAGAGCGCTGAAAAGTGGGAAAGTCTTTTCAGCGACAAAAGAAAATTTACTTTGTTCGTATCGGATGAGAAGCAGCATGTAAGGCATCGTATGTGTCAAAGTTTGAATGCGAGATACACGAAAAGGCTTAAATTTAGAGGCGGCAGTAGCACTGTAGTTTGTCCACTCGTCCATTTATACATCAAATTAAACCCAACGCTATATAAATTCATGTGATTCTCTTTTTCTCTTTGAAAAGCGGGAGTACGCGAACCTATTTTCATGCAGGAGACAATGCTCAGTGCCACGCAGCAAAGAGAGGAGTGAAGCACTTCTTAGATGCTGAAAATATCGACGTGGTGAATTGGCCTGTGTAGTGCCCTGATTAAAACCCGATAGAAACCCGACATCGATGAGAAGGTCATGGCTCGGAAACCGAACAATGTTGAAAATTTCTGGCAAAGATTAGAAGGGAACGTTATGTTCGAACAATGTGACAAATTGGTAAAGTTCTGAAGTCATAGTTGCGTTCAAGTCATCTAGAACAAGGCCCCGTCTACTTCTTATTAATATTTTGTTCAGGAACAACCGACCACCAAAAAAAAAACCAGTCAAATGAAGGGAGGAGGACAGCCTCCTCAAAAAAGTCGTAGAGTCCACAAGTCTGTGTGCACGAACCAGTCCTGAGTACAAGGGACAAGCGGTAGCGACCCCTCTCCGAGAAAGGTAACGCGCGCGAAGATCACCCAGACTGGGACATTCAACAAGAATGTTCCGAACAGTCTGATAGACAACGCAATCGTCGCAATAAGGCGCAAGCGAGCGCATCATCAAATGACTGTGCGTCCCGCGAGTGTACGCAATTGGAAGGTGACAGGGGAACAGTTGCGGGCAATGGCACGCAAATTTAAGTTACACTCGGAGGTCTTCAATCTTCTTCGGTAGAGGTCCCTAAGAGCTGCCCTAATTCTTCCCATATAGTCCGTGTGAGGAAGAGCGAAACGCTCGTCTGGTCGCATAGACCAAACGGAATCTTTGCGCCATCATCAATGCGCTCATTCCTCGCAATTACCATATGTCCAGGAACCCAGCAGAAGATAATTTCGACATCTGCCCGGCTCACGACAACCGTCACTGATACCGCCTACCAAGGTGTGTGGCCAGATCTTTCTCCGAGATGGATAAGATCTTGGTCGTCAAAAGGATACCAGGCGAGAAGGGGGATCTCTCCTCTCTTTGTAAGTCTTCGGAGATCCCTACCGCCTCAGGAGGCCCTTACAAAGGGTCGGACTTAAGTTCTGTGTTTGGCACCTTGTTTGGAAGACCCTGCCATCTGGGGTGGGGTTACCTCAGGAACCCTCTCCACCTCAGGAGAGTCCTCCCACTCCCCCCCTCCTTAAGGGGCAGATATCCCGACTGGGGACTCATATGGCCCGTCACTGGAGCCGTTAGCCAACCAGCATTTGTATGAAGGGGGCAGCGGGCATGCCGGCTCGCATCAGCTTGACGAAGCTCGAATCTACGAGTTGTTTGGCGTGACCCAGGGGACGATGCGTCCGCAAGTGAAGAGTCGCCTGGAGGCAACATGTTCGAGGAAACCCCCGAACCCGTCAAAAAGGGAAGGAGAAGCGCCCACTCAACTAAAGCAGTCTTGGACGAGACAATGAGAAAGCACAGGAGGCCACCTCCATTTTAGGGCATGAACCGGCCCGGGGGCGGCTCCGACAATGATAAAGGTGAAACTCATTTGCGGCATTCAGAAGTTAGGACACCTGTCAGAGTAGTGTTGTATCTTAGCTGATAGTCCGCCCCAACACCAAAGTCTAGCGAAGACTGAGAGAGAGGGACGTAATCACAAATTTTGATGAAGCTGTTATAAACATTAAAGTCTGCCAACACACGAAATTCTCCAACGCTTGTGACCGTTAAAGAAAAAAAGAAGGGGGTTGGTGGGTTATATTCCGCGTCCAGTGGCTCCCGCTTATCCTGTCTCGGGTTTTCGGACTCTTCAGAGGTCCGCCCTGCGTGCGTTAAGGAATGGTGTTCGCAACCTAGGACAACAACACACTCCGACAAGAGGTTACATAGTGGCCGGTCCTCTCCCAAAGGTCGAAGCTCCCAAATCGGTAGACAGAGAGGCAGAGCGACAGGGCGGATATCCTTATTGGGACGTACTAATCTTTGACAGGAATGCCAGGATCTGACGATCTCCTGTGGCTGACTTACAGATGTAACCCGAGACCTTTAGTTCGCCTGGCATTCAGCTTTAGGCACCAGATAACGGACTTAGGGAGGTGATCAACCCATTACACGGAGGGTAGTGGTTATTGGGGCAAAATATATATTCCTATTATTCGCCTAGGTACCCTTAAGACCAGGTCTCTTACAACATGCAAGCTTTAAAGGGCGTTGTTTATAGGGGTTGAAAAAGCCTCTCTTCTGACATGGCATGAGGAAGCTGGTCAGATCTTAAGATCTAGATAATCGTAGATACAAAGGAATGCTGAGAGGGGGCGGCGAGGGAGGAACGCACCGACAACTTTCCCAAGTCCCGTCAAAGAGCTCAATTCAAACCAAGGTCCCTAATTTACACTCTGTCCGCGTGAGAACAGTTCCTTCTAGTATCAAGTGCAGGTAGACAAAAGGTTGAGGCGATAGTCATAGAGAGTAAAAATTGAAAAATATTACCGCTGAGAGGGAGAGAGAGGGACGGGGAAGCGCACCAAAAACTTTTTCAGGCCCCATCAATGACAGGGTTTCACTAATTTGCACTCAGGCCAGGAGGGCGTGCTGCTCCTCCTGGTACCAAGTGAAACAGGCTACACATGGTACGCCCCCTGTGGGTACAAAGGCAAAATGATGAAAGCATAGTTGCTGGCAGGAGCAGGTCGAATCCGCCCATACACCCGCTCAAGGAAAGGTTTCATGTAACCTGGGTCCTGTATTCCCTGGGGAAACCTGTTCACGATAAGAAAAGTTCTCATTAATTATATACGCGTGCTCTTAAAAATGACGGCAATATTTATTTATTGCATTATTTTAATGCCCGTCTCTGTCTACCCAGAATTGCAAAAAATGCTGTGGAATAGTCGTCCCAAAATGCTTTCTCGCACCACTGTAGCCCTCAAGTTTGGAGCAGCAGAGCGAACAGAGTTTAAAGTGACGTATTGAGAGGCTCTCAGTTTAATATCCTCTCTCACACGTGATTACATCCATTCATGGATGTAACTACATACATATATCCTTTATTGGATAAATACTATATTTATTTTGATTAGTTTCGGTCCTGGATCTACTAACAACATCGATCGATGTTAGCAACGTGTCATTTTCATCATCTACATTTTGAATTAGTTTCTGGTCCTTTCAATATATTTTTTGATAATGCATCACTTTAGACTTCCTTGGTATGTCCAAAATCATTTCAGTACACCCACTACCATTTACAATAACCAAATTTATTCCTTATCTGTGTTTCCTCACTGCCGACGAATGTAAAGCTTAAGATATAATATCGCTGTCTTATTTGCTCTTAAGGATGGTATTTAGATCCAGTAATTTTTATATTTTTATTTGGCTTTGTTTCCTTGATAGCCCATACTTTGCTTTATATTGGACAAGTAGAAGACACCGTTAAGTATATTCGTCATTGTTATCTTATTCTGAATACTTCACTCCTATAACCTAAATTTTTAAATAATCCTTGTTTGCAAGTACTTTTATATAGCTAGCTGATAATTTTATACTAATAAATATTGTCACAATTTTTATCCACAACATTTTGCTGTTATCTTTCTGTAAGGAAAACTTTGGTGTAGGTAACACCATATAATACTGACACGAGTTTGAATAAGACCGAAAACACATACCTGAAGACACATGTGTTCCAACAGTTTCCATGGTTCCGACCTGCTGGCTGAGTTCGGAGGGATACTGCAAACTTTGGCCCGATGTAAATCCAGCTTGAAGAGGTCCTGGATTTCCACCTCCCAAGGTACCTGTCGATAAGATAAACACCTTTAACTGATATGTCACGGATAATGGATTCAACGAGCGTAATTCTCCGGACAGCATACGAAATTTGAGACAAATAGACCTAACTCCAAACTTACCCCAAATAGCATAATTCCTTCTAATATTTGTAACGCTATTAGACATATTAAATGGCCACAAATAGTGTGGTTTCTCAAAACTAAAGGGATATGCAAAAATGTAGGCAGCAGACTCCATGAACCCCAATATACACGCACCCCCTCCCCTTACCGTGTGTATGTTATGCCTTCCTTATACAAGTATACATTTTAATAAAGTATTCATGAAGTATATTCAATGAATAAATTTTAGAAATGAAGAATAATCGCATGCGTGCTAAATTAAATAAATCAATGTTTCAACATTGTAAACACAATTTAAAGCATAACTTACTACTACCGAGTCAAGCCATTTTTTTGTAATAATAAATGCACGATTAAATTTATGGTTTCCTTTTGCATAAAGTGTAAACCTTTTTTTAGAAATGGATGCGGACACTAACTTTCTCGAAGAGAAAAGGTAAATAAAGAAGAGGCAAATAACAGAGACAAAGAATGAAATTGTAAAGGTTTTTTATTTTAAATATTGTTTCTTAAGAGAAATATCTTAATGTGCAGGATTGTGTACAAAGCTTTGCCCAATTGATAACATTTATAAATTCAAGAAAGCTGAACCAAACTATTCTTCAATGGTGGTTTATATTTATTTTTTTTCATAGAGCCCATCTGGCAACTACCCACAAATAAGTCGCCGGAAAGACGACAGCCTAGAACTAGGCTACTTTAAAATAAAAATATGAAAACATAACAATGATAAAAAGGTAAAAAACTTAACAATAAGAAAGCAATCTCCGGCATCGGGGGAAGGTCCCCATCACCCCGGTGCAGGAGCGTGCAACAGACAAAGAAAACAATAACAAACAAAAAAAATAGAACCTTCTTAAATAAAGGGGAGAAGCCCGGCCTCCCCCCAAAAGTCAAAAAATCCACAAGTCAATGTGCACGAAATCGTCCCGAGTAAAAGGGACAGGCGGTAGCGACCCCGCCCATCCCGGTACCGGGACAGGTATCGTGCGCGAAGATCACCCAGACTGGAACATTCGACAAGAATGTGCAGAACAGTCTGGGGGACGACGCAGTCGTCGCAATAGGGCGCTGATAAGCGCTCCATTAGATAGCGATGCGTCACACGAGTGTGCCCGATTCGGAGACGACGGAAAGCGACCTGAAGCCGTTGTGGCATTGGGGAATAGGTCCATGGGAACAGTCGCTCACCCAGGTGTCGAAGCATGTCGTACGGGACATCGTCCGGGCCATGGGTCTGTGTCCTCGCACGAAGCGAGAGCGGAGCGCAACTCACTCAGAGTAAACCTGTCGTTGAAGGATTCATAGCCTCTAGAGGTAAAGTCCAGCCGGCGGCCTTCCGCGACATCACGACGTGCATTAAATGCTGGCGAAACAGCATCCCGGCTAGAGAATGCGGAAAAAGCGGTCGCGAAGGATTCCGCCACGGACGCGGAGTCCGAGATTGCGGTCCTATTCTCCTGGAGAACGGGAGGGGGGTCCTGCGAGAACTTGCCCCGAATCCTTTTGACTCGCTTCCACACATCTGCTAAAGGGGTCTTCCCGTTAAGTGAAGACACGTATGCCCGCCAAAAAGAGCGGCGGGCGTGGTTCGAAATATACAGGAACCTAGCCCTAGTGCATATAGGCATAACGCTTCTGTTAGAGGGCCGTCTCACAATCGGCCGACCACCATGGGAGTGGTCGGAGTGCAAAACGGCCAGACGGTCTAGGAATAGTGATCAGGCCCGCGGCAATGAGGTTGCCGAAGAAGAACTCAACGGCCTTATCTACCGACCTAAACTTCTCGACTGAGATAGAGAATTCAGTCATTTCCTGAAATGCAGGTGACCGCGACCGCGCCAAGCACAACCGAGGTGGGCTCTCAGGCGGCAGTTGCCCTGAAAATGATATTTCAATGGAAAAGTGATCACTACCATGGAGGGCATCGCCCCGCCCCCCCAATCAAGATTAGGCTGGGCATCCGAAAAGCACAAAGATAGATCAATGCAAGAAAATGAAGCGGTTCTCGGACAGTGATGCGTAAACTCATCCACGTTTAGGACACCCATCTCAAGCTCTTCGATCAGATCGGCAAGGACTTGTCCCCTGGGATTTATTGAGTAATCTCCCCAGAGAGAATGTCTGCCGTTCAGATCTCAAAGCAAGAGAAATGGCCTCGGCAACCGTGCCACGACGTGGTGGTTGTTCCCCATGTCGAAGCCAGCTGACGGTGGAATGTACGCAGAAATGATAGTATACCTCCTATCCAGTTGCAGCTGCACAGCCAGTGCCTGAAAGGAGGTATCTAAAGAGAAAGGAAGAACGGAGACATGATGCCGGGTGTAAACCGCGCCTCCCCAGCACGGCCATCCCATGGCGGTGGGGTCGCAAGACCCTTATACCCCGGGAGTGCGGGCAGGGGGCACGCGCCTAGCATGGTCTCCTGCAAAAAGATAGCTAACGGGGAACGGGACGAGACGAGCCTCCGCAGCTCCTCCCAGTTGGCCCGGAGTCCACAGCAATTCCATTGAAGGAATATGCCCTCCAGGCCTAGCTCGGAGGAGACGCGGGGGCCCTTCTCGAACTGAAGACCCTGACGAGAATGGCCGTATGCTTCCTGGAGGCAGAACCCCCGGCGCTGTTGGTTGGACAAAGCGCTGTATGCACTGTCGCCTTCGAGTACCCCTTTGGGGGCGGTTGGGCTCGCCATGCGAGTCTTTTCCTTCCTTCGCCTCGAAACTTTAGGTGGGCGTTGCGGCTTCATAGGCGGGGGACCCTCTTTTCGAGGAACCACCGTCTCCGAGCCACTCGCTCCACCACTAGGCGTGGACGAAGGAGCCGAAGCTTCATTCTTGCTGTCCTCCTTTCGTGGGACAACTTTAGGAACCCCGGAAGATGGCCTGGCGTCCAACTTCAGGGGTGTTGCCCCCTGTGAGTCTAACGACTCGGTGGAGGCGCGTGGCCGTTTCGCCTTTCGGGAAACGGTCACACTGGGGGAAGCCCTGGTTTTAGCCGGGGCTGAGTGTAAACCCTTTTTGCCGCCAGCTTTACCAGGGAAGCGCCCGGATTGAGTAGAGCCCGCAGAAGGTCTCCAAATGGCCTGGATGTGCCAGGAGCAGAGGGTGCCTTTCTAACTATTGAGGCATATGACGTCCCAGGCAGAGCCGGGCGCGCCAAGATCAAGTCCTTAGCCTCACGGAATGAGAGTCGATCTTTGGCCTGAACGGCCAGGATTTCTTTCTCAAGGAGATATGCACCACATTGCTTCGAAGAAGCAGGGTGCGGCTCTCCGCAATTGACACACTTGGCCACACACGATTTAGACTTATCGTGTGCGGCCTTGGAGCAATTTACACAGACTTCGAGTGACCCCGACTTTGCACGTCTACAAGAACGATTCGTATGGCCGAAGCGGTGACAGTAATAGCACCGCCGCGGCTGTGGCACGAATGCCTTCACGCGGTAGCGGTACCAACCGGCACGCATTGACTCAGTGGGCTTGTCACAGTCGAACGTGACGAAGAGTGTGGGGGTGGGTCTCGAGGCCCCTCCCTGTTTTCTCATCACACGTTCGACCTTGACCGCCCCATGGTCGGCCAGCTATAAGGTGTGTCCTCAATGGAGTAGTCAACGAGTTACCTCGCATAAACTACTCCTTTCACAAAGTTCATGGTGGAGTGCGGCGTCACACTCAGCGGGGTGCACCTGAAGTTACCGAACAGCACTTATCTTGGCCGCCTCGGCGGGATTCGCCGCATTTGCCAGAAGGCTCACGTCCGAGAAACGGGTCGCCTTCGGCTCTCTACCAATTGCACTAGCTAATCCTCTCTTCTGATGGATCATGTTGCCCTTGGACAACATGGTGCCATCAGTGGAGCGAATGACGAGGAAGGGTTTGAAGCCAGCGCTCTCTAAAACGCCAGGTAACCTCTGAATGAGGGGCCCCGAGGTCCTCTAGGCTCCCCCCTGCACCCTTTTCGACTTTGTCATAGTTGGGGGCTCCGCACCTGGGGGGCAGAGGGGCTGGATGTGCCGATCTTGGCTTGGTCGCTTGCCACACTGGCAACAGACCCATCCGTCCCCGCAGCCCCCGCAGATGGAGAGGAGCCCGGAGTCTTCTTTGTCCTTTTATTGTTCTTTTTATTTTTCGGAGAGGAGGGCGGAGAATGAACCCACTTCTCTACTCCGCCGGAAGGAGCCTCCGCCGGAAGGAGCCCCCAGGCTAGATGGGCCGACCTCAGCCAGGTCCTTTTCCGAAATTGAGAAGGTCCTGGTAGTCGTAGGGGCACCGGTTGGAGGAGATCCCTCCTCTCCTTGTACTACCTCAGAAACCCTAGCCGTTTGCGGAGGACCTTGCATAGGGGCGGATTCGGGTTCGATGCTTGGCGCCGAGCCTGGAATGTCCCCCATAAAAGGCCCTACCGTCTGAGGCTGGGTTGCCTCAAGGACCATGTCTTCCTCAGGGGCGGCCTCCAGTTGGCCACGCCCCCCCCCCCCCCAGACATCGCAGGTCCCGTTGGCAGTATCGTCATTAGTCATCTGGTGTGGGGAGGCACAGGCCTTGACCCCGGCAAGGTTAAGTATTCTTGCCAGCAGGTATTTTGAGGGAAGCGACCGAAGGGGCCTAGCTTCGCTCTCCCCCCTAAGGAGGTTTGCCCTACCGAGGTCTCTTACACGAGGGGTGGTCGGCAATGGGCTGCCTGCTAGCTTTCATGGCAGTCCCCTTAGAAAGAAAAGGAGGGACTGCCGCTGGAAATAGGGAGGTGCCCGAAAGCACCTCCAGAGAAGGGGGTGAGGGTGAGTCCCCTTCATCCGTAGGCATAGGAGAGGTGTAAGCCTCCCCTCCGGTTAAAGAAATATGGAGGGTCCCCTGCCTAAGCACAGGGGGGGGGAGTGGCCTCCATTTTTTCGGTGGAGCTGCGCGAGGGCAGCTCCGTCGATGAAACAGGGGAAGTTGATGGTTGTTTTTTTTTTGTTGTTCATCTATGTGCATGGTGACCCTATTTGTTTCCCAGGATGCAATCGCTCATCACCTCGTGCAGTTGCCCACACTGCAAGAGGTGCTTACAGGCCTGGCAGAGCCAGGCGCCGCCATTTGGGACCACCCCTCCCGCCTGGTGGCCTGGCAGTCCATTGGCATAGCGGCTCCACCTTAGACGAGGCGTAAAACTGATAGAGTGTGAAAAGGAATGAAAAAGGGATGTGAGGAAGGTAAAAAAAAAAACCCGTTCCGAACTGGAGCTCAGGGGTTAGGGAACGTTGTCCCCCTCCCCCCTCAGCCCCGATCCGGGACGGAGGGCTTGAGAAGAAGGTCAGCATCTACCTTGTGAAATTAGAGGCTAACCAGAGAAAGTTGTGGGAGAGGTTGTATGAAAAGCAGGGAAACAAGTGTTTTGAAGGAAGGAGAAGAGGCTAAGCTGGGGTCGGATGGGGTGCTGAGTCCCGTCAGCACGGCGGCCAGGATTGCAAATCGCCGCGCCCCTTACAGGGTCAATGGTAGAAAGATGCTCAAAGTATTTGGTTTGGGTTTATGGCCCCTCTTAGGAGCCTTATTTTCTATGGTCCCCATAACCATTATTTTCAGTAGGTAATATACAGATTAACTATTTTACACAATATCTAAGCTTGTAAAGCGCAAAATATTTGCTTACAGATAATTAAAATTCTACACTCAAATATCTATCAAAAAGGAAAATGCAATAATATTCTTTTAAAATGTAATTCAACTACATGAATTAAAATTATCTATTGTTCTAACTATATTTTAGGCTTCAAAAGGTTAAGTCATGTGGCTCCCTTGATGGAGTCTGTTGCCGATGGAAATTTTAACAATTTTCTGTGGCCTCCATCAAATGTGTAATTGCCCCTAAGGGACTGGCGCAGATCACATAATTACATGAATATCTGCATTTACTCACAATAAAAACCCCGTATACAATCGTATATTTCCAAATAGAAATAATGCGAACAAAATGAACTATAAGTGTGTGTAATAAGTGAACTAACTATATTAAAAAGTTGAACAAAAATGATAGTGAAGTGAAAGTTAAGATTAAAACAGAAATAAACCTAACATAGTAAACTAAAAGTGTAATAAGTGAACAATAGTATTAAAAAGTTTAACAAAAATGATAGGGAAGTGGAAGTTAATAGTAAAACGAGTGAACAAAATGAAACTAAAGTGAAAAAGTGATAACAACAAGAGAAAGTGAAACAAAGTAAGGAAAGTAAAAACAAGTAACATAACAACACATAAACAAAGCTCAGAGCTAAAATAACTCAAAACGACATGAATGCTACAATAAACACATGAATGAAAGATGAAAAGAATAAGGGACCAGAGATTAGGCGATCCTCCCGCTTCTGTATAAGGAACATAGGTGCCAAAGTGTGAGAAAAGAAGTAAGCATGATGAATGATGAGTAAATGCATGATGATGGTTTGAAATACACGTTAATCAGCAGGTCCTCTTTGTCCCTCGGGCAAGGGTATTCCACCTTTGACTACCGAGGTTGCTCAATCTGCCTCTCATCAATCTGTCCTCTTTTAACTCTCAACTTTCCGTCTCCCACAGCTATAAACCCTCTTCTAAAACTTGTTCCGGACTTCCCATTAAGCACTTCACTATCGGTTCACTTGAACTGACGAGTCAGAAGTGTGGGGAGTTTGTCCAGGAGCAAGTCGGCCGCGGTCCTCCTCCTCTTGTGTGCCCCTCCGATCGTGGGAGAGGTACAGAGGGGAGGAGTAACCGCGAGCCGTACCTTTTCTCCCCCCAAAAAAAAAAATGATTTATGTTTGTACATGTGGAAGATGAGGGTATAAGAATATCGAGTTGAGAAGTTTCGTTTGGGTGATTAGGGTCGTATGATTGTCAATTTACTTGAGTTGGAACTTAAGTCGTAAGCGTGAGAAAGCAAGCGTCAAGTTGACTTAATTTAAATAGGGAGACCAGTTTTTAGTAGTTTCCTTCTTCGACAATGTTAATGATTTACTGGGTTTTTTACTTGTTAAAGGACACCATATGAGTTGCATTTCTTGTGGAATCTTAAATTTACTGATAATCACATTAATAATAACACGAATGGGAGTTAATACTAAACGCAAAAATTGTAGTTTACCTGATATATACGGAGGATAATGAGGGGTACCATAACTGGCCCAGTGTCCATCTGACCCTGCTATACTCATGGACTGTAATCCTTCTGAAAATTAAACAATTAATTACTTATCTTTTTATCGAGTGTTTTATAAAGGGGAATAAAAACTAGTTTTAAAGACCGTATTTGTGGGGCAAATTTGCTTCTATCTTGAATAAACAAGCGTTGCAAGAAATTTAAGAGGAAGATAAAATACAGTTTTATTTTTTACAAATCTGACTCTCCCTATACCTTACCGCAAAATAATAAAGAAATATATTTTGGGGTTTACTTACAAATGGATAGAGGGATGGTAGCCTCTATCCCAAAACGAAATTTAAACTACTTAGTTTCTTACTTAAGTTTCTTAGATCGTCAGCCGACCTGAGCCACGGAGGAGGGGGGGGATATTTCATAGATCCCATCCATCAGTCTCTGTATCTACAATTTTTTGTTACAGTTGTACTCTTGTACTCATTTTGGGGATTTGGGAATATACAACGGGCCCAAAAGTTTGAAAACTGTTAGAAATGCAAATTTGCATACGCTGGTTAATGAAATTTACAAGGTACGTGGAACTGTATGTAATAAATACAATGATCAGAAAATCAAAATAGTAAACAAGGAAAACTTTATATAGACAATAGGGAAATTTGACAACGCAAACGTTGACAACAGTTTGGTATCAACATGGTTTAGTACTTGGTTGTATAACCCTTGTTCCATTCTTCCAAACATATTTTCTTCAAATTCGGTGGGAGTCATGTCAGAAGATTGAGTTGACCATTCGAAGTCATTAATTAACCTGCATGCAGACAGTTCTTGGTTTCCGTTGCTGTATACCTGTTGTCATTGTCTTGTTGAAATGCCCATCCTAGTTTCAGGCACAGAGAGCCAATGCTAGATAACAAATTTCTTTCCAAATTGCCTCTGCGCATTTCGCTGTTCATTCTTCCTTCGATTACATCCATTCTTCCAACCCCTGATGAGCAAAAATAACCACGCCATGATTGATCCAGCATTGAATTTGATTGTAGGGATCGTATTCTTTGGCGCATAAGCTACACAATTTGTTTCTCCAAACCCTGCTGATTGGATTTCGACCAACATGTTTTATTTTCCTTTCATCTGTCCAAAGGATTTGCTTCCAGAGCGTTGCATGTATATTTAAAGGTTCATTTACAAAGAGCCAAGGGAGCTTTGCAGTGAATTTTCTTAAGGACTGGTCTTTCTTGAACTACGAGAAAAGAAATCATAACGCCACAGCGTTCTACTTATTGTATCCTTGTTAACTTCAACTCTACTTGTTTCTAGATTTTCCTTCAAATCTCTAAGAGTAGTCTGTGGCTTATCACATACTGCAAGTTTTTGAGCTGCCCTTTCCATTAACATGCGCCCTGAACGATCCAAAGGCAATTGTGTATTATGGTACCAACTGACATTATTTAGAGGTACTTTAAGATGTAAAGAGATCTTTCTGCACCAAAGTCCAGCCAGTTTTATGAAGGACTACAATTCGTTCACGAAGATCTTGACTGATTATTTGTTTTTCCCCATGAGAAAGATGTTGACGACACGATTCTTTTGTGAGGAATGTCGCAGTAGCTTTACACGAAGACAAAAGAAACCTCGTCTTTAGTTTAGAATATTCTAGATTTTCGAGAAGAAATTAGGATTAGTTTTAAATGAAACATTTTGCAGATGTAACCTATTTATACGTATTTATAGGTATATGTTGAAAACTTATGCGTTGTCAAATTTCACTAATGTCCTTATAAATTTTTTCTGTACACCATTTTGCTTTTGATTGTATTTATTACATACATTTTCACGAGCTTTGTAAATTTCATTAACCGACGTTAAATAGAGTATTTATATTTATTAAGCCGAAATAAAATATGGCAATTATTTAGTTTTTAATCAAGGGTCGTTTTAGGATGGCCTACTAGGGCAAAAGTCCTTGTAATCACAAAAGAGCCTACGACTAGGCTAGATTAAAAAACAAAAGAATGTGTGGATAACAAATATAAAGGCTATGCACAGGCTTAAAAAACACCAAATAAAAAAAACAAAGCATAAAGGCAACAGGAAGGAAGCGCGCTCCAGCATCGGATGTAGGCCCGCCTTTCCCCAGGCGCAGGAACATGCGACCTACAACAAAGAGTGAAGAAAGTGGAGGAGGCCAGCTTTTTCCAAAAAGTCGTATGGTCCGCAAGTCTGTGTGCACGAACCAGTTCCGAGTACAAGGGACAAGCGGTAACTTCCCCGCTCATCCCTGTACCGAGACAGGTAACGTGCGCGAAGATCACCTAGAGTGGGACATTCAACAAGAATGTGCTGGAGAGTAGGGGGGGGGGGCATCGCAGTCGTCACAATAAGGCCCAAGCGAGCACTCCATCGAATTGTGGTGCGTCCCGCGAGTGTGTCCAATTCGGGGACGAAAGAAAGCAACCTGAAGCCGTCGAGGCATTAGGGGGTAGGTCCATAAGAACAGTCACGGCGCAATGTAACGCAACTTCAAGTGCTCCTTCCACTGTCTCCCATCTTCTTTGCCAAGCAGGCAGGAGAGCTGCCCATATTCCTGCCATGTAATCGGTGTGAGGAAAAGAGAAGCGCTGGTGGTCGCCCAGTCATCGCGGACTCTCTGGCGCGCTCATTCCAGGCAATTCACAACTGTCCAGGAACCCAGCAGATAATAATCTCTACATTCACCCGGCTCGCCAAAACCGTGGCGTCACGGATATTGTGAATCAGAGGATGCCGAGATTCCAATTTCCCGAGAGCACTCAGGGCGCTTTGTGAGTCGCTATAAATCACAATCCGGTGTCCGAAAAGGGTAGGCGCGTTATCTCCCGTACTGAGAGGTATATTGCAACCAGCTTGGCCGTGAAGACAGAGGCAGCAGGTGTCAGAACCCCGCTGACTTCAAACAGAGGGGATACATATACACAGACACGGTTCTAACGTGACACGAAGTGTGCTCGAAAAAGGCTGAGCACAATACTCCCAGCGCTGTAGAAGCTTTAGGAGCAAAGGCGTGGCGACAAATAGTCAAAGGTGGTACCCTCCAGGGCGGCGTCATGGGCAGAATCAAAGGAACACGGGTCAGAGAGCTATACCGAGCTGTCGAAGGAGTTTCCTAGCCCTAAAGCCAATGGGCTTAGGGTATGACAGAAGCACCGCTGAGATCAGTTGCGGATGCAGTGGGAGCTATTAGCGACTGAGGGAGGCGCCAGGATCGCGAGTACAGGCGAATAATGCACTATGCATGGCGCAGAGCGAGTGGCATCTCCCCAGCATCGACAAGTAGGCTCTCAAAGGGGAACATACTGAAGGCTCCGGTGGCCAGGCAAGGACGGTGTAGTGGATTGAATCAACCTTCTGCAATAAACGGTCAGCTCCGGATCTATGAAACTCGCATCTGTAGTCGAGATTCGAACGAACAAAGAATCGATAAAATAGTAAAGCAGTAGCCCTATCAGTGTCCCATGCGCTGTTTGTCACGGAACGAAGAATATCCATGGCGAAGGTATAAGAGACTCTGAGGCGTCGGTCGAATACAAGACCAAGAAAACGGTGCGAACCATATTTAAAAACAAGTCTGGGTCAGGATGGAGCCGCGGATGGCGGCAGAAGTGCACCACCTTAATACTGGCCAAGCAAAACCGAAGCTTGTGCGCTTCGACATGGCGAGAGACGCAGTTCAATGCCTGTTGGAGTCGACGCCCCAGAGTTGGCAGCTGGGCAGTGCCAAAAGAGAACGAAAGGTGGTCCAAGCATAGCGAGAACATCTTCAGGCAGCACAAAGGTGATGCCGTTGATGCTCAGGGCAAAGAGTGTGACACTGATGACACTTCTCTATGGGACACCCTCTTTCTGCTCCATTGGACCGGAGAAGGCTACCCCACACCCATACGCGGAATCGACGATCTCGCAAAAATTCAGATATAAATATTCGGAGGCATCCCCTCGCCCCCATCGTGTGGAGAGTCTCCATGATCCCGTGTCGCCATGCGGTATCATGAGCCTTCTCCGACGTGGAGTGGAACTTGCAGAAGCCGCACTGTGCAGAAGACACATGGCCTCCGCTGTCCATGAATAAGGCTAATCTAACATTTACCAATTTCTCCATCAACTTTCACACGCAAGAGATTAGAAAGATTGGGCGAGAAAACAGGCCAGGGTAGAGTGATCTCTCCCCAGTTCGTGAAAAGCGAGACAATAGCGATTACCAGGAGTCTGGTAGTATACCTTCTACTCAGATCCTGTTGAACCAATCTAAAAGAAAGGCCTTGTCTCGCTGACCCAGATGTCCAAGCATGACGACCGTAAAATTGTCCGGAACAGGGGCGGAGTCTGCTCACGAAGCGAGAGCGGAACGCAACTCACTCAATGTACACATGTCATTTAAGGGCTCTCCGCCTCTGGAGGTAAAGTCCTGCTGGCGGCCTTCCGCCTCATCACGACGCGCATTGAATGCTGGGTAACCAGCATCCCGTCTAGAGAATGCGGAAAAAGTGGTCGCAAAGGACTAAGTCAAGGACGCGGGGTCCTAGATTGCGGTCCCATTCTTCTGGAGAACTGGAGGGCGTTCCTGCGAGAACTTGCCTCGAATCATTTTGACTCGCTTCCACACCTTTGCTAGAGGGGTCTTCCCGTTAAGTGACGACATGTATGCCTGCCAAGTAGAGCGGCGGGCGTGCTTCTAAACATACCTGGAACCTAGCCCTACCTCGACGAAATTCAGCGACACTGAAATCGTTTGGCCGGCACTTATAGCGCATGTAGGCATAACGCTTCTGTTTGAGGGCTGCCTCACACTCGGCTGATCACCACGGAAGCGTTCGGTGTGCACTTCGCTAGACGTTCTAGGAATAGTAGTTAGGCCCACGACCTCATCTAACGACCTAAACTCCTCGACTGATACAGATAAATCAGTCATTGCCTTAAATTCAGACTATGGCGCCCGCACCAAGCACCCCCGTAGACGGCTCTCAGGCGGCAGCGGCCCAAAAAATGATATCTGAATGGGAAAGTGATCACTACCATGGAGATCATCGACTACTCGGAGAGCGTAAATATAGATTGAGACAGCAAAATAAAGCGGTTCTAGGGCAGTGATGCGTAAACTCATCCACAGTTAGTATACCTATCTCCAGCTCGTGATCAGGACGGCAATGACCTGACTCCTGGGATTGATCGAGTAGTCTCCTCAGAGGGGATGTCTACCATTTAGATTCCGAGCAAGAGAAAGGGCCTCGGCATCCGTGCCACAAAGCTGCGGGAGTCCTCCGCGTAGAAGTTGGCTGACGGTGTAATGTGGGCAGAAATAACTGTATACCTCCTATCTAGCTGCAGCAACACAGCTACTGCCTGAAAAGAGGTATCTGAAGCGAAGAGAAGAACGGAAACATCATGCCGGGTGTAAATGTCGTATCCTCCTGCCAGGTCCCAATCCCGTGGTGGTCGCATTGGAAACGTCTTATATCCCAGGAGGGTGGGCAAGGGGCATGCGCCCAGCATGATCTCCTGAAAAAAAAATAGCTAAGGGAAAACGGGACGAGATGTGCCTATGCAGCTCCTCCCAGTTGGCCTGGAGTCCGCACCAATTCTGTTGAAGTAATATGCCCTAGGCATAGCTCGGAGGAGATGCGGGGGCCCTCTTCGAAAACAAGACCCTCACAGTAAAGGCCATACGCTTCTCGGAGATAGCACTCCGGAAATTGTTGGCCGGCATTGCCCTGAAGGCGCTGTCGCCTTCGAGAATTTAACATGTGAGGTTGGGTTCACCATGCTAGTCTTTCCTCCCTCCTTTGTGCGATCCACCGCATTTGAGTCACCCAGTCTAGCACTCGGTGTGGACGTAAGAGCCGAAGCTCCTTTAGTATTGTCTTTCTTTCGGGAGGCAGCTTTAGGAACTCCGGCAGATGGCCTCACGAACAAGTGCAGGGGTGGTGCGTCCTGTGAGTCTAACAACTCTATGGAAGCGCGCCTGCCTAAGATTTCCCTATTTTATCATCACACGTTCGACTTTGACCGCTTTAAGGTGATGTCCTCTATGGAGTAGTCTACGAGTCCCTCGCATAAACCACTCATCTCACCAAGTTCATGGTAGAGTGCGGCGTCACACTCAGCGGCGTGCCATCAAGTGTGCGAAGGGCACTAATCATGGCCGCCTCCGAGGGATTCAACGCATTCGCCAGAAGGCTCCCCTCTAAGAAACGGGTAACCTTCGGCTCTCTACCAGGGGAGCACCGAGCTCTCCTCTGATGGATCATGTTGCCCATCCCATCATCCTGCCATTAGTGGAACGAATAATGAGGAAGAGTTTGAAGCCAGTAGCCTTGAAAACGCCAGGTAACCTCTGAATTAAGGGCTACGACGTAATGGAGGCTGCGCACCTGCAATTTTTGTCCTTAGTCAGTGACTTTCCATCCAAGGGAGCACCGTTGGACTGATGTGCCGATCTTGGCTTGGTCGTTTCCCTAAACGGCAGTGGACACATCCATCTACTCTGCCTTTTCTTCTTAAGAGAGGAGGGCGATGAATGAACCCTCTTCTCTGCCTGTCCTGTCCTGTCCAGATGTACCAGCCTCGGCAAGATCTTTCTCTGAAATGGAGAACGTCTTGGCTGACGCAAGAGCACCAACCCGAGGAGGAGATCCCTCTTCTCCTTGTAAGGCCTCGGGGGCCCGAACAGTGTGAGGAGAAGCTTGCACAGGACCGGACTAGGGTTCTGTGCTTTGCACCGAACCCGGGTTCGACCTCATGGAAGATCTTGCCGCCTGGGGCTGGGTCACCTCAGGGACAAAGTCCATCTCGAGGGGGGATGGGCTCCATGTGGCCATCCCCACCAAGACATCACGGATTCCATTCGAAGAACCTTTCGTCTGGTCTTGGGCCGGAGACCGGCATCCATCGGGAAAGAGAGGGGGGCACGTATATTGACCCCTTGTAGACGATATAAACGCCAGCAGGACTTTAGAGGGTACGGGCCCTGTCATTGCCTTGCCCCCTAAGGGGATTAGCCCCATCGAGTCGCCCCCACCGTGAGTGGTCAATAAGGGCCGCTGGCGTGCTTTCTTTGCAGTCCCCTGCGAAAGTAAAGGGCAAACTGCCGCTGTAAAAAGGGTGTCGCCCAAGGGCGCCACCCTCGTAGGCATAAGAGAGGAGTAAGCCTCCTAGCCGGTTAAAGAGCTTTGGAGGGTTTTTTTTTTTAAGGGGCTATCTGGCGACTGCCGACTTAAGCATAAGTTGCCGTAAACAAACAGCCTAGTTCTAGGCTACTTTAAAAAATTGAACAGGAAACAACAATAAACAGAAGTAACAATAACAATAACAAACAATAACAAAAACAATAACAAAAACAACAACAATTATACTTGGTTAAATGAAAGGGAGAAGGCCGGCCTTCCCCAAAAAGTCAACAAGTCCACCAGTCAAAGTGGACGCACTCGTCCCGAGTACAAGGGACAGGCGGTAGCGACCCGGCCATCCCGGTACCGGGACAGGTATCGTGCGCGAAGATCACCCAGACTGGGACATTCGACAAGAATGTGCAGAACAGTCTGGGGGATGACGCAGTCATTGCAATAGGGCGCAGGCGAGCGCTCCATCAAATAGCGATGCGTCACACGAGTGTGCCCGATTCGGAGACGACAGAAAGCAATTTAAAAAAAAAAAAAATTATTAAGAGGCTATCTGGCGACTGCCGACTTAGGCATAAGTCGCCGTAAACAAACAGCCTAGTTCTACGTTACTTTAAAAAATTGAACAGGAAACAACAATAAAAAGTAACAATAACAATAACAAAGAAATAACAAAAACAATAACAAAAACAACAACAATAATACTTGGTTAAATGAAAGGAGAACGCCGGCCTTCCCCAAAAAAGTCAATAAGTCCACCAGTCAAAGTGCACGCATTCATCCCGAGTGCGTTAGCGACCCAGCCCTCCCGGGACCGGGACAGGTATCGTGCGCGAAGATCACCCAGACTGGGACATTTGACAAGAATGTGCAGAACAGTCTGGGGACGACGCAGTCGTTGCAATAGGGCGCAGGCGAGCGCTCCATCAAATAGCGATGGGTCACACGAGTGTGCCCCGATTCGGAGACGACAGAAAGCAATTTTCTTTTTTTTTATTAAGAGGCTATCTGGCGACTGCCAACTTAGGCATAAGTCGCCGTAAAGAAACAGCCTAGTTCTAGGCTACTTTAAAAAATTGAACAGGAAACAACAATAAAAAGAAATAACAATAACAAAGTTATAACAAAAACAATAACAACAATTGAACCTGGTTAAATAAAAGGGAGAAGGCCGGCCTCCCCCAAAAGTCAACAAGTCCACCAGTCAAAGCGCACGCACTCGTCCCGAGTACAAATGACAGGCGGTAGCGACCCCGCCCATCCCGGTACCGGGACAGGTGTCGTGCGCGAAGATCACCCAGACTGGGACATTTGACCAGAATGTGCCGAACAGTCTGGGGGACGACGAAGTCGTTGCAATAGGGCGCAGGCAAGCGCTCCATCAAAGAGCGATGCGTCAACGAGTGTGCCCGATTCGAAGACGACAGAAAGCAACCTGAAGCCGCCGCGGCATTGGGGGATAGGTCCATGGGAACAGTCACGGCACAATGGTACGCAACTTTAAGTTCCATTCAACCGTCTCCCATCTTCTTTGCCAAGCAGTCCGAAGAGCTGCCCCTATTCCTGCCATGTAATCAGTGTGAGGAAGAGCGAAACGCTGGTCCGGTCGCAGAGTCCTCACGGACTCTTTGGCGCCCTCATTCACCGCAATTCCTACATGTCCAGGAACCAAGCAGAAGATAATCTCGACATCTGCCCGGCTCGCCAAAACCGTGGCGTCACGGATTTCGCGAACCAGGGGATGCGGAGATTCCAATGCCCCGAGAGCACTCAGGGCGCTTTGTGAGTCGCTATAGATCACAATCCGGTCTCCGAACCGGGCACGTCGCGTAATCTCCCGTACCGAGTGGTGTATTGCCACCAGCTCGGCCGTGAAGACAGACGCAGCACCTGGTAGAGCCCCGCTGACTTCAAACAGAGGGGATACGGCGTGGAAGCCGACCCCCTCTTGGGACTTGGAGCCATCCGTATACACTGGCACGGTACCAGCGTGACACGATGTGTGCTCCAAAAAGGTCGAACGCAATACTCCCGGCGCAGTACAAGCTTTGGGAGCAGAGGCGTGGCGACAAATAGCCTAATGTGGTACCCTCCAGGGTGGCGTCCTGGGCAGAACCAGGGGCGCCACAGGCTCGAGAACTATATCTAGCTCTCGAAGGAGTTTCCTGGCCCTAAACCCAAAGGGCTTAGGGTATGACTAGCGTCTCTCGGCGGCATAGGCACCATCGAGATCAGCTGCGGATGCAGTGAGAGCTGTTGGCGACTGAGGGAGGCGCCGGGCTCGCGCGTACAGGCAGGTGATGCACTGCACGCGGCGCAGAGCGAGTGGCATCTCCCCAGCATCGACCAACAGGCTCTCAATGGAGGGGGGGGCGGGAGGCACCGGTCGCAAGGCGAAGGCCAGTGTGGTAGATCAAATCCACCTTCCGCAATAAACGCTCGACTGCGGAGGCAAAAAACTCGCATCCGTAGTCGAGCTTCGAGTGAACAAAGGATCGATAAAAAAGTAAGGCAGTAGCCCTATCAGCGCCCCAAGCGCTGAACGTCACGGAGCGGAGAATATCCATGGCGCGAGGACAAGAGAACCTAAGGCTGCGAATATGAGCCTTCCAGGTGAGTCGTCGGTCGAATACAAGACCAAGGAAATGATGCGACTCAACCACATCCAGGCGCACCCCATTAAGAAACAAATCTGGGTCGGGGTGGAGCCGTGGATGGCGGCAGGAGTGCACCACCTTAGTCTTGGCCAAAGAAAACCGAAATCTGTGCGCTTCGGCATAGCGAGAGACGCGGTTCAATGCCCGTTGGAGTCGACGCTCCAGAGTTGGCATCTGGGCCGCGCCAAAAGAGATCGAAAGGTCGTCCACGTAGAGCGTAGCGAGAACATCTTCCGGTAGCACCGAGGTGATGCCGTTGATGCTCAGGGCAAAGAGTGTGACACTGAGGACACTTCCCTGCGGGACACTCTTTTCCTGTTCTTTTGGGCCGGAGAGGGCTCCCCCCACCCGTACGCGGAATCGACAATCTCGCAAAAATTCAGATATAAACATTAGAAGGCGTCCCCTCGCCCCAATCGTGTGGAGAGTCTCCATGATACCGTATCGCCATGCGGTATCATAGGCCTTCTCCAGATCAAAAAACACCTTGGCTTAGTGCTGTCTACGAAAGAAAGCCTCGCAGACGGCATTTTCCATTGGGAGCAGAGCATCCGACGTGGAGTGGAACTTGCAGAAGCCGTACTGTTCGGAAGACAGATGGCCTCCGCTGTCCAGAAAAAAGGCTAATCTAACATTTACCAATTTCTCCATCAACTTGCACACGCAAGAGGTTAGAGAGATTGGGATGAAACCGGTCGGAATAGAGTGATCTCTCCCCGGTTTGCGAAAGGCGAGCACAGTAGCGACAGTGAAATCGTTCGGGCGGCGCTTATAGCGCATGTAGGCATAACGCTTCTGCTTGAGGGCCGTCTCACACTTGGCCGACCAACATGGGAGTGGTCGGCGTGCAAAACGGCCATACGTCCTAGGAATAGTAATCAGGCCCACGGCGATGAAATTGCCGGAGAAGAACTCAACACCCTCATCTACCGACCTAAACTCCTCGACTGAGATAGAGAATTCAGTCATTTCCTGAAATGCAGGCCACCGCGACCGCGCCAAGCACAACCGAGGTGGGCTCTCAGGCGGCAGTTGCCCTGAAAATGATATTTCAATGGAAAAGTGTTCACTACCATGGAGGTCATCGCCTCCTCCCCCCCAATCAAAATTAGGCTGTGCATCCGAAAAGCACAAAGATAGATCAATGCAAGAAAATGAAGCGGTTCTCGGACAGTGATGCGTAAACTCATCCACGTTTAGGACACCCATCTCAAGCTCTTCGATCAGATCGGCAAGGACTTGTCCCCTGGGATTTATTGAGTAATCACCCCAGAGAGGATGCCTGCCGTTCAGATCTCCAAGCAAGAGAAATGGCCTCGGCAACCGTGCCACGACGCGGTGGTTGTTCCCCATGTCGAAGCCAGCTGACGGTGGAATGTACGGAGAAATCAGAGTATACCTCCTATCTAGGTGCAGCTGCACAGTCACTGCCTGAAAGGAGGTATCTAAAGAGAAAGGAAGAACGGAGACATCATGCCGGGTGTAAACCTCGCTTCCCCCAGCCCGGCCATCCCGCGGTGGTGGGGTCGCAAGACCTTTATACCCCTGAAGGGCGGGCAGGGGGCACGCGCCTAGCTTGGTCTCCTGCAAAACGATAGCTAACGGGGAACAGGATGAGACGAGCCTCCGCAGCTCCTTATAGTTGGCCCGGAGTCCACGGCAATTCCATTGAAGGAATATGCCCTCCATGCCTAGCTCGGAGGAGACGCGGGGGCCCTCCTCGAACTGAAGACCCTCACGGGAATGGCCGTACGCTTCCCGGGGGCAGAACCCCGGGCGCTGTTGGCTGGACAAAGAGCTGAAGGCTCTGTCGCCTTCGAGTACTTATTGGGGGAGGTTGGGCTCGTCATGCGAGTCTTTTCCTCCCCCCGCCTCGAAACCTTAGGCGGGGGGCCCTCTTTTCGACGAACCACCGTCTACGAGCCACTCGCTCCACCACTAGGCGTGGGCGAAGGAGCCGAAGCTCCTTTGTTGCTATCCCACTTTCGGGGGACAGCTTTAGGAACCCCGAAGATGGCCTAGCTACCAACTTTAGGGGTGTTGCCTCCTGTGAGTCTAACGACTCGGTGGAGGCGCGTAGCCGTTTCGCCTTTCGGGAAACGGTCACGCTGGGGGAAGTGGGGGGAGCCCTGGTTATAGCCGGGGCTGGATGTGAACCCTGTTTGCCGCCAGCTTTACCAGGGGAGCGCCGGGTTTAGTAGAGCCCGCAGAAGGGCTCCGAATGGGCGCGGAAACAACCGTGCTCGTTGGCCTGGATGGGCCAGGAGCAGAGGGCGCCTTTCTAACTATTGAGGTATATGACGTCCCAGGCAGAGCCGGGCGCGCCAGGACCAAGTCCTTAGCCTCGCGGAATGAGAGTCGATCCTGGGCCTAAACGGCCAGGATTTCTTTCTCAAGAAGATATTCACCACATTGCTTCGAAGAAGTGGGGTGCGGCTCTCCGCAATTGATACACTTGGCCATACACGGGTAAAGAGGTAGAAAGGGGATAGATGGACACTGGCTCCCGGCTGAGCCTCGAAATGTCTATGATATAAGATTTAGTATGGAAAATTATAATAGATGTTTGGTAAGTATATAGCAGGAAATGATACCGCTCGCTTCTTATAGCCCCCTGGGGGGGGGACACCCTATTTTCCACCAGAGAAGATCAAGTTTCAGTTAGCGATTTCTAGCGACCCTCCCACATTCATTCAAAATATCAACATTATACTTAGCTCTTGCTTATTTGTCAGAAGGTATTTAGCATAGATACCCAAGAAATTATGTTTAATCCCCCGTTTTCTTATAAAAAAAGCAAGAGATCTTGAGTATAAGGTTGCTATTTCGAATGACTTTTTGGGGGGATTGCTAAAAATCGCTAACTGAAACTTGATCTTCCCTAGTATCAACTAGGGCGTTCCCCAGGGGTGAAGGGGGGTATAAGAAGCGGGCGGTATCATTTCGTGCTATGCATTCGTGTGTTGGTTGCGTGTAAGCATTGTGGTTCTTAGATGGCCATTTTATTCAGCCTCTGGCAATTTAACTTTAAATGCACATTGACAAAAATTTCTGAAAATCATCGACATCACACAATAGCTAATCTTGAGTTCATAAGAGTTCATATCGTTTAACGTTCTCTCTTCCTACTCGCGGTAGGATCAAAGCTTTCTCCCTTAATCTCCCAACGTTCGGAAGGAGCAGACAGTCATCTGCTTCCAGGGAGTTATAAACAACAAAAACAACTCGCCTTCGACGAAGACGAGATGAGTCTTGTGACGTCACTGCATTCCCATCTAACGAGGTTCCTAATTTGACCAAGCTGGCACTAAGGAACCCAATTGTTCATCCTTTTCCGATTCTTTTCAGCCCCAATTTGAAACTAGGACCCCATTGTCAATGGCAGAGAAAGGTGCAGGTTGTATAAAAACATACTAAAAACAACCATTTTATTCAAAGCTGTGTGATAAAATGTATCTTCGTAACGTACGTACTATGTAAGTATGTACAGTAGAAGTGTGAATAAAAGTTAATCCTGAATATAAATTATGGTTCTTCATATTATAGATGCATGACCAAAAATGACTGCAATTTCAATGATTATAAAGAATGCAATTCATCCTTTAAATAATGAATTAAAAGCGATGTATATCACAACTCTTTGCTCTCAAAAATTTCCCCTTAACCTAACTATATATAGCAAATAGTTTAACTAACTAAACTTATGCCATGTTACTACAGACTCATAGATATCAATTATTCGCCACATAAAAAATGGATTCCCATCACTTGTTTTTATGGGACAATTATCTTTGCATAAATAAGCCATCTTTACAATTAGCTTTCTTCCTGTCCAAGTCGCTACTTGCCAAACTAATTATTAGTATTCCCTAATTAAGCGATTAGTTTCAGTGTATCCATGAAGCACTAATTTAGCGGCGTGTTACCGGAGTTTACTGCATGCTTCAAACATCTCGTCTTTCTCTACGAGTATATATACGTTCCTTTTAGGCGGCGAATATAAGGGAAAACTCATAAGAATTGGTCCACTAAATGAACTTCTGAGTAAGAGGATGTGGTCGCTTTCCTTTGCCCGTCCAAGAGAACAAATCGCTTTTTCAGCATTTGTTCTTCCCACCAAACTATGAGGAACACGACAAAATGGCAACCGTCAACACCATTGCTGTTCAGATTTAAACAAAGGATTTCATAGAAACTCCCGTATTGTTAGGAACTAGGGGGTCAAATAGCCTATTTTATGACATTTTTCGAGATTAATTTAATGATTAAAAAAAACGAAGTTGGAAGCATTTTTTAATAGATATTCAGGGCCAACGATGAAGTACATTCCGTTTCGACAACTATGGATTTCCTCTTTTACGTATTTTAAACCTGAACAGTCAACTTTTAAAGTCATGTATTGGTTAAATAGCTGATCATAGTGATAAAAAATTACTAAAAAAGGATTAATGTAAAACAGAGTTGTAAACATGGCAGTGATTTGTTTGTGTTTACGCATTTTCGCTTGCGGGCCTTTTCCAGTTTGTCAAAATCGAATCATTTACGAGATTTATAAGCGCTTCTTTTATTGCCTTAAACATTTTAAAACTATAGGAATAAAAGCTGACACATCTCTCGATAATTAATGAGGAACAAACATCCTGCTTCATTCATAAAATCGGTATGCGGGTATTGAAAGATGATCTCTATTTATCTTCCCGCAATATTTTACGTTAAACGGAATATAAAAAATAACTTAGCAGAGATTATTAGTATTATTTCTCATGGGTCCAGCAAAAGTGCGAGGAAATTACTAGTGTAAAAAAGGAGTCTTGTGGAATTGATAGGAGTTGGATGCAATTAATGCGCTTTGAAGGGCGGTGTTTAGAGTCGGGCAAAATAGGTTGACTTCAATTCCAACATTGATTCAATCTAATACAATGAATAAAAATTGTATTTTCCGATTTCACACATATTTACTCATTTCACTAACAATATTTCAAGATATACTTTAATTTATTTTAAATACTAATTTTAATTTTCGTAAATAAAAAAATCTCATTTTATTCAAATTTTAATTATTTAAACAGTTGTCACAAACAAGATCACAATGAAAAAGAGCTGCAATAGGGTCACTATTTGAATATAATCACAACAAATTGTAAATGCTCAATCAAATTCAGTGTAAACATGATAATGAAAAGTTGTGATGTATTTTTTTCTTTTTAGTCTTTAAATTAAATGCTTACCATACAAGAGCTCAAAATTAAACGACATCTCAGCGCTTCTCTTCTTAAAATGTTAAAAACTCTTCTGCACAAATGATAAAACAATAACTTCAAAAGAGTTTAAAAATCACATCTTCGAATTGATGTGGGGAAATTGTCTGCCTTTCTTCACCACTCTTTTTTTGGGGTTTCGTGGGTGAATGCCAGAAAAATTTGCGATTTCTAGGAATGATTTCTCTCTTAAAATAACAAGTTAGAAAAGTCAAAATATACTTTGAAACGTCATATGATTTTTATACCCATTAATATTCAAGTTGTAGATGAAAACAAAATAGTTATGACTTCAACACGCAGAAATTACAAGTATAGGGTCTCTCAATAAGGTCGCTCGATTTTGTGTGTGATATTTGCACTCAATTTATTTTAAATTTGAAAGTACATTTTATGGCATTAAGTGTGGAATATGACGTCGTTCAAATATCCGCCGCGGCTTCGCTTGGTGGAACGTATTCGGGAGGCCCAATTTTCGATGACTTTGTCGCATAAATCTGGCTGAATTTGCTGGATGGTGTTCGTTATGTTGAGTTTGAGGACATCAACTCTTTGCGGATTCTTTGCATAGACCTGAGATTTAAGGTAGCCCCAAAGAAAGTAGTCTAATGGCGTTAAATCGCATGATCTCGGTGGCCAGTTGACGTCGCCGCCGCGCGAGATGACCCTGCCCTGAAATCGCTGGTGCAAAATGTCTATCGTGGCGTACGCAGTGTGGCACGTAGTGCCGTCCTGTTGGAACCACATGTCGTCAGTATCCATATCAGGCATATAATCCAGTTCAGGCCACAAGAAGTTGCTTATCATCGATCTGTAGGTCTCACCGTTGACGGTTATGGCAATCCCATCTTCGTTCTCAAAAAAATACGGACCGATGATTTCGTTAGATGAAAATCCGTACCAAACAGTGACTTTGTTGTGATGAAATTGATGCTGGTGTATCTCATGTGGATTGTTTTCGTCCCAAATCCGACAATTTTGCTTGTCCACAAATCCATTCATCCAAAAATGCGCCTCGTCGCTGTGGCGAGGATAGAAATCACGTAATGCGCGGAACGTTTGTCGAAAGGAGCACTGATTTTGATAATAGCATTTGATGACTTGCACACGCTGTTCAACGCTATAACCTTCTATCTTGACTTGCCAAGTACTACTGAACAGTTCAGAGTGAGGTTGCTAAATGTCGCTTTAATAACATGGTCACTATCGCCTGACAAAGCTCGAGCGTCCTTGTTGAAAGACAATTTATATTTAAATTAAAGAACAACTTCTAAGTATTGCGACCTAGTGCTTTAAATATGTTAAGAATTAAAGAAAAAATAAATTTCTCAAAGTCCGCAGCCACTGAAATATAAAGATGACATTATCTCAAATAATCGACAAGCTGAACAAAGAGGAAAGGGGAGTGAATATTTAGATAAATTCTTGAAGAAGAATCCAAGCTATTTTCAAGTCAACCTCAAACTTTTTGTTCTGTGCCTAGCAATAGAAGATATACTGAAGGAGCTCCATATAGTTACTCTCAGTGCCAAGTTGAGGCAAGTAGCTCTTGTGGTCAGCGCGTCTCTGGAGATCCGTGTAAAAGCATCTATTCAGGGTCAAGTAACATGCTGGGGAAACAGTGATGGAGATTAAGCATTTTCCATTACAAAAAACCTTTCCTGAAGATCTGCTAATAAAAGTCTTTCACGATGAGAAAGCCAGTGAGAGCATGGAGTTGCAATCTGGGGATTTAATGCAGGAGACTCATTCTTGTTGTGAACAAAAAGCTTGATATCTGACCTTAACAAAAGTGTATGGTGAATTGCTAATGGTAGTGTCAGACGTTTCGTCCCTAATATCGGAACATCTTCAGTGATTCTATTTAAAGGTAAAGAAATTCCTCAATTTAAAAACGAACTTTAACAAAAACAAACGGGAATAATTAAAAAAAATAAAAGAACAAACCAACCTAGGACGCATTCAATAAAGCAAAGTAAGCGAAACTAAAGTTAAAATAAGATAGAGTATAAAATTTAAGAGAAAAACCAAATACATATGTGAATGATGCAAAATAAATGTGACCTAACTTGATGATAGTCGTTTCTTGACCAGAATGAAAAAGTAAACGAAAAAAAGAGATGACATTAACTTGCTACGTTGTAGGGTTATAAGATACGTAGCAGAAAGGATCGATCAGTCCTCGTTGAGTGCTGGTTTAGTTTTCTTAATATTTATCGACTCTAAATTTTTAACAAATGGATTGAAGGAGCTGTAGAGAGAATGGAAAATTGGTCCGATGAAATGGAATGGCTAGACGTTTGTTCGCCCTCTGTTTAAGATGAAGGCTAGTCTAGTTTTACTGTAGTTAAAGAATGAACCCCCAAATTAGGATTAATATATATCAAGTTAACCTGGCATTACGGTAGAACGCTTTTCAAACTTTATTAAGGGTATTTATTTTAATTTTAATATAGCGAGCTCATCTTGCGACTGCCTACTTGGGCATTAGTCGTCGTATTAAAAACTGCCTAGAAGTAGGCTACAGTTAAATTTAATGCAATAACACACAAAAAAAAACAACCCAAACAACAACAGAAAATAAAATAAGGGGGATGAGAAAACGAGTAGTAAGCAAGCTCCTGCGTCGGGGGGGAGGACCCCCGGCGCAGGAGCGTGCAATCTATAAGGGAAAAAAACAACAAAAACAAAACAAAAAACCTGGTTAAATAATAGGGAGAAGGCCGGCCTCTCCCGAAAGGTCAACAAGTCCACCAGTCAAAGTGCTCGCACTCGTCCCGAGATCAAGGGACAGGTGGTAGCAACACCACCCATCCCGATACCGGGACAGGTAACGTGCGCGAAGATCACCCAGACTGGGACATTCGACAAGAATGTGCCGAACAGTCTGGAGGACGACGCAGTCGTTGCAATAGGGCACAGGCGAGCGCTCCATCAAATAACGATGCGTCACACGAGTATGTCCGATTCGGACACGACAGAAAGCGACCTGAAGCCGCCGCGGCATTGGGGGATAGGTCCATGGGAACAGTCGCGGCACAATGGCACGCAACTTTAAGTTCCATTCAACCGTCTCTCATCTTCTTTTCCAAGCAGCCTGAAGAGCTGCCCATATTACTGCCATGTAGTCGGTGTGGGGAGGAGCGAAACGCTGGTCCGGTCGCAGAGTCCTCGCGGACTCTTTGGTGCCGTCATCGGCGCGCTCATTTCCCGCAATTCTTACATGTCCAGGAACCCAGCAGAAGATAATCTCAACATCCGCCCGGCTCGCCAAAACCATGGCGTCACGGATATCGCGAACCAGGGGATGCGGAGATTGCAATGCCCCGAGAGCACTCAGGGTGCTTTGTGAGTCGCTATAGATCACAATCCGGTCCTTGAACCAGGCACGTCGCGTAATCTGCCGTACCGAGTGGTGTATTGCCACCAGTTCAGCCGTGAAGATAGAGGCAGCGCCCGGCAGAACCCCGCTGAATTCAAACAGAGGGGATACAGCGTGGAAGCTGACCCCCTCTTGGGACTTGGAGCCATCCTTTTACACTGACACGGTTCCAGCGTGACACGAGGTGTGCTCCAAAAAGGTCGAAAGAAATACTTCCGGCGCTGTACAAGCTTTGGGAGCAGAGGCTTTGCGACAAATGGCCAAATGTGGTACCCTCCAGGGTGGCGTCCTGGGCAGAACCAGGGCCGCCACCGGCCCGAGAGCTATACCTAGTTCTCAGAGGAGTTTCCTGGCCCTAAACTCAAAGGGCTTAGGGTATGACTGGCGTCTCTCGGTGGCATAGACACCGTCGAGATCAGCTGCGGATGCAGTGAAAGCAGTTGGAGAATGAGGGAGGCGCCGGACTCGCGCGTACAGGCGAATAATGCACTGCACGCGGCGCAGAGCAATTGACATCTCCCCAGCATCGACCAACAGGCTCTCAATGGGGGAAGTGCGGAAGGCACCGGTCGCAAGGCGAAGGCCGGTGTGGTGGATCGAGACCACCTTCCACAATAAACGCTTGGCTGCGGATGCATAAAATCCGCATCTGTAGTCGAGCTTCGAACGAACAAAGGATCGATAAAAAAGTAAGGCAGTAGCCCTATCAGCACCCCAAGCGCTGAACGTCACGGAACTGGGAATATCCATGGCGCGAGTACAAAAGAGCATAAGGCTGCGAATATTTGCCTACCAGGTGAGGCGTGGGTCGAATACAAGTCCAAGGAAACGGTGCGATTCAACCACATCCAGGCGCACCCCATTAAGAAACAAATCTGGGTCGGGTTGGAGCCGTGGATGGCGGCAGAAGTGCACCACCTTAGTCTTGGCCGAAGAAAACCGAAACCTGTGCGCTTCGGCATAGCGAGAGACGCGGTTCAATGCCTGTTGGACACGACGCTCCAGAGTTGGCATCTGTGCCGCGCCAAAAGTGATCAAAAGGTCGTCCACGTAGAGCGTAGCGAGAACATCTTCCGGCAGCACCGAGGTGATGCCGTTGATGCTCAGGGCAAAGAGTGTGACACTGAGGACACTTCCCTGCGGGACACCCTCTTCCTGCCCCTTTGGGCCGGAGAGGGCTCTCCCCACCCGTACGCGGAATCGACGATCTCGGAAAAATTCAGATATAAACATTGGGAGGCGTCCCCTCGCCCCCATCGTGTGGAGAGTCTCCATGATACCGTATCGCCAGGCGGTATCATAGTCCTTCTTCAGATCGAAAAACACCGTGACGTAGTGCTGGCTAAGAAGTAAGGCCTCGTAGACGGCATTTTACAGTCAGAACAGAGCATCCGACGTGGGGTGTAACTTAAGGAAGCTCCACTGTGCAGAACACAGATGGCCTCCACTGTCCAGAAAGAAGGTTAATCTAACATTTGCCAATTTCTCCATCAACTTGCACACGCAGGAGGTTAGGGAGATTGGGCGGAAACCGGCCGAGGTAGAGAGATCTCTCCCTAGCTTGTGACTAGCAATTGGCCAGGAATCTTGGAAGATACCCTCTACCCAGATCCTGTTGAACAAATCAAACAGAAAGGCCATTCCTCGATCACCCAGATGTCGAAGCATGACGACTGTAACATCGTCCGGAATAGTGGCGGTGTCCGCGGACGAAGCCAGAGCCGAACGCAACTCACTCAATGTACACATATTATTGAAGGGTTCTCCGCCTCTGGATGTAAAGTCCAGTCCGCGGCCTTCCGCGATGTCACGAAGCGCAGTGAATGCTATCGGAGCAGCATCCCGGCTAGAGAATGCGGAGAAAGCGGTCGCGAAGGATTCCGCAACGCACGCACGGTCCAAGATTGCGGTCCCATTCTCCTGGAAAACGGGATGGGGGTCCTGCGGAAACTTGCCGCGAATCTTTTTTACTCGCTTCCACACCTCTGCTAGAGGGGATTTTCCCGTTAAGAAGAGCGGCGGGCGTGTTTCGAAACATACCAAAACCTAGCCCTAGCTCGACGAAATTAACCAACAGTGAAGTCCTTCGGACGGCACTTATAGCGCATGTAGGCATAACGCTTCTGATTGAGGGCCGTCTCACACGCGGCTAACCCCCACGGGAGCGGTCGGAATAGTAGTTAGGCCCACTGTGATGAGGTTCCTGGACAAGAACTCAACGGCCTCATCTACCGACCTAAACTCCTCGACTGAGAAAGAGAAATCAGTCATTTACTGAAATACGGACCAACGGGCCAAGCACCACCGGAATGGGCTCTGTGGTGGCAGAGGCCAAGAAATTTATATTTGAATGGGAAAGTGATCACTTCCATGGAGGTCATCGACCATCCCCCACCCAAAATCAGATTCTGCATCCACAGAGCACAAAGATAGATCGAGGCAGGAAAATGAAGCGTTTCTCGGGCAGTGATGTGTAAACTCATCCATATTTTAGGCACTTATCTCCATCTCGCCGATCAGGTCGGCCCCGCGGATTAATCGAGTAGTCTTCCCATAGGGGGTGTCTACTATTCAGATCTCCGAGCAAGAGAAAGAGCCTCGGCAACCGTGCCACCACGCAGCTCCTTTAGTCCTGTCTTTCTCTCGGGGGGCAGTTTTACCAATGAAGCATGGTGGAGTCAGAATCAGGTTGAAGAAGATGGTATACTCAATTTAGTAGATGATGGGATAGTAGTAGATAAAAGTAGGTGAAATTTAAAGCGGGGAGGGATATTTTTTGCCCTAGTAGGAAGGCATCACATTATGTTCTTTATTTTGATCTTTCCTTTTTGTCTTATTTGTTGTATGTTGTGTTTTTCTATGTTTGTTTATTTTATGTGTAGCTAGCGTGTTCTTCTTATTGTTAGTGTTTTAAATTCTTGAGTACTTATTTTTGGGTTATTTTAATGTTATGTTATTTGGTATCTCTGTTTTTTGTTTCGGTTGAACTGTGTTAGTTGTGTTCTTGTTATGTGTATATTAATTAAATGTTTTCCTGTGAGCAGAATTTAGTACATGGGAACTGGCTACGACGTTAGACTTTCCCTCGTAGTCGTGCAGGTATATTAAGTCTGCCACCAGTTCCCTGTAATTCCGGAATGACAACATTTGTAAGAGTTAACCAGACCCTTTTTCCCAATTTTTGGGTGAAGATGTTAATAGGGTCCAGTTTTTTCCTTGTATAGAGATCCCTCTGCCGATGTTGGTCACACCCTCTGGCTTTATTAATTATTAGGGATGCGGAGTTCTGTACGTGTTGAAGTTTTCTCATTGAGGTCTTGCTGGCCACTTGAGTCACTACTGCGGGGTAGATGAGCTTAGCCCGGACGTACATCAGGTATATCTTCCTAATGTTAGGCAAGCTAAGATCTCTAAACCTGTATAGCTTGGAGATTTCTCTCTTTGTCAGGTTCCGCTTCTCCGTGTAGTGTCTCGAGTATCCGTGGTCGGAGATCTTTAGGCCCAGGACAGTGCCTTCGGCAGAGTAGCCGTATCCCCTCCCATCGATGATGATGGGCCACGTCAACGTGCTGCTCAGTGGGATGATTTTGAACTTGTCCTTATTAGTTCTAATCTTCCAGCGTCTCTCGTACCGGTTGATGTTATTGATTTCCGCTATTGTGCGCATTGCCTGATCCCTTGCTTTCTTCGCCGGGCACGGAACGATCTGGGTGACGCCATCTGCAAATTGCAGATACATCGTCTCCCTATGCACCGGTGTTGGGAGGTCGATGGTAAAGACCGAGTAAAGCAGTGGGCTCTGGCAACTTTCCTGTGGAACACCCGCTTCGAGTTCGAATTCTGATCCTCTGTATCCTTCGATCATGACATGATTTTCTGTCCATGGTAAAGTCACAAAGGATCCTTTCCAGGATTGGGTCCAGCTGGAGGTTCAGGATCTTGTATTGAAGTCCTTCCAGCCAGACTTTATCAAAGGCTTTCTGCACGTCCCTCAACACAATGTCTACATAGTACCCATTCGCTCGGCAATAGGCTACTTTTCCTGTTAGGAGCGCCAGGGCTGTATATGTGCCCCTTATTTGGCGGAACCCGTGTTGTCGGGGGTTATGCGCTCCTAACTCGCTCAGATCTTGTCTATCATCTCCAGAAGAGAGATCGGGCGATAGTTAGCCACCTGGTCTGGGGGCTTGTTTCCTTTCTGGATGAAGATGATTTTAGCCATCTTGTACCCGTCAGGAAAGTAGCCTGTATTCAGGGCGGCATTCATGATATTGATCAGTCCCTGAATGATTTGCCTTTGGGCATTCACAAAGTTGTTTTTTGTAGAGCCCAGACCAGCCTGGTGCCCTTTACTTGAAGCACCTTATGGTGTTCATGGTCTCTTCGAAGGTTATTTTTCCAGTGTATCCTGAATCTTTTTTCGAGAGCCTCTGGATCCTCAATTATTTCATCTCCGTCTTTTATTTGTATTCTGGCTTTGGTGGGCAGTTTCCTCAGTCTTCGGATGCTATTCCAAAAACTTACTGGACTGTCTTCCCTGTCCAGCTTACCAATGATGGCATTCCAGATTTCCTTCTGCTTCTCTGTGATTGTGAGTTTTAGTTCCTCTCTTAGTTGTCTCATTCTGGCTGTCCTTTCCTGATTCGGGCCTGTCCTGCCTATTTCTTCGAAGATTCTCCTATGTTCCCGAGCGATTTCCCTCATCTCGTTCGTCCACCTAGGTTGTGGGATGATTCTATAGGAGATCCTGGGGACGCATCTCTAGTAGGCTTGAATGAGAAGATTAGTGATGGAATTTATCTCCTCATCTACCTCCTCGAGATTGGCATCTTCCAGGTCAGCTGGTTGATATTCGCTGAGTATCTCTCTATATAGCTCCCAGTTAGCTTTCGCATAACTTTTCCTAAGTGCGACGGGCTTGAGAATTGGTGCAAGCGAGATTGTTGTAAGGATCGGGATATGGTCGCTCGGTACCACAGGTCCGGGGTCGGTGCTGATGTTAAAGGGGAAGGTACGGCTCACTAACACTATGTCCGGTTTGGTTGCCGAACGTTGCGTGAGGTAGGTTGGGAAATCAGGTCCTACTCTCTGGAGTCTGTCTCTTTCGAAGAGTAGTTCCAGATTCCTTCCCCTTTGGTTGGAGTCATCGTAACCAGACGCTGTGCATCTGGCGTTTAGGTCTCCACCCAACAACGCCATTTTTCCTCGCCCAAAGATGTTGAAAAAGTTGGGAATCGGCAGGTACTTTCGGTGGGCGGTTGATAGGCCGCTGCCATAGTTAGGCCTCCCACTAGGGTTGGGATTTCGACAGCCACGAATGATTCTTCTAAGTCTGGAAGTGTTTTGTATGTTCTTTTTTTCGGATCGCGATGTTTTTTGGAGATCACAGTGTAATTTGGTATTTTATTGTAGTAATATCTGCGTTTGCACTGTTTAGAAATGAGGATCAGGACGGGATCCACTGTACGGAATATGTTTCCATAGAGAATGGATTTCCCTTCCCATCCGTTAATGTTTAGTGAGATATTTTTATTGTGTTGTTTGTGTTTTCCATGTTTTGTTTGTTCGGTGTTCTTGTATTCTATGCGAGTGTATGTAATTGCCCTTACTTCTTATCTCATCTCTTTTTGCCATTTCTTTATTTTTCATACTCTGCTTCACTTATGGTGAGGTAGTAGTCCTTGTGCAGTTTAATCTTTTCCGCTATGAGCGCCTCATCTACTGTTGCCTCTTGAGCCTGCGCATCGTAGGTCCAGTTTAATTGGCCTGTCTTTACCCCTTCAACAATCTCCCTAATGATGGGGTTGTCTGGGAATGGGGTCAGATCCGTTCTGTAGAATTGCATTTTCAGCTCTTTTCCATCATATTTAATGGTTTGTTCAGGAGCCTTTCCCCTGCTTCTACTTCTCGGCCTTTTGCTTTCTTTGGGGGGTTGGGTCTGTTCTTCTTCGTCTTCAAAGGAAGATGCGGAGCTTGAGAGGTTACTTTCAGCTTGCTTTATTCTCCTTGCTGCTTTTCCCCCCTCTATTTCCCGTTTTCTTCTAGCCTCTATTCTTGGGTCCCTATTTTTTAATTTTTGAGGGGCTAATATTGTCTCCTGGTTTTCGTTTGCTTCCGCTCTATCTTCATTTGGTGGAAACGGCGTCGCTGGGGCTTCTTCCTCGGGTTCGTATCCAGTTGCAGGACGTCCCCCGATGGAGGGTTGTCCGGGAACCACATTTCCTCGAGACCATTCTTTTTGCGCATGGTGTTCAGCTCGGTCGCGAAGCAACCCGGGTTGGTGAGGTTCCTCACGTGCGCGTACAAAATACACGTGAGGATTTTCGTGAAGTTTATATTCCTTGCCTTCACATAGGTCTTTAGAGCGGCACTTGCGGGGGTGGCTTTTGCTGCTTGGGCCAAGGAGGTATTCGCTCTCCTAATTCCCTCCGCCTTTTTCTCGTCTGCCTTTCTTTTCAGTATATCCTTCTTCTTTGGGCAAGACATGGCCATTACCCCGTGCTTTTGGCCACAGTTTGGGCATTTTTCTTCTGCTGCCGGGCATTCCCGCCAGCCATGTCCCTTACCACTGCATATATAGAAGGTTATTTCCTGCTCCTTGCAATCTTTTGTGGTGTGGTGTTCTAATTTAAAGCACCTGAAGCAGATGTGCACTGGGGTAAACTCCTCCCTCTCGATTTGTTCCCCGCTTATTTTTGCGTTGAAGAGCAGTAACCCACTCACCTTCGCCTTGGTTGCCATCGTGGTATTGCCAAATATAATCTTAAACACGTGGTTGTATTCCGTGTTGTGCCTTCTGTTTCTAAACTTTACCACTTCGCTTATGTTTGCCCACTACTGGTTCCTCTCTATTTCTCCTTTAATTTGCTCCTTTGTATGTTGGCCGATCCATGGGTCTAGCCTTTGGCATACTGGGTTGAAGGTTTATTCCCCTCAGGATCTTTATCCCAGCTTCCCTTGTGAGGGACTCAACGTCCTTTTCCTTCTCGCATATAGTGACATATTATGTTGGTGAGTGAGTCGATCAGGCGAAGGACTGCCACATTTAGGCTTCCGAATAAGGTTTCCCCTTACTCGTTTTTTCTAAGCCACTTATTGTTCTTAGCGGTATCCTTGCAGTACTGGAGTCTGCCATTTCTGCTTGTGTGCAGCCCTTTGTGGAGGGGGGTGCACTTACTTTCTTTCTTACCTTATTATTTGTTTATTTTTAGTGTGAACCTACCAATCTATGTTATTCAAAGTTTTAGGTTTTTACGTATTTTGGTTTATTTGCCTAGGGGAGAAGAGAGCCCCCCCCCCCCACTCGTTTGCCCGCCGCCTCGATGGAAGAAGGAATTGCCTTTTAGGGTGAATGATGGATGAGATGAATCCGGGTGGGATCTTCTCGGGGGTGTGATTGTATGGGAGACTTATTGACAACGCCGCCCCCCGAGGCTGTTTTATTCACGACCGCATCCCAACATACCATAGAGATGGTTGTATGTCCTTCTATGGTCCTGGAAGGGGCCCCCGCTATGATGAGCATCGGGGATAGCAGTCCATCCCTTGTCCGGAATTTTTTCTGACATTGTTCTCGGCTGTGGGCTACTCTTCAAACCAGCTCCCTCCATGCCCCCAATTATACCGTGCCAACAGCTCGGCATAGTTGGGACGAAATATGATTGGCAATCCCTCCTCACATCTGGAAGCAGTTCACGTAGGGGGGCAGGGCTGGGGACTTAAATAATAATCTTCCAAAATGGAGACTCTAAAAAAAGGTGAATATTAGTAGGGATGAATGAATGGTGATGAGTATCTCTCTTTCGTGAAAGTGGTTTTCAGAGGCGTCTTTTGGAAAATTTGTCCAAAACTTTACCTCCTTTTCCGAGTTCTGAAGTAAATTTGCCAGTTATTTTTCCAAGATTTCCGAGCTAGCATCAAGTTGGTGTACTCAATAGTGGAAGATTTAGATAGTGGTAGACGATAGTTGGCGAAAGTGAGGTAGGGTTGCCCTTGTTTGAGGGGCATAGCAGGCGTTTTTATTCTTTAGTTATTTATTTTTCCTTTTTGTTTTGTTGATGTTGTCTATTGTTTGTCTCTGTGTGCGTTCTTCTTTTGTGTTCTTCTCTGTATTTGTCTCTTTGTTTTAAATTCTACTATTGGCGCGATGTTGAGCTTTCGAGCCTTTATTAGTGTTCAAATTTAGTACATCACTTCGCGTTTTTGTTCTGTTGTGTTTGCTTTTTCATATTTAATTGTGAGTTTGCTATCTGTCTCGTAGTTGTATGTTTTGTATTCAGTGTTCTTTATGTTTATGTGTAGATTGGTGCGCCGGTTTCGAGCGACCTTCCAGCGTAATCTGGCAGAGATGTTGATTCTGCCACCAGTTCTTCTTAGTTCTGGGATGATATCATTGGCCATTGTAGACCAGACGTTTTGGCCAGTTTCTGCGTAGCGACATTAATGGGCTCCAAACGCTGTTTGCGGTGCAGGTACCTCTGCCGAAGATGCTCTCTTCGTCTGGTTTTATTTATGCAGAGGGATGCAGAGTTCTGCACTCGCTGGAGCCTCCTCATAGTGGACTTGCTGGCCACTTGAGTCACTACTGCAGGGTAAATGAGCTTATCCCGGATGAACATCAGGTATATTTTCCTGATATTCGCCGAGCTAAGATTTCGGAACCTAAAAAGCTTGGAGATTTCTCTCTTCGCCATATTCTGCCTCTCCTTGTAGTGACTCGAGTAACCGTGGTCGGAGATTTTTAGGCCCAGGATGGTGCCTTTGGTGGAGTAGCCGTATCTCCTCCCATCTATTATAATGGGCCACGTCAACGTGCGGCTCAGCGGGAGGATCTTAAATTTCTCCCTATTTGTCAGTATTTTCAATTTTCTCTCGTATTGGTTGATGTTTGAGATCTCTGCAATTGTGTTGATTGCCTGATCCCTTGCTTTCCTAACCCTACTGGGGACGATCTGCGTGACGTTATCTGCGTATTACAGATACATCGTGTCCCGGTGTATTGGAGTAGGGAGGTCGATGGTGAAGACCAGGTAAAGCAAAGGACTCAGGCAGCTCCCCTGGGGAACGCCCGCTTTCAGCTCTAATTCTGGTCATTTGTGCTCTTCGATCATGATACGCGCCCTTCTGTCCATGATGAAGTCACAAAGGATCCTTACCAGGACTGGGTTTAGCTGGATACCTAGGATTTTGTATTGTAGTCCACTCAGCCAAGCCTTGTCAAAGGCCTTCTGCACGTTCCTCATCACGATGACAACATATTGACCCTTCGCTCAGTTAGGAGCACCAGGGCCGTTTCCGTGCCCCTCTTTGGTCTGAACCCATGTTGTTGTGGGTTATGCGCTCTCAACTCGTCTAGTTGATTTTGTAGCCCGTCAGCTCTAATCTTCTCAAAGATCTTGCCGGGTATTTCTAGCAGAGAGATTGGGCGATAGTTGGCCACTTGGTCTGAGAGCTTGTTCCCCTTCGGGATAAAGATGATTTTAGCCACCTTATACCCGTCAGGGAAGTAGCCTGTATTCAGGAATGCGTTCATGGTGTTCACCATGCCCTGAATAATTTGCCGTGGGGCATTCACCAGGTTGTTCTTGGTGAGCCCAGACCAACCGGGAGCCCTTTGTTTGAAGGACCGAATGGTGTTCATGGTCTCTTCAATAGTGATAGGGTGCCTGTGGTCAACCATCTCTCTTTCTATAGATACTTGCGGTTGTGGGTGGGTCCTATGTATCATCGTTGCGAGGTCATCGAGCAGTCGGTCTTCAAAGTCCTGGTCGAAATCGTCGTTCTCCTCAGGTGATATTGCAAAGACCTCTTTCCAATGTCTCCTGAATTTCCTTTTAAGAGAGTCTGGATCCTCTATGATGATGTCACCTTCCTTTATTTTTATCCCTGGCCTGGGAGGCAGTTCCCTAAGTCTTCGGACGCTGTTCCAAAAACTTACAGGATTTCTCTCCCTGTCTAGTTTGCCTATGATATCGTTCCAGATCTCCTTCTTTTTCTCGAGGTTTATGTTTTTTAGTTCCTCGCTTAGCTGTCTCATTTGGGCTACCGTTTCCTGGTTCGGGCCTGTCCTACCGACTTCCTCGTGTTCCCTGGTGATTTCCCTCATTTCGTCCGTCTACCTAGGCTGCGGGAGCATTTTGTACGAGATTCTATGGATGCATCTTTCGTCAGCTTGAATGAGGAGATTAGCGATCTTGTCAATCTCCTTATCAATTTCCTCAAAATTAGCATCATCCAGGTCAGCTGGCTAGTAGGTGCTGAACATTTCTTTATACTGCTCCCAGTTAGCTTTCGCGTAACTTTTCCTAATTGTGACGGGCTTGAGCATTGGCGCAAGCGAAATGGTGGTGATAATTGGAAAATGATCGTTCGGGACCACTGGGCTTGGTGCGTTGGATATGTTGAAGGGGAATTCTGGACTTGCCAATACAATGTCCGGTTTTGTCGCCGGTTTTGTCGCTAGAAGCCAAAGTCCTGCCTCACATAGAATCTCAAAAAGCTATATACTGCTGACAGATAGACCCCTGGACAGGGGGGCATACGGCCTTAGAAATTCAAGAGGAAATTGAACGTCAAGAATGGGCACGAATAAAAGAAGTGGTGAAATTCAAAAATAGACTTACAAATAACGAATATACCCATGTCTTTAAAGTGATATCCAAGAGAGACAGGTATGACTCGCAAAGCTAAGGAGAACGGGCTACTAGCGTTTAATTTAAAAAATACACCGGAGCAGATAAGGAGCGATGAATTCATCAATGTCTTGACGTGCTTCAACTGCTTTACACTAGACCAACACATAACAAGGAATTGCCCAAAAATAGAGGAAAAGAAGTGCTCTGAATGCAGCTTTTAACACACATACCTGGGGATATTGCAAGATCTCCGATCGATGGCTTGCCCAATAAAGAAACAAATCATTGAAAGAAAAGGGAATGACAAAAGAAAGCGGTGGAGGATAAGAGGAACCAAAAATATGCAAAGGTAGCTAAAGCCACTGCTGAGCAACTTCAACCAGCTAAAAACATCGTATAGCTAAAACAAGAAAAATCATTAAATATACTAGCGTGTATTCTACACGCACATGTAATGAATGTTGCTAACCCAGGCACATACTCAATCGAACTAAATAAAATGCTAAACAATATAAACTACCGAATCCAGGAACTCAAATGATAACTGAAGAAATAGAATCCCCAAGCCAGATCAATTGCACAAACCAGGGATTACTGAGAGACCCAAGACTCAGTCAGAAGACAAACCAAACACCAGAAGAAAGAATGGATGTGGAACAACCAACGAATATTGATAGCTACTCAGAAGTCCAACAAAATGGAAAAACGGCAGAAGAGGAAGAAACAGGAAACAATATTTCCCTATAGAAATACAAAAAAAAATCATACTGAGAATTAAAAAAAGGAATGTATAAATATGAATTTGAAGGCCCTTACTCGGACAACGAAATACATAGATTCATCATAAGCTGAAGTATCAAGATCACCAAAGAAATGTGTTACAATATCAAAAAGGAGGAATTTAAAAAAGGAGTGTTGTGGAAGAACAAAATCCCCCTGCGAAAGAGAGCTAAAGGAGACGAAGAGAAGACACTCACTGGAACAATAGAATATCACGAAACAATGGAAATTAAACGAAAACTAAAAATAATACTTCATAACTTGGCGGAATGGGATGCAAAAAGACATTCACTTTGTAATCCGTATTTAAAGATAGACCTAGACATTATCATATTAAACGAAATAAATATCAATCCCGAAACCAGCCGCATCAAAATATATAACTATACAAAGATATATAAAACCCCCACAGATCTAAACCATGACGGATTAGCTATGGCTGTAAAGAAGGGATTAGAATTTACTAGGTTAAAAGAACTCGAAGAAGCATATCTAGCTATTAAGATCAAAACAGAAACAGGCAACATACAAATTATGACGAGATACCAACCCCCAAGAAGAGGCTATTTAGCCATGCACAACTTTCTGGAGATATTTGGGCAAAATGACCAAGTCCTCCTCTTCATGGGAGATCTGAATGAATGAATAGTGCATAAAAGATTTAAAAGCTGCGTAGCCCAGATGGGAGATCTGAATGTACGCATGAGAACCTCAGGGTAGACCGGGAACTTTAATAATGCAGGCAAAAATCTGGATTTACTAAGGGAAAGAGGAATAATAGAAAGAATAGGTCCGGACTTTCCGACATATATTGGAAGAACAAGGGCAACAAAACCGGACATTGTACTCGCGTCCCCTAGGTTCCGCTATAACTATCTAATAGATAGAGGCCCACTATCTACTATCCGTTGGTTGTAAAAAAAATTCAGCCGATCCTATACAAATGAAGTGCCCTATCAAGAAAAATTACTAAAATGCAAACTGGCGCAGATAAGCCGAAGATCTAGCAAAATTTCAACCACCAGTTCTAATCGAAGCTACTCTCGGGAAAATTGATGAAGCCATCCATAAATTAATGCAGGCTCTAATCAAAGCAGATGCATTATATATCCCGACAACAACATTTAGAACCTTGCCACAGTATGCCCAGACTCCATTAATTACAGAACAAGAAAACAACTATAAAACAAAGATAAAATAGAACAAATTGGTACACTTAGAGGCGATAGGGAACGTTTCCTTAACTTTAAAAATGAACTGACTGCGGCAATTTTAGCAGAGAGGGGCGCCAGATTTGACCAGCTAGTAGTGGAGGCGATAGACGAGGAATTAAACCCAACGAAGTTTTGGCAAAAGATCAACATAAGAGGAAATAGAAAACAGAAAACAAAATTATCCATTATTCACAACGGAGAAGACATACAAGAACCGCAACAAATAGAGATGGCATTCAGAGAATATTGGAGTGAGATTTTTAACATACCTGAAGAAAATATGGATTTCGACCACGAACATTAGAACACTATAGTGGAAGACAGAAAGTAACAGAGAAGAAATAACGCCCAACCACACTGCCTCTCCTACAATATTGGAAGAGCAAGGAGTGAAACCAATAACCCTGGAAAAACTTAAAACTACTATAATCGCTACTAAACAAAAAAACCCAAGCGATTCCAGGGTTTCACGTGAAAATTTAATAAGAACACCGAATATCTTTTTAGAAAAAATGAAAGACATTTTCAACGCGTGAATCAGCGCAGGTTACTTCCCCGATGCCTTAAAAAGAGGAAAAATAATATTCTCACCTAAACCAGACAAACCCCCGAATCAAACTAGAAACTTCCGACCCATAACTTTACTCGAATCCATGGCTAAACTCTTAGAGAAAATGATTGTAAAGAGACTCAGCCAACATCTCGAGGATAACAATTTAATCGCACAACACCAACACGGGTTTAGAAAAAGAAGAGGAACCGAAACAGCACTGGCAATACTTGCCAAAGCGATCCCAAAGGCTAAATACGAAAAAAGATACATAGACCTTGTCCTAAGAGACATACAGAAAGCAGTTGGCAAGTTATGATGAATCTGACTTAAATATAAGATTAAAAGGCTAGGACTTCCCAGAATTATAACCAAATGTTTGTGCGATTACGTAACGGATCGCAAAGCACATGTCGAAATAGAAGACCACCGGGGACCGGAATTCGAGATATATCACGGAGTCCTCCAAGGGGGATGCTTTAGTCCGTTAAAATATATCATACACACAAGGGATTTGCCAGAGCTTATTTTTGAAAGTACTATATACGAAGGGTGGTTAATAAGTTTTGCGAATCGGTAGGGCAAAACAGAGGAAGGGGGATGGCTGTTTGTGGGGGTGTTAGGACAACCTATGACAAGTCAGGACCTGCAGCCGCACACTCCTGCCTCGTCTATTTAAGAAGCAGTAGCTGATCGCAGATCGTCAGTCACAAATTTTTTCAACAATGGAGAAGGTTGAGCACCGCGCAGTGATTAAATTTTTGACCAAGGAAGGCAAGAATGCAAAAGAGATCCATGAACGCATGGTTGCAGTGTACCCTGACACCGCCCCTTCCTATGCAACCATTGCTAGCTGGAATAGGGAGTTCCGCCATGGTTGTGAGTCCATTGAAGATGACCACCGTCCAGGACGCCCGTCAGACGTGACCAACGAGGACAATGTGGCCCGTGTGGAGAGGAGGATCCTCGAAAATCAACGGGTGAAGGTCGAAGAAATCAAGCGAGAACTTGGAATATCACATGGAAGTGTTATGAACATCATCCGCGACAATTTGGCCATGACCAAGGTCTCTGGCCGTTGGGTCCCTAGAAACCTCACGTCCCATGATCCATTTCAACGTCGTCAAAGTCCACAAGGCCAGAGTTGCATAAACTGCCCTGCGCGAGTGCGAATTAGAGGAGCTCACCCCTCCCCCCCTCCCTACAGTCCTCATATCTCGTTTCCTTATATCCGAATTGCAAAACTTATTGACCGCCCCTCGTACATACAACTCGAGGATGATATCTCGATAATCACCAATAGTCCTTATAGGCATCCACCCACGATGGCTAGAATAACTGCAGCAGAAATCGCAAATATCAATAACTATGAAAAGAAATGGAAAATCAGAGCTAATCCAGACAAGTTTATAATCGTACCAGTAAGAAGACGCAAAACATCGCGAGTACTTATCGAAGAAAAGAGATATAGATAAAAACTTCTAACGGACATAAAACACATATCACTGAAAGAATAAACCTAGCAAAAAACAATCTCACATAAATGTTCCAATTCAGAAGTTTGAACACAAAAACAAAATAAAAATATATAATGCATTATGCAGATCGGTGGTATTGTATCAAACAATACCTCTCAATAAACTACATAAGATCAACACCGTCAAGCTTTAAAGGGTAAAAAACAGCGGAGTATTATTGATTACAAATACGAGACGAAGAGAACACCGTAGACAGTAAGATGTACACCAAGAAATTAACTTAGAACCAATAAACACAACTCTTCACAAAAGAGCTACGAAAATATGGGAAAAATTAGAAGGACTTCTAAACGAAGAAGAAAAAATAAAATGGAGATCCCCATAAATTATCGGAGGAACAATAGGGGAAATTTTAAGAGCGGGAAACCGATAGTTTAGAGTCAATCCCGCACCAATGTTTACGTAGAAGATTGTTCACGCAAAAAAAAATTAAAAATCAAACTCAAATAAAAAAAACAAGATAAAACAACACAAAAACCAAATAGACTATCCACTCTACTCTAACTATATACATCTAACTTTGTCAAGACGTAAGACATTTTTTCATTGTTTGCACAGAAGATGACCTTTGAAAAGATTGAAAAACGTCTCGGCTTATAAAGATATGCCATTTGCTACCATTTCAACACACCTTTCGCTTTTTAAAAGAAATCTTTGAAAAGGTTAAAAACTGCAACGCAATTTTAAGTCGACGGTCCCGTTCATTACACAAAGAAGAAACACTCCAGTGATTTTCCTTGTCGACTTGAATGCGCGATCCAGGAGGCATTCAGGGTATTATACCTCTGAGAGGAAAAAGAGAGTGTGTAAGTGTTTGATTGATAGGCCAGACAGAGAACGGAACCCGAGATAATTCTGGCAATCAATAAAAAAACTGCGAGGTATTCCATCACTGAAGGAATTATGAAAGGCAATGATTATATAACGAACGAATATGAAATTGAGGAGCTATTCAGGAACCATGGAGCTAGGTATTTAATATCATGGGAGAGAAAAATGCGAACTTTGACGCTAACCATGAAACCAAGATTATGGAGAAGCTGAACCTCCAAGTGGGTGAGACCTATCCGCTAGAAAGGATCCCGTGTTATAATGCGGTAGAGGAAGAAAACGAAGGCAGTGGTATGATAAACATGGATGAAATAAAGGCCATCTGGACTGAGGAGAGTAGGATTTTTTTATTTTTTATTTAAGGGGCTATCTGGCAACTGCCGACTTAGGCATAAGTCGCCGTAAACAAACAGCCTAGTTCTAGGCTACATTAAAAAATTGAACAGGAAACAACAATAAAAAGAAATAATAATAACAAAAACAATAACAAAACAACAATTAAAAAGTCAAAAAGTCCACCAGTCAAAGTGCACGCACTCGTCCCGAGTACAAGGGACAGGCGGTAGCGACCCCACCCATCCCGGTACCGGGACAGATATCGTGCGCGAAGATGACCCAGACTGGGACATTTGAAAAGAATGTGCCAAACAGTCTGGGGGACTACGCAGTCGTTGCAATAGGGCGCAGGTGAGCGCTCCATCAAATAGCGATGCGTCACGCGAGTGTGTCCGATTAGGAGACGACAGAAAACGACCAGAAGCCACCACGGCATTGGGGGATAGGTCCATGGAAACAGTCGCGGCGCAATGGCACGCAACTTTAAGTTCCCTTCGAACGTCTCCAATCTTCTTTGCCAAGCAGTCCGAAGAGCTGCCCGTATTCCTGCCATGTAGTCGGTGTGAGGAAGAGCGAAACGCTGGACCGGTCGCAGAGTCTTCGCGGACTCTTTGACGCCCTCATTGGCAAACTCATTCCCCGCAATTCCTACATGTCCAGAAACACAGGAGAAGATAATCTCGACATACGCCCGGCTCGCAGAAACCGTGGCGTCATGGATATCGCGAACCAAGGGATGCGGAGATTCCAATGCCCCGAGAGCACTCAGGGTGCTTTGTGAGTCGCTATAGATCACAATCCGGTCTCCGAACCAGGCACGTCGCGTAATCTCCCGTACCGAGTGGTGTATTGCCACCAGCTCGGCCGTGAAGACAGACGCAGCGCCTGGTAGAGCCCCGTTGACTTCAAACAGAGGGGATACGGCGTGGAAGCCGACCCCCTCTTGGGACTTAGAGGCATCCGTATACACTAGCAAGGTTCCAGCGTGACACGATGTGTGCTCCAACAAGGTCAAACGCAATACTCCCGGCGCCGTACAAGCTTTGGGAGCAGAGGCGTGGCGACAAATAGCCAAATGTGGTACCCTCCAGGGTGGCGTCCTGGGCAGAACCAGGGGCGCCACCGGACCGAGAGCTATATCTACCTCTCGAAAGAGTTTCCTAGACCTAAACCCAAAGGGCTTAGGGTATGACTGGCGTCTCTTGGCGGCATAGGCACCATCGAGATCAGCTGCGGAAGCAGTGAGAGCTGTTGGCGACTGAGGGAGGGGCCGGGCTCACGCGTACAGGCGGGAGATGCACTGCACGCGGCGCAGAGCGAGTGGCATCTCCCCAGCATCGACCAACAGGCTCTCAATGGGGGAAGTGCGGAAGGCACTGGTCGCAAGGCGAAGGCCGGTGTGGTGGATCGAATCCACCTTCCGCAATAAACGCTCGGCTGCGGATGCATAAAACTCGCAACCGTAGTCGAGCTTCGAACGAACAAAGGATCGATAAAAAAGTAGGGCAGTAGTCCTATCAGCGCCCCAAGCACTGAACGTCACGGAACGAAGAATGTCCATGGCGCGGGTTCAAGAGACCCTAAGGCTGCGAATATGAGCTACCCAGGTGAGGCGTCGAACGAATACAAGACCAAGGAAACGGTGCGACTCAACCACATCCTGGCGCACCCCATTAAGAAACAAATCTGGGTCGGGGTGAAGCCGTGGATGGCGGCAGAAGTGCACCACCTTAGTCTTGGCAAAAGAAAACCGAAACCTGTGCGCTTCGGCATAGCGAGAGACGCGGTTCAATGCCTGTTGGAGTCAACGCTCCAGAGTTGGCATCTGGGCCGCGCCAAAAGAGATCGAAAGGTCGTCCACGTAGAGCGTAGCGAGAACATCTTCTGGCAGCACCGAGGTGATGCCGTTGATGCTCAGGGCAAAGAGTGTGACACTGAGGACACTTCCCTTGTGCACCCCCTCTTCCTGCTCCTTTGGACGGAGAGGGCTCCCCCCAACCGTACGCGGAATCGACGATCTCGCAAAAATTCAGATATAAAAATGGGGAGGCGTCCACTCGCCCCCATCGTGTCGAGAATCTCCATGATACCGTATCGCCATGCGGTATAATAGGCCTTCTCCAGATAAAAAAAAACCGTATCGTAGTGCTGTCTACGAAGGAAAGCCTCGCAGACGGCATTTTCCAGTCGGAGCAGAGCATCCGACGTGGAGTGGAACTTGCAGAAGCCGCACTATGCGGAAGACAGATGGCCTCCGTTGTCCAGGAAAAAAAACGAGTCTAGCATTTACCAATTTCTCCATCAACTTGCACACGAAAGAGGTTAGAGAGATTAGGCGGAAACCGGTCGGAGTAGAGTAATCTCTCCCTGGTTTGCGAAAGGCGAGCACAGTAGCGATTCGCCAGGAGTCTGGGAGAAGACCTTCCACCCATGCCTCGCTCACCCAGGTGTCGAAGCATGATGTACGGGACATCGTTCGGATCATAAGCCGTGTCCGCGCACGAAGCGAAAGGGAAACCGTAACTCACTCACAGTAAACTTGTCGTTGAAGGGTTCTCCGCCTCTGGAGGTAAAGTCCAGCCAGCGGCCTTCCGCGACATCACGACATGCATTGAATGCTGGCGGAGCAGCATCGCGACTAGAGAATGCGGAAAAAGCGGTCGCTAAGGATTCCGCCACGAACGCGGGATTTGAGATTGCGGTCCCATTCTCCTGAAGAATGGGAGGGGGGTCCTGTGAGAACTTGCCCCGAATCCTTTTGACTCGCTTCCACACCTCAGCTAAAGGGGTCTTCCCGTTAAGTGAAGACACGTATGCCCGCCAAGAAGAGCGGCGGGCGTGCTGCAAAATATACCGGAACCTAGCCCTAGCCCGACGAAATTCAGCGACAGTGAAATCGTTCGGGCGGCGCTTATAGCACATGGAGGCATAACGCTTCTGTTTGAGGGCCGTCTCACACTCGGCCGACCACCTTGGGAGTGGTCGCCGTGCAAAACGGCAAGACGTCCTAGGAATAGTAGTCAGGCCCACGGCGATGAGGTTGCCGGAGAAGAACTCAACGGCCTCATCTACCCACCTAAACTCCTCGACTGAGATAGTAATTTAGTTATTTCCTGAAATGCAGGCCACCGCGCCCGCGCCAAGCACCATCGAGGTGGGCTCTCAGGCGGCAGTTGCCCTGAAAATGATATTTGAATGGGAAAGTGATCACTACCATGGAGGTCATCGACCACCCCCCAATCAAAATCAGGCTGTGCATCCGAAGAGCACAAAGATAGGTCAAGGCAAGAAAATGAAGCGGTTCTCGGAAAGTGATGCGTAAACTCATCTACGTTTAGGACCCCCATCTCAAGCTCTTCGATCAGATCAGCAAGGACTTGTCACCTGGGATTTATAGAGTAATCTCCCCAGAGAGGATGCCTGCCGTTCAGATCTAAAAGCAAGAGATAGGGCCTCGGCAACCGTGCCACGACGCGGCAGGAGGCCCCCGCGTCGAAGTCAGCTGACGGGGAATGTACGCAGAAATGATAGTATACCACCTATCCAGGTGCAGCTGCACAGCCACTGCCTGAAAGAAGGTATCTAAAGAGAAAGGAAGAACGGAGACATCATGCTGGGTGTAAACCGCGCATCCCCCAGCCCGGCCATCCCGCGGTAGTGGGGTCGCAAGACTTTTATACCCCGGAAGGGCGGGCATCGGGCACGCGCCTAGCATGGTCTCCTGCAAAAAGATAGCTAACGGGGAACGGGACGAGACGAGCCTCCGCAGCTCCTCCTAGTTGGCCGGAGTCCACGGCAATTCCATTGAAGAAATATGCCCTCCAGGCCTAGCTCGGATGAGACGCGGGGGCACGTCTATATGAGCGATTTGTATGGCTGAAGTGGTGACAGTAATAGCACAGCTGCGTCAATAACACTAATGCCTTTACGCGGTAGCGGTACCAACCGGCACGCACCGACTCAGGGAGCTTGTCACAGTCGAACGTGACGAAGAGTGTAGGGGTAAGTCTCGAGGCCTCTCCCTGTTTGCTCATCACACGTTCGACCTTGACCGCCCCATGGTCAGCCAGCTCTAGGGTGATGTCCTTAATGGAGTAGTCAACGAGTTCTCTTGCATAAACTACTCCTTCCACAAACTTCATGGTAGAGTGCGGCGTCACACTCACCGGGGTGCCATGAAGTGTCCGAAGAGTACTTATCTTGGCCGCCTCGGCGGGATTCGCCGCATTCGCCAGAAGGCTCCCGTCCGAGAAACGGGTCACCTTCGGCTCTCTAGTAATTGCACTAGCTAATCCTCTCCTCTGATGGATCATGTTGCCCTTGGATAACATGGTGCCATCAGTGGAGCGAATAACGAGGAAGCTTTTGAAGCGAGTGGGGTCGAAAACACCAGGTAACCTCTGAATCAAAAGCCCCGATGTCATCGAGGCTCCGCCATGTGCCCTTTTGGTTTTAGTCAGGGGCTCCGCAACCAGGGGGGCAGAGGGGCCGGATGTGCCAATTTCGGCTTGGTCGCTTGCCAGAGTGGCAGCAGACCCATCCGTCCCCGCAGCCCCCGCGGATGGAGAGGAGCCCTGAGTCTTCTTTGTCTTTCTGGTCTTGTTCTTTTTCATTTTTGGAGAGGAGGGCGGGGAATGAACCCGCTTCTCACACCGCCGGTAGAAGCCCCTAGGCCAGATGTACTGGCCTCAGCCAGGTCCTTCTCCGAAATGGAGAAGGTCCTGGTGGTCGCAGGGGCATCACCTGGAGGAGATCTCTCCCCTCCTTGTACTGCCTGAGAATCCCCAGCCGTTTGAGGAGGACCTTGCATAGGGGCGGATTCGGGTTCCGTGCTTGGCGCCGAGCCCGGATTCCCTTCCATGAAAGCCCCTACCCTCTGAGGCTGGTTTTTCTTAAGGACTATGTCTATAACAGAAGGGGCCTCCAGTTGGCCATCCCCTCCCAGGACATCGCAGTTCCCTTGGCAGCGTCATGAGTCTTTTGTACGGAGGCACAGGCCTTGACCCCGGCAAGGTTTGATATTCTTGCCAGCAGGTCTTTCGAGGGAAGCGACTGAAGGGGCCTGGCTTCTCTCTCCCCCCTAAGTGGGCTTTCCTTATCGAGCCGCTTACAGGAGGGGCGGTCGGCAATGGGCTGCCTGCTGGCTTTCTTGCCGCTGGAATTCGGGAGGGGCCCGAAAGCACCTCCAGAGAAGGGGGTGAGGGGGAGTCCCCTAGCCTCGTAGGCGTATTAGTAAGCCTCCTCTCAGGTTAAAGAAGTATGAAGGGTTCCCTGCTCAAGCACAAGGGAAGGGACCTCCATTTTTTCGGTGGAGCTGCCCGAGGGCGGCTCCGTTGATGTTCTTGGGAAAGTTGTGGGTTCGGTTTTTTTTTTTCATCATTGGGCATGGTGACCTTATTTGTGCTACGGGACGCAATAGCTCATCACCTCTTGCAGTTGCCCGCACTGCAAGAGGTGCTTCTAGGCCTGGCAGAGCCAGGCGCCGCCAAATCGGGCCACCCCTCCCGCCTGGTGGCCTGGCAGTCTATCGGCATGGCGGCTCCACCTTGGACACGGCGTAAAAAAGATAGATTTTGAAGACGAGAGGAAAAGGGATGTGAGGAAGGTATGGGTGTGAATGAAGCAGGTTGTTAAAAACCAACAACCCTATACCGGAGCTCAGGGGTTAGGGAACATTGTTTCCTCCCCCCTCAGCCCCGATCCAGGACGATTGACTTGAGAAGAAGGTCAGCATCTACCCTGTGAAATTAGAGGCTGACCATTGAAAGTTTTGGGAGAGGTTGTATGAAAAGCGAGGAAACAAGTGTTTTGAAGGAAGGAGAAGAGGCTAAGCTGGGGTCGGACGGGGTGCTGAGTCTCTTGAGCACGGTGGCCAGGATGGCAAATCGCCGTGCCCCTTACGGGGGAGGAGAGTGAGATTACGCTAACTCCACTGCAAGCTGGAATATCGGTTACTTCCCAGAGAGACTCAAAATGGCCTAAAATGCCATTTGTGCCGTACCCAGGTAATTCATATACGGGCGTCAACGGGTAGATAGCCATCTCGCTGCTGATTCAATAGCCACGCTTTGGGAAAAAAATTGTTTGCAACAGATTCATGGTTCACCTCGAACCGTAAGTTCAACCCACAGCAGTACGGGTTCAGGAGAAAGAAAGGCACGGAGATGGCCCTAGCGTTGATAACGAAGAAGCTAGCCAAAGCAAAGAGTGAGGCTAAGATGGTCCACTTTGTGGCGCGTGACGTACAGCAGGCGTTTGATAGGTGCGGAGGGATGGACTTTAGCAGAAGCTGGTAGGATAAAACTTGAAATAAAATGACCAAGCTGGTATGCAGTTTCATAAGCGACAGGAAGGCTTATATGATGTTCGGTTGCTTTGAAGGCCCCACTGTTAAGACAAAGGAGGGCCTCCCTCAGTGGAGCTGTCTCTCTCCAGTTCTCTATGCCATTTATAGAAATGATTTTCCAATCCCACTTAGCCGTGAAACAGCCTATGTGCACTTCGCGCACGACGTCATACAGATTATCGCGACCTCAACGAGAACAGCAAGGTAAGCGGCCAAAAATACTCCAAAAGAGATTGCGAATATAAAAAGTTACGAGAGGAAATGAAAGATTAAGGCAAATAGCGATAGGTTCGTAGTGATACCCATCAGCAGTAGGAAGGTAGAGAGCATAAGGTTGAGGCCAAGAGTAACAAGGAGTAACAAGGAAAGGAAGTACCCTAGGAGACCTTACGGTCCATTCAAAGAGGGAAACCTTTGGACTAGCAATCGAGCAGGCACACGGCTGTTAATTGTTTTGCGTCCCTAAACGGCCACTTTTCAAGACTTTGTCTAGTCTTGACTTGAACTGGTCAACAGATTCACTGTTGACAACTTCCACTGGAAGTGCGTTCCACTTACCGCAGATACTGTAAGTGAAAAAAATTCCACACAGATTGCGGTTGTAACGCTTCAGTTCAAGTTTGAAGCCGTGATTGCGCGTTCTGTTCTCACTCAGTGTGAAAATATCCCGGTAGTCAACATTGTCGAACCCTCGAAGTATTTTGAAAACTTCAATGAGCTGACCACGCAGTCTACGGGTTTCCAGCGAGAACAGATTTAATTCCCTTAGTCTATCCTCATAACTTTTATGTCGGATAGAGGGAATCAGCTTGGTTTACATGGCTTGCACGCGTTCCAATCTCGCGATGTCCTTTCGCAATGAAGGACTCCAAAATTGTACGGCATACTCCAGGTGCGGCCAAACGAGGGAGTTGTACAGACAAAGTACTATCTCCTTGCTACGGTATCCAAACTGGCGCTTTATGTAGCCTAACATCCTTTGGGCTTTCTTCTCTTCCTCGATGCACTGTTTCGAGAACTTGAGGTCGCTAGTGATAGTTACACCCAAGTCCTTCTCAGTGTCGGTGGATTCAAGAGCAGTACCCTTAAGGATATAGGGTGATTGGGGATTTCGGTGCCGATATGCATCACTTTGCATTTGTTTAGGTTGAAGGCATTTGCCACGTATCAGACCCCTCCCCAATCTTTCGAAGATCATCTTGCAGGCGGGCAGTATTTCCATCCTTTGCAACGTTCATACCAAGCTTGGTATCGTCGGCAAATTTGGAAATCTTGGCAAACATGTCACCGTCTATGTCGTTGACGTAGATGATGAATAGTAGTGGTCCCAGGACAGAACCTTGAGGCACTCCACTAGTAACGGGCCCGCACTTCGAAGCCTGCCCATTCACCACCACCCGTTGCCATCTGCCATTTAGCCAGTTCTCTATCCAGCCAGCTACTTTTCCGTCTATGCCCAGCAGTCGCACTTTCCGGAGAAAGTGGCGGTGTGGTACCTTATCAAAGGCTTTCTGAAAGTCTAAGTAGACCACATCCACCGCCTTGTCCCAATCGTGCTCACTGAAGACGAAGTGGAAGAATTCCACAAGGTTCGTCAGGTATGACCGTTGCCTTCGGAAGCCGTGATGGGAACTCCTCAGTAGCAGGTTTGAATCTAAATGTGACGTCATTTTGTCCACCATGATGCTTTCCATGAGTTTACAGAGTTTCGAAGTCAAACTGATAGGTCAGTAGTTCGACGGTTGGCTACGGTCTCCTTTCTTGAAGATAGGAGTCACCTCCGCTTCACGCCAGTCTCTAGGAACGCATTCGGTCCAGGTTGACATGTTGAAGATTGCGCTCAGGTGTCGTGACACTTGATCGCGCACTTCCTTCAACACTTTAGGTAGAAACCTATCCGGGCCAGGTGACTTATTCGTCATTAGGTCAGTGATCTTCTTTTTTATTTCCCCTTCGGTGAAGTCCATATCCTCCAGCTTTTGCCCCGAGTAGGAATCCATTGGCTGGGGGAAGGGACCACACTGTTCAGTAAACACTGAAGAGAAGTAGTCGTTGAGGAGGTTAGCAGTTTCTACATCTAAGTGCTTTAATGCCCCCTCCTCATTTCTCAAAGGGCCAATCGTTCGACGGATTGGTTTACGGCTGTTCACATATCCAAAAAACTCCTTGGGATTCTCTTCACAGTCTCGCCACTCGGAGTTCCTCAGACCGCTTAGCCACCCTTATGCTGGACTTCACTCTCCTGACTAGCCTTCGGTATTCGTCAAAGTCACCCGAGATCTTTGATTGTCAGTACACAGTTCTCTTCCTAATTAGTTGGCCGATTTCTCGAAAAACCACTTTGGTTGAACAGATGACCGACGGGGACATTTCCGAGGGATGCAACGCGATTGAAGACTCATGAATGTGGTTTTGGAACTGTTCCACGAGTCTTCAGCAAGATCGCACACTTCTAGCCTCGCGTCAGTCAGTCCAAGTCGAGGATATTGTCTCCTCTCGTTGGCTCTCTCACCCATTGAGTGAGGAACTCGTTGTTGGCGAACTTCAGGAGTAGTGCGTTCTCGCCACAGGGTTCTCTGGTTTCCCAGTCAACTTGTGTGTTGAAATCACCCATGACGATACACACTCTGTCTTCGACAAGTTCTCTTAGTAGCTGGTAAAGATCTTTGTCCTTTTCAACGAGTTTGGCAGGAGGTCTATAAAGCACCAGGGTCCTGTATTTGGCAGGACCTATCTCTAGGTCAACACCTAGGAGTTCATGGTCGGATACGACGTTGCAATCCGTTGAGTTGAGAGTATCCTTGACATACAACATCACACCGCCACCCTCTCTGACTGGCCTATCTTTCAGGAAGAGCTGGTAACCGGGAATCGTGAATTCACCTTCAAAATCTCGGCTTGAGGTTTTTATCCACGACTCCGTTATGGCCACCATCTCCGGTTCTTCTGTTGCTACGAGGCCACGAAGTTCTAGAAACTTGTTTCTGATAGACCTCGCATTAAACAGAAGAACTTTAAGGGAGTCCCCGACTGTAGGACTCCATACGCTCTTCCGTTTCCCACTTTCTTTCTCTGTGGCGGGGTCACTCCCCTCTTTGTGAATTCAGAAAAGGTCATTCCTGGAGTAACACGGGTTTACTGGCGTACGTCCTCCTTTACTCGGGGTCTGACACTTCTTTTGGTCCGCTACACAACATCCTGGATCATGTTCGCGAGTGCAGCTTTCCCTTTAAAGGAAAGATGCACTCCGTCCCTTTTGTACAGGTCATTTCTCCTGTAAAAGGTGCGGTAGGGGTATACAAAAAAGACTCCTTCCGCCGTACAAAGATCTCCAAGGAGTTGGTTTATGGAGACGTTCCTCGCGTGAGCATTGCGGGATGGACCTCGTCTTGGGAATATCCCGACCACGACACGTCTGCGGGTTTTTAGCCCACAGTCGTCAACTCCTCCCATAACCGTGGTCAGGATCTTCCCGCTGGCGCCTACTTTACCTCCTCGTAGGTAGAGACCGGCCACTTGCCATGAGGGCAACTACTGAGTTCTCAGAGATCTGAGATTTCTCAGCCTCCACCCTTATTTCTCCGTTCCCCTTTTCTGGAAGGCAGCTTACCTTCATACTGGTGCGAAGGCGGGCCGCTAGCAAGGGTTGTAGATCCCGCGCTTGGGAGTCACCGATCACGATGACCCTCGCGCATTTGGGTTCCGATGACAAAGGCTTCCCTTTCAGTATGGGCTCTTTCGATTCCTCTTTCTTCCCTACCTTGGGGTTTTTTCTTCTTTTTCTTCTTCGTTTTTTTCTTCCATTTCTACTTTCTCTTCTGTTTTATCTACTGTTTTTCCTTTCTTACTCTTCCTTTTATTCTTTTTGACGCCCTGAGTAACCCCAGCAGCAGCTGGCTCTGGGACGTTGGATGGATGGCCTATCTCTATCGACGCGGAGCTTGAGGGCTCAAAAGAGGAGCCATCCGCGTCGTTGGGAGTTTCTTGATGCTCTTGCTCTACCTTGGTGGCTGTCATCTCTGTAATGATGGCTTCAAGACGACGGATTTGAGTCACATGCTCAGATTCGAGGATTTTCACCTTTTCTTCCAGCCGTCGAGTTTTTTCCGCAGAAGATTTAAAAACTTCCTTAAGATCCTGAAGTTCGGCCCTTATGACGCAGTCCGTGCAGATATTTCCAGGGTGGCATTTTGAGAAACACCTCTCCGGAAAATCTACGCACCACTTGTCCTTTTGGCATGTCGAGCAGGTATATTTTAACGCACCAGGTCCTTTCTTTCCAGTCATGCTGAACACTTTATATCTCTGAATACTTTGTGACCACTCAATAAAAAAGAAAGGGGGCGGTGAGTTCGCCCCGGATGAGTCGCTCCCGGCTATCGATCGGAGAGGTTTCGGATCTTTCAGAAGGCACGCTCCTTGTGCTGCTGTTCGTCCGACCAAGTCGTCAAACCTCGGCGTGCCCTGGCTCCCAACCAAGCAGCACTGACGGTCCCCGAAGGGGCCATCGTTTTCTCACCAGGTGAACAACAACGAGGCACGCCCTGTACTAAACTCCTACTAGTTCCTTTCGTGACGGCCAAGATCTCGGAGCAGCGTTCAATGGATATCCCGCCACACCAAGAGACTCGACCCAAGGCTTTTTATTGGCCTGGCAACCAACCTGGGAACAAAGGGCCGTCACCTCGGACCAATGCTACCATAGGCACCCGTCAACGGTCACTGGTAATGGTCAATAATTACGCGCGAGGGAAGGGGTTAACGGGGCACCACCCTCATCCCATTCATCGTGCCCCAACGCCTAGGACACCTCTAGTCCTAGTCTCTCGCAACCAGTGAGCGTCGATTGGCGTTGTTTATAGAGGTTCCAAAGCCTCTCTTCTGACGCATGAGGTAGCTGCCAGGTCCTTATATGTAGATAGAAGGAAAAAAGGGAAAGAGTGACATGATAGGAGTAGGCTTCTTTTTTTTGTTTTTTTCTTTTTGTATAAGTGGGAGAGATAGGATAAAAGTAAAAAAGGAGAAGGATAGAGTAGAAAAAGGAAGGAATGACGCACTTAGCCTGGAACCTTGTTTCCGACCAAATCGACAAGGAAAGCCCTGCTAGGGATACCCAGAAGAGGTACCCACGCCGACATAGCTCGAAAAGTCAAGGGTACGCACAAGCTCTCTTCCCGCGACAAGGGGGCGTCACCCCTCTCACTTTATTTTCTGAGAGAGAGAGAGTAAGGTTTAAAATCGGTAAAACTGGATATAGAACGGATAAAAATAGCTAAGCTTACATTTGCTCAATTAGGAAGGTTTTCAGGTTGCCGCACAGACACAAAAGGAAACTTTACTTGTCATAGTCAGAGCTACCCCATTGTACCCGACGATTCGGGTGCATGGTAGTTCGAAGAGTGCTAGGACCAAATTCAAGAGGGTAAAAAAGCAGGGTAGCCGATGGATTACAGGCAAAGAAGGTTAGACTTGAGAAAGCAGGAAGAACTAGATAAAGAAGATAAAATGAAACCGGTCAATATAGTGCTACATGAAAGGGAAAAGAAGTTCTGGAAGAGGAAGAACATAACTGGTTTGGAGGACAGATTGAGATTAGGAGACGGAATTGAGAAGAAATCCCAATTTCCTGGCACTAGAAGAAGGATACGAATGAATATAGTGCCACAGTTTGTATAAGCTTTTAAGTAGTAAGAAAGTGAAAGACTGCAAACGAGGTAAGTGAAAGTAAAATAAAAGGTTGAATCGGGGATAATATCGAGTGTTTAAATAGAGATTAGAAGAGCATAGTCGGAACGGAGTAGAAACTGTTAAGATAGAAAAGGGAAAGGACCATCTAGTCACCTGGAAACTATACACACATTTTCACACATCTCTCCACACTTATTTCAAATTTCAACGCTTTCCTCTAACTCCTAAGAGTAATTTCTAATTCTACACACCTTAAGAACCTCAATTACACAACAACTTGCAACGAAGCGCACTGGGGATATTGGAAATATAAACCAATAGCTGGACAACCAAAAGGACTCTTTGCGGAAATATATTCAGAGAAATAGATGCAGATGTCATCTTGATTTCGGAGCAAAGAATCGACACGCATAATGAACAAATCAAAATTTGAAATTACGACGTGTTGATCACGAATATCTCACAAGAGCGGAACGACGGTGCCGCTATTGCGATAAAAAATAAGAGCAAATCAAAGATCTTGGAGAATCTTATCTCGCGATAGAGGTCGAACTTAACATAGGAAAGAGAGTCATAGCCACCGGACACTAGTTACCGAGGAGAGGATCAACTTTCCCGCCTATGTTAGATAGAGCAGGTGATGCCACAAAACCAGGCATCTGTCTGGCTAATCGTCAACTATCCTTCAACTACTGCATGGAACCAGTCCAGGTACAATGTAGTGACCGTATAGGAATACTACTCACAACCAATAAGAACCCTATACAAGTCCCAGCCGTTGAAAGAAAAAACTACAAAAGGACAGACTAGGCACGGTATGCCCAACTCGAGAACTATCATCCACCCACTTTGGATGAGGCAATTCTTGAGGAGATTGACGAGGCACTAGGCGACCTTAACAACGACCTAATCAAAGTAGATAGAGCATATATCCAGAAATTCGCTTATAGGTCTATCTCAACATATAGATGGACCGAATACATGAAGGATCTGTACCGTTATATGGAATTATTATCCGAGATCAACATTAAGAATGCATCACTTGACTCGATACAAAGAAATACAAATATCAAAGAAGAATTCAACCAGTCCTCCTAGAACAACAGGAGAGAAGATGGTACGATTCGACCAAAAGCATCGACCAGGAGGCATCTCAAAAGCTTGAGTGGAAGAGCGAAGAAAATGGAAATTAGAAACGAAGGCGGAAAGATCGAAACGGAAGAAGGAAATATACAAGTAATATTCTGAAGTTATTGGGAAAACATATTCAGTATAACTGAAGGAGAGAATGAAAAATATGACATGGAGTTCAAACACGAAGTCATAGACGAGCTGAACACCAAAATCCAGAGGACGCACCAACACCACCAGGTGGATAGACAGCGCAAAGGAGGGGCCGAGATAGCCAAGGAGGAACTACTTTGCGCGCTACGCTCATTCGGTCAGAAAGTCCCAGGACAATCGGTGCTAACAATATTATTTTTTTCTGTCCCTAGCTGCAATGGTTATTTAGATATGGCTTCTCAAAAACGGTCAGAAATATTTGGGGCTCGGGCCACCCTGTATATATATATATATATATATATATATATATATATATATATATATATATATATATATATAGAACCAATGTCACAAAACCAATCTAGATACAAGGAAACTGTATCCAAAGCCTTTTTCTCTTGCCTGTAAAACTCCGTGGCGCTTGATTGCAAGGAACGAGAATCTCAACAGCTCTTTCTTCTCTCTTACACTCTCGTGTATGCGTATGTATGTGTATGAATATGTATGTATGTATTATGTGTAGGTATGAAAATGTTCAAATAGGCAGATCATCCCTCAAATGCAATCATACGTTGCACTCGATACCACAGGATTATTGTGCCTTTCCCTAGATGAGTCTACTAGAACAACCCAAATCCCACACCTTTACATTTATCGCAACGTCACCACTTTTATATAGGCTTCTGTTAAAAGGTTCTGTCGGTGCTTTCATCGGTTTTCTTTTTTTAACTAAAATTCAAAAGGATGTTCTCGACAAACCGATTAGGGGCACATACTTATCTATGTGTGTACGAGACCTGCGACCTGCATGCATGCAGGTCTCTTTTTCACTTAACACCAACCGTTAGATCGAAAAATGCCTAATGCTCTGTCACATGTAGAAGCTGGCCGCTAACTCCCCTAAATTGTTTATTACTTTGTCTAAATTGTTTATTACTTTAACACGGCCATTTTTTGTGTCTTATATTAACAGGAAAATATATAAAGTGGTCGATATAATTGAATCTTCCGCCCCAGAATGGTATGGGCAAGCATTAAGATCGCAGAATTGAAGTTCTCAAAAATAAAGCTCCAAGCAATTACAACGCCAACGGCCGTATCAGACCAAACGTTTCTGACATTAAAAAAAATGACCATTTAAAGAGATTAATTGTTCATACGTCTATATTTGCCGTTTGGACTTTTCTACATTGGTTTAGAAGGCCAAAAAGACTTGATATCTTCTTTTTCCGTTACCTAGAGCTTGCAATAAGATAGTGACTGCCGAAATAGACCTAGTAACGGCATGTTACCCTCAGTATGCACCTTGAAATAACATCGGTTAAAATTAAAATAATTTTGCGTTTCCTTTCGCCATAAGCGCAATCCTATTGAGGGTTCTAAGAGCAATAATTGAAATCGTACCTGTGATTTAGTTTTATGGTTTCTTCAAAATTCGTCACTTTATGAGGGAAAATGGCGGGGTAATTTCCTCTATTAATACTAATTTTAAGGGTGAATAAGTGCCCCATATGTGAATTTGATAGTATGAGCTAGTTTCACAGTGAGCAATAAAACTAGTACCAACCTTGCGTGTTGGTTGCGGAGTGGGGATGGGGGACTTTGAAGGCGATGCTGGGGGGGATGGAATCATTCTTCCGACGTAATTCTAATTCCCGAAGGTGATCGCTGAAACGTGTGTCCAGAAATGGCCTCTGACCTAGAGCGAAGGCGCGGAACTGTTGTTGTCCTGTCAGAAAATAGCAAGAATGGCTTCAGAATGCTGACATTGATCAATATCATAAAAAATATATATGTTGTGAAAAGATGGAGAAGTTCAGGGAATGGAGGTTAGAAAGAGTTGAATCTGGTTCAACTGATTGAATGTTCCATCATTCATTCAAATATAACTTTAGGAATTTAATATTTAGAAGTATAAGCTCCAATGTAACTAGGAATAATATGGAACCAATGTCACAAAACCAATCTAGATACAAGGAAACGCAGAACTCGACAAAATAACAATACAAATGATCGAACGTCGAAATCAAATCTCTAGCCATTCACAAAGTGAGGACAAAGTTTTGAGCTAAAGGAATGAAAGCGGGTTGGTTTATGGATTTTAAATGCACAAATGATTATTTTGAGTGAACGAGTTAAGTATAATTGTTTGAGGTTCAATTGAGTTTTATTTTTTAGGAGTTTATTTGTATTTTACGTGTTAGTCTGTTTCTTTGATGTGTACTTGAGAGCTCCTGTAACAGCTGAACGTTCTCCAATCTTGTATATTTTTAAAAAAAGGTACTATTTCAACTTCTTACTTCTAGTGACGTGGCTATACTGAACCGAAAAGGATATTGGCTTAGGCTCAGTTGAGTTTTATGGCTCTCGACGCCTATTGTTAATTTCAAGTATTTGTATTTTACTTGTTAATTAGTTTAGACGCAGTTAGGTTATTTAGGTTTCCACTTCTCTTGTCATTTTGTCTTTGTATTTTACGTGTTAATTTGTTTAGGCTAACTTAAACCAAACTTAATTCAACTTAGCCTAACCTAATTAACATGTATACACTGAAAAAGCACAAAGAGTGTCAAGACCAATAAAAGATGAGACTAAATCCAATTTTGAGAACTTTTGCCATTTCATAAAGATGGCCATCCATGCGTCTTTACGAAGCCACGCGGCGTAGCCAAATGGAATCACCTCTTCCGATTGCCGCGAGGTTAAGCCACATCAAATTGTGATCATTTGCCGGATGGAGTGATGATTCGGGCCGACTTCATGGCAGTTATCATACTCTGTAGACACACGTAGGTCGGATCCCAATACATAATGGGCATCCCTCAACACTTCGGATTGCCCTTAAAATGGTAAAGTTGGGAGTGCGAAAATATGTAACCGAACTAAAAGATGGATCACCAATTTCATCACAACGCGCTATACTGAGGTAAGCTATCAAGAACATGTCACATACGCACACAACACAATAAACCCCGAACACTCTTTTTCAAACTCTTCATCTACGCACCCCCCCGTCCCTGCTCTCGCAATCCCATTCTTGAAGAACAGCTAGAGGCAGAACTACATCCAGACACCTCAAAAGATCTACAGAGATACACATTCCCGAATTCAGACTTTAGCTGAATCACAACCTGATGATCCTTGCTTTCGTTGGTAACTATAAATTATGTGACACAAATTCAATCTCCCCCTCCCTAACACGTTAGCAAGCACCAAACTACGTTTAAACAGAACACTTGAAACACTTCGATTCCGACAGCACATAACGAACACAACGAAGAAAGCGAACACAAAAATTAACACATTCAGAACACGCACAGCCACCTTATTTGAACAGTCCAAAGATTCCAACACAACACCTAAGAACAGTGCTCCAGACCCCCCCTTACCTATGCTAGAATGCCCGGGGCATCAACTCTCTCATTTACACGCTTCAACACACTACGATACTTCCGTAGTACACACTGTAATCACCTACACTCTAAAACAAAAGTACTACCAATAAAACAACACACTTCTGCGGACCACATTTTGTCAACACCTCACCAACGCCGAGACTCCCCTGCAACATTTTTTATTCTTCCGTGAAACAAACGCTACACCCCAAGGTCATACGACAATGAGATGCTCCAAGGAATCCCACCCTTCCGGTAGCCAGCCAACTATCACCCACACACAACACAGCAAGCATCTCAAACTCTGGGTGTAACCCATCTCCTAAATGACATTTCACCTGAAATTGATCGTAAAGAAACATCCTTGCCTAGTCCTAGAGAGATCGCCCTGACAATGTTCCGATGCGGTCACCATCCATAACTAAATACAGTCACGGCATCATTTTTTTTTTTAATTAAGGTGCTATTTGGCGACTGCCGACTTAGGCATAAGTCGCCGTAAACAAACAGCCTAGTTCTAGGCTACTTTAAAAAATTTGAACAGGAAACAACAATAAAAAGAAATAAAAATATAAAAACAATAACAACAACAATAACAAAAACATCAATTAAACCTGGTTAAATGAAAGGGAGTAGGCCGGCCGCCCCTAAAAAGTCAACAAGTCCACCAGTCAATGTGCACGCTCTCGTCCCAAGCACAAGGGAGAGGCGATAGCGACCCCGCCCATCCCGGTACCGGGACAGGTATCGTGCGCGAAGATCACCCAGACTGGGACATTTGACAAGAATGTGCCGAACAGTCTGGGGGACAACGCAGTCGTTGCAATAGGGAGCAGGTAACCGCTCCATCAAATAGCGATGCGTCACACGAGTGGGTCCGATTCGGAGACGACAGAAAGAAACCTGAAGCTGCTGCGGCATTGGGGGATAGGTCCATGGGAACAGTCGCGGCGCAATGGCAAGCAACTTTAAGTTCCCTTAGTACGTCTCCCATCTTACTGCCAAGCAGTCCGAAGAGCTGCCCGTATTCCTGCCATGTAGTCGGTGTGAGGAAGAGCGATTTTTTTTTTTTTTTTTTTTTAAGAGCTCATCTGGCGACTGCCTACTTGGGCATTAGTCGCCGTATTAAAACTGGCCTAGTTCTAGGCTACTTTAAAATGAAATTAAAGAGAGAAAAAAAAACAAAAAAACAACACCCCAAAAGGGGGAAAGGAAGCAAGCTGGTGCGTCGGGGAGAGGTCCCCCCGGCGCAGGAGCGTGCAACTAAAGAAAAAAAAAAAAAAACAAAAAATGCAAAAAAACAACAAAAAACAACAAGAAAAAACAAAACAAACAAACCTTGCTTAAATAATAGGGAGAAGGCCGGCCTCCCCCAAGAAGTCAACAAGTCCACAAGTCAGTGTGCACGAATCTGTCCCGAGCACAAGGGACAGGCGGTAGCGACCCCGCCCATCCCGGTACTGGGACAGGTATCGTGCGCGAAGATCACCCAGACTGGGACATTCGACAAGAATGTGCTGAACAGTCTGGGGGACGACGCAGTCGTTGCAATAGGGCGCAGGCGAGCGCTCCATCAGATAGCGATGCGTCACACGAGTGTGTCCGATTCGGAGACGACAGAAAGCAACCTGAAGCCGCCGCGGCATTGGGGGATAGGTCCATGGGAACAGTCGCGGCGCAATGGCACGCAACTTTAAGTTCCCCTCGACCGTCTCCCATCTTCTTTGCCAAGCAGTCCGAAGAGCTGCCCGTATTCCTGCCATGTAGTCGGTGTGAGGAAGAGCGAAACGCTGGTCCGGTCGCAGAGTCCTCGCGGACTCTTTGGCGCCCTCATCGGCGCGCTCATTCCCCGCAATTCCTACATGTCCAGGAACCCAGCAGAAGATAATCTCGACATCTACCCGGCTCGCCAAAACCGTGGCGTCACGGATATCGCGAACCAGGGGATGCGGAGATTCCAATGCCCCGAGAGCACTCAGGGCGCTTTGTGAGTCGCTATAGATCACAATCCGGTCTCCGAACCGGGCACGTCGCGTAATCTCCCGTACCGAGTGGTGTATTGCCACCAGCTCGGCCGTGAAGACAGACGCAGCGCCTGGTAGAGCCCCGCTGACTTCAAACAGAGGGGATACGGCGTGGAAGCCGACCCCCTCTTGGGACTTGGAGCCATCCGTATACACTGGCACGGTACCAGCGTGACACGATGTGTGCTCCAAAAAGGTCGAACGCAATACTCCCGGCAGAGTACAAGCTTTGGGAGCAGAGGCGTGGCGACAAATAGCCAAATGTGGTACCCTCCAGGGTGGCGTCCTGGGCAGAACCAGGGGCGCCACCGGCCCGAGAGCTATATCTAGCTCTCGAAGGAGTTTCCTGGCCCTAAACCCAAAGGGCTTAGGGTATGACTGGCGTCTCTCGGCGGCATAGGCACCATCGAGATCAGCTGCGGATGCAGTGAGAGCTGTTGGCGACTGAGGGAGGCGCCGGGCTCGCGCATACAGGCGAGTGATGCACTGCACGCGGCGCAGAGCGAGTGGCATCTCCCCAGCATCGACCAACAGGCTCTCAATGGGGGAAGTGCGGAAGGCACCGGTCGCAAGGCGAAGGCCGGTGTGGTGGATCGAATCCACCTTCCGCAATAAACGCTCGGCTGCGGATGCATAAAACTCGCATCCGTAGTCGAGCTTCGAGCGAACAAAGGATCGATAAAAAAGTAAGGCGGTAGCCCTATCAGCGCCCCAAGCGCTGAACGTCACGGAACGGAGAATGTCCATGGCGCGGGTACAAGAGACCCTAAGGCTGCGAATGTGAGCCTCCCAGGTGAGGCGTCGGTCGAATACAAGACCAAGGAAACGGTGCGACTCAACCACATCCAGGCGCACCCCATTAAGAAACAAATCTGGGTCGGGGTGAAGCCGTGGATGGCGGCAGAAGTGCACCACCTTAGTCTTGGCCAAAGAAAACCGAAACCTGTGCGCTTCGGCATAGCGAGAGACGCGGTTCAATGCCTGTTGGAGTCGGCGCTCCAGAGTTGGCATCTGGGCCGCGCCAAAAGAGATCGAAAGGTCGTCCACGTAGAGCGTAGCGAGAACATCTTCCGGCAGCACCGAGGTGATGCCGTTGATGCTCAGGGCAAAGAGTGTGACACTGAGGACACTTCCCTGCGGGACACCCTCTTCCTGCTCCTTTGGGCCGGAGAGGGCTCCCCCCACCCGTACGCGGAATCGACGATCTCGCAAAAATTCAGATATAAACATTGGGAGGCGTCCCCTCGCCCCCATCGTGTGGAGAGTCTCCATGATACCGTATCGCCATGCGGTATCATAGGCTTTCTCCAGATCAAAAAACACCGTGGCGTAGTGCTGTCTACGAAGGAAAGCCTCGCAGACGGCATTTTCCAGTCGGAGCAGAGCATCCGACGTGGAGTGAAACTTACGGAAGCCGCACTGTGCAGAAGACAGATGGCCTCCGCTGTCCAGGAAATTGGCTAATCTAACATTTACCAATTTCTCCATCAACTTGCACACGCAAGAGGTTAGAGAGATTGGGCGGAAACCGGTCGGAGTAGAGTGATCTCTCCCCGGCTTGCGAAAGGCGAGCACAGTAGCGATTCGCCAGGAGTCTGGGAGAAGACCTTCCACCCAGATCCTGTTGAACAGATCTAACAGAAAGGCCATGCCTCGCTCACCCAGGTGTCGAAGCATGGCGTACGAGACATCGTCCGGACCATTGGCGGTGTCCGCGCACGAAGCGAGAGCGGAACGCAACTCACTCACAGTAAACTTGTCGTTGAAGGGTTCTCCGCCTCTGGAGGTAAAGTCCAGCCGGCGGCCTTCCGCGACATTACGACGTGCATTGAATGCTGGCGGAGCAGCATCACGGCTAGAGAATGCAGAGAAAGCGGTCGCTAAGGATTCCGCCACGGACGCGGGGTCCGAGATTGCGGTCCCATTCTCCTGGAGAACGGGAAGGGGGTCCTGCGAGAACTTGCCCCGAATCCTTTTGACTCGCTTCCACACCTCAGCTAAAGGGGTCTTCCCGTTAAGTGAAGACACGTATGCCCGCCAAGAAGAGCGGCGGGCGTGCTTCGAAATATACCGGAACCTAGCCCTAGCCCGACGAAATTCAGCGACAGTGAAATCGTTCGGGCGGCGCTTATAGCGCATGTAGGCATAACGCTTCTGTTTGAGGGCCGTCTCACACTCGGACAACCACCATGGGAGTGGTCGGCGTGTAAAACAGCCAGACGTCCTAGGAATAGTAGTCAGGCCCACGGCGATAAGGTTGCCGGAGAAGAACTCAACGGCCTCATCTACCGACCTAAACTCCTCGACTGAGATAGAGAATTCAGTCATTTCCTGAAATGCAGGCCACCGCGCCCGTGCCAAGCACCACCGAGGTGGTCTCTCAGGCGGCAGTTGCCCTGAAAATGATATTTGAATGGGAAAGTGATCACTACCATGGAGGTCATCGACCACCCCCCAATCAAAATCAAGCTGTGCATCCGAAGAGCACAAAGATAGGTCAAGGCAAGAAAATGAAGCGGTTCTCGGACAGTGATGCGTAAACTCATCCACGTTTAGGACACCCATCTCAAGCTCTTCGATCAGATCGGCAAGGACTTGTCCCCTGGGATTTATGGTGTAATCTCCCCAGAGAGGATGCCTGCCGTTCAGATCTCCAAGCAAGAGATAGGGCCTCGGCAACCGTGCCACGACGCGGCGTAAGTCCCCCGCGTCGAAGTCAGCTGACGGTGGAATGTACGCAGAAATGATAGTATACCTCCTATCCAGGTGCAGCTGCACAGCCACTGCCTGTAAGGAGGTATCTAAAGAGAAAGGAAGAACGGAGACATCATGCCGGGTGTAAACCGCGCATCCCCCAGCCCGGCCGTCCCGCGGTGGTGGGGTTGCAAGACCCTTATACCCCGGGAGGGCAGGCAGTGGGCACGCGCCTAGCATGGTCTCCTGCAAAAAAATAGCTAACGGGGAACGGGACGAGGCGAGCCTCCGCAGCTCCTCCCAGTTGGCCCGGAGTCCACGGCAATTCCATTGAAGTAATATGCCCTCCAGGCCTAGCTCGGAGGAGACGCGGGGGCCCTCCTCGAATTGAAGACCCTCACGGGAATGGCCGTACGCTTCCCGGGGGCAGAACCCCGGGCGCTGTTGGCCGGACAAAGCGCTGGAGGCGCTGTCGCCTTCGAGGACTTATTGGGGGAGGTTGACGTCGCCATGCGAGTCTTTTCCTCCCTCCGCCTCGAAACCTTAGGCGGGCGCTGCGGCTTCGGAGGCAGGGGGCCCTCTTTTCGAGGAACCACCGTCTCCGAGCCACTCGCTCCACCTCGTGGCGTGGGCGAAGGAGCCGAAGCTCCTTTGTTGCTGTCCTCCTTTCGGGGGACAGCTTTAGGAACCCCCGAAGATGGCCTAGCGACCATCTTCAGGGGTGTTGCCTCCTGTGAGTCTAACGACTCTGTGGAGGCGCGTGGCCGTTTCGCCTTACGGGAAACGGTCACGCTGGGGGAAGAGAAGGGAGCCCTGGTTTTAGCCGGGGCTGGGTGTGAACCCTTTTTGCCGCCAGCTCTACCAGGGGAGCACCCGGGTGTAGTAGAGCCCGCAGAAGGGCTCCGAATGGGCGCGGAAACAACCGTGCTCGTTGGCCTGGATGGGCCAGGAGCAGAGGGTGCCTTTCGAACTACTGAGGCATATGACGTCCCAGGCAGAGCTGGGCGCGCCAGGACCAAGTCCTTAGCCTCGCGGAATGAGAGCCTATCCTGGGCCTGAACGGCCAGGATTTCTTTCTCCAGGAGATATGCACCACATTGCTTCGAAGAAGCAGGGTGCGGCTCTCCGCAATTGACACACTTGGCTACACACGATTTGGACTTATCGTGTGCGACCTTGGAGCAATTTACACAGACTTCGGGTGACCCCGACTTTGCACGTCTACATGAGCGATTCGTATGGCCGAAGCGGTGACAGTAATAGCAACGCCGCGGCAGTGGCACGAATGCCTTCACGCGGTAGCGGTACCAACCCGCACGCACCGACTCAGGGAGCTTGTCACAGTCGAACGTGACGAAGAGTGTAGGGGTGGGTCTCGAAGCCCCTCCCTGTTTTCTCATCACACGTTCGACCTTGACCGCCCCATGGTCGGCCAGCTCTAGGGTGATGTCCTCAATGGAGTAGTCAACGAGTTCCCTCGCATAAACTACTCCTTTCACAAAGTTCATGGTAGAGTGCGGCGTCACACTCACCGGGGTGCCATGAAGTGTCCGAAGAGCACTTATCTTGGCCGCCTCGGCGGGATTCGCCGCATTCGCCAGAAGGCTGCCGTCCGAGAAACGGGTCACCTTCGGCTCTCTACCAATTGCACTAGCTAATCCTCTCCTCTGATGGATCATGTTGCCCTTAGACAACATGGTGCCATCAGTGGAGCGAATAACGAGGAAGCGTTTGAAGCCAGCGGGCTCGAAAACGCCAGGTAACCTCTGAATGAGGGGCCCCGATGTCATCGAGGCTCCGCCCTGTGCATTCTTCGTCTTAGTCTTGGTCAGGAGCTCCGCACACGAGGGGGTAGAGGGGCCGGATTTGCCGATCTTGGCTTGGTCGCCTACCAAAGTGGCAGCAGACCCATCCGTCCCCGCAGCCCCCGCGGATGGGGAGGAGCCCCGAGTCTTTTTCGTCTTTCTTGTCTTTTTCTTCTTTTTAGGAGAGGAGGGCGGGGAATGAACCCGCTTCTCACCCCCGCCGGTAGAAGCCCCCAGGCCAGATGGACCGGCCTCAGCCAGGTCCTTCTCTGAAATGGAGAAGGTCCCGGTGGGCGCAGGGGATTCATCCGGAGGAAATCCCTCCCCTCCTTGTCCTGCCTGAGAATCCACAGCCGTTTGATGAGGACCTTGCATAGGGGCGGATTCGGGTTCGGTGCTTGGCGCCAAGCCCGGATTCCCCCCCATGGAAGGCCCTACCGTCTGAGGCTGGTTTTCCTCAAGGACCATGTCTATCACAGGAGGGGCCTCCAGTTGGCCATCCCCTCCCAGGACATCGCAGGTCCCCTTGGCAGCGTCATAAGTCTTTAGTGGGGAGGCACAGGCCTTGACCCCGGCAAGGTTTAATATTTTTGCCAGCAGGTCTTTTGAGGGAAGCGACCGAAGGGGCCTAGCTTCCCTCTCCACCCTAAGGGGGTTTGCCCTACCGAGCCGCTTGTACGAGGGGCGGTCGGCAATGGGCTGCCTGCTGGCTTTCTTGGCAGTCCCCTTAGAAAGCATAGGAGGGACTGCCGCTGGAGATAGGGAGGTGCCCGAAAGCACCTCCAGAGAAGGGGGTGAGGGGGAGTCCCCTACACCCGTAGGCGTAGGAGAGGTTTTTTTTTTTTTTTTTTATTAAGGGGCTATCTGGCGACTGCCGACTAAGGCATAAGTTGCCGTAAACAAACAGCCTAATTTAGGCTACTTTAAAAAATTAAACAGAAAACAATAAAAAGGAATAACAATAACAATAACAAAGCAATAACAAAACAATTACAAAAACAACAATTAAATCGCGTTAAATAAAAGGGAGAAGGCCGGCCTCCCCCAAAAAGTCAATAAGTCCACCAGTCAAAGTACACGCACTCATCCCGAGAACAAGGGACAGGCGGTAGCGACCCCGCCCATCCCGGTACCGGGACAGGTGTCGTGCGCGAAGATCACCCAGACTGGGACATTCGACAAGAATGTGCCGAACAGTCTGGGGGACGACGCAGTCGTTGCAATAGGGCGCAGGCGAGCGCTCCATCAGATAGCGATGCGTCACACGAGTGTGTCCGATTCGGAGACGACAGAAAGCAACCTGAAGCCGCCGCGGCATTGGGGGATAGGTCCATGGGAACAGTCGCGGCGCAATGGCACGCAACTTTAAGTTCCCTTCCACCGTCTCCCATCTTCTTTGCCAAGCAGTCCGAAGAGCTGCCCGTATTCCTGCCATGTAGTCGGTGTGAGGAAGAGCGAAACGCTGGTCCGGTCGCAGAGTCCTCGCGGACTCTTTGGCGCCCTCATCGGCGCGCTCATTCCCCGCAATTCCTACATGTCCAGGAACCCAGCAGAAGATAATCTCGACATCTGCCCGGCTCGCCAAAACCGTGGCGTCACGGATATCGCGAACCAGGGGACGCGGAGATTCCAATGCCCCGAGAGCACTCAGGGCGCTTTGTGAGTCGCTATAGATCACAATCCGGTCTCCGAACCGGGCACGTCGCGTAATCTCCGGTACCGAGTGGTGTATTGCCACCAGCTCGGCCGTGAAGACAGACGCAGCGCCTGGTAGAGCCCCGCTGACTTCAAACAGAGGGGATACGGCGTGGAAGCCGACCCCCTCTTGGGACTTGGAGCCATCCGTATACACTGGCACGGTACCAGCGTGACACGATGTGTGCTCCAAAAAGGTCGAACGCAATACTCCCGGCGCAGTACAAGCTTTGGGAGCAGAGGCGTGGCGACAAATAGCCAAATGTGGTACCCTCCAGGGTGGCGTCCTGGGCAGAACCAGGGGCGCCACCGGCCCGAGAGCTATATCTACCTCTCGAAGGAGTTTCCTGGCCCTAAACCCAAAGGGCTTAGGGTATGACTGGCGTCTCTCGGCGGCATAGGCACCATCGAGATCAGCTGCGGATGCAGTGAGAGCTGTTGGCGACTGAGGGAGGCGCCGGGCTCGCGCGTACAGGCGAGTGATGCACTGCACGCGGCGCAGAGCGAGTGGCATCTCCCCAGCATCGACCAACAGGCTCTCAATGGGGGAAGTGCGGAAGGCACCGGTCGCAAGGCGAAGGCCGGTGTGGTGGATCGAATCCACCTTCCGCAATAAACGCTCGGCTGCGGATGCATAAAACTCGCATCCGTAGTCGAGCTTCGAGCGAACAAAGGATCGATAAAAAAGTAAGGCGGTAGCCCTATCAGCGCCCCAAGCGCTGAACGTCACGGAACGGAGAATGTCCATGGCGCGGGTACAAGAGACCCTAAGGCTGCGAATATGAGCTTCCCAGGTGAGGCGTCGGTCGAATACAAGACCAAGGAAACGGTGCGACTCAACCACATCCAGGCGCACCCCATTAAGAAACAAATCTGGGTCGGGGTGAAGCCGTGGATGGCGGCAGAAGTGCACCACCTTAGTCTTGGCCAAAGAAAACCGAAACCTGTGCGCTTCGGCATAGTGAGAGACGCGGTTCAATGCCTGTTGGAGTCGACGCTCCAGAGTTGGCATCTGGGCCGCGCCAAAAGAGATCGAAAGGTCGTCCACGTAGAGCGTAGCGAGAACATCTTCCGGCAGCACCGAGGTGATGCCGTTGATGCTCAGGGCAAAGAGTGTGACACTGAGGACACTTCCCTGCGGGACACCCTCTTCCTGCTCCTTTGGGCCAGAGAGGGCTCCCCCCACCCGTACGCGGAATCGACGATCTCGCAAAAATTCAGATATAAATATTGGGAGGCGTCCCCTCGCCCCCATCGTGTGGAGAGTCTCCATGATACCGTATCGCCATGCGGTATCATAGGCCTTCTCCACATCAAAAAACACCGTGGCGTAGTGCTGTCTACGAAGGAAAGCCTCGCAGACGGCACTTTCCAGTCGGAGCAGAGCATCCGACGTGGAGTGGAACTTACGGAAGCCGCACTGTGCAGAAGACAGATGTCCTCCGCTGTCCAGGAAATAGGCTAATCTAACATTTACCAATTTCTCCATCAACTTGCACACGCAAGAGGTTAGAGAGATTGGGCGGAAACCGGTCGGAGTAGAGTGATCTCTCCCCGGCTTGCGAAAGGCGAGCACAGTAGCGATTCGCCAGGAGTCTGGGAGAAGACCTTCCACCCAGATCCTGTTGAACAAATCTAACAGAAAGGCCATGCCTCGCTCACCCAGGTGTCGAAGCATGGCGTACGGGACATCGTCCGGACCATGGGCGGTGTCCGCGCACGAAGCGAGAGCGGAAGGCAACTCACTCACAGTAAACTTGTCGTTGAAGGGTTCTCCGCCTCTGGAGGTAAAGTCCAGCCGGCGGCCTTCCGCAACATCACGACGTGCATTGAATGCTGGTGGAGCAGCATCACGGCTAGAGAATGCGGAAAAAGCGGTCGCTAAGGATTCCGCCACGGACGCGGGGTCCGAGATTGCGGTCCCATTCTCCTGGAGAACGGGAGGGGGGTCCTGCGAGAACTTGCCCCGAATCCTTTTGACTCGCTTCCACACCTCAGCTAAAGGGGTCTTCCCGTTAAGTGAAGACACGTATGCCCGCCAAGAAGAGCGGCGGGCGTGCTTCGAAATATACCAGAACCTAGCCCTAGCCCGACGAAATTCAGCGACAGTGAAATCGTTCGGGCGGCGCTTATAGCGCATGTAGGCATAACGCTTCTGTTTGAGGGCCGTCTCACACTCGGCCGACCACCATGGGAGTGGTCGGCGTGCAAAACGGCCAGACGTCCTAGGAATAGTAGTCAGGCCTACGGCGATGAGGTTGCCGGAGAAGAACTCAACGGCCTCATCTACCGACCTAAACTCCTCGACTGAGATAGAGAATTCAGTCATTTCCTGAAATGCAGGCCACCGCGCCCGCACCAAGCACCACCGAGGTGGTCTCTCAGGCGGCAGTTGCCCTGAAAATGATATTTGAATGGGAAAGTGATCACTACCATGGAGGTCATCGACCACCCCCCAATCAAAATCAGGCTGTGCATCTGAAGAGCACAAAGATAGGTCAAGGCAAGAAAATGAAGCGGTTCTCGGACAGTGATGCGTAAACTCATCCACGTTTAGGACACCCACCTCAAGCTCTTCGATCAGATCGGCAAGGACTTGTCCCCTGGGATTTATGGAGTAATCTCCCCAGAGAGGATGCCTGCCGTTCAGATCTCCAAGCGAAGAGATAGGGCCTCGGCAACCGTGCCACGACGCGGCGGAAGTCCCCCGCGTCGAAGTCAGCTGACGGTGGAATGTACGCAGAAATGATAGTATACCTCCTATCCAGGTGCAGCTGCACAGCCACTGCCTGAAAGGAGGTATCTAAAGAGAAAGGAAGAACGGAGATATCATGCCGGGTGTAAACCGCGCATCCCCCAGCCCGGCCATCCCGCGGTGGTGAGGTCGCAAGACCCTTATACCCCGGGAGGGCAGGCAGCGGGCACGCGCCTAGCATGGTCTCCTGCAAAAAAATAGCTAACGGGGAACGGGACGAGACGAGCCTCCGCAGCTCCTCCCAGTTGGCCCGGAGTCCACGGCAATTCCATTGAAGGAATATGCCCTCCAGGCCTAGCTCAGAGGAGACGCGGGGGCCCTCCTCGAATTGAAGACCCTCACGGGAATGGCCGTACGCTTCCCGGGGGCAGAACCCCGGGCGCTGTTGGCCGGACAAAGCGCTGAAGGCGCTGTCGCCTTCGAGGACTTATTGGGGGAGGTTGGGCTCGCCATGCGAGTCTTTTCCTCCCTCCGCCTCGAAACCTTAGGCGGGCGTTGCGGCTTGGGAGGCGGGGGGCCCTCTTTTCGAGGAACCACCGTCTCCGAGCCACTCGCTCCACCTCGGGGCGTGGGCGAAGGGGCCGAAGCTCCTTTGTTGCTGTCCTCCTTTCGGGGAACAGCTGTAGGAACCCCGGAAGATGGCCTAGCGACCATCTTCAGGGGTGTTGCCTCCTGTGAGTCTAACGACTCTGTGGAGGCGCGTGGCCGTTTCGCCTTACGGGAAACGGTCACGCTGGGGGAAGAGGGGGGGGCCCTGGTATTAGCCGGGGCTGGGTGTGAACCCTTTTTGCCGCCAGCTCTACCAGGGGAGCGCCCGGGTGTAGTAGAGCCCGCAGAAGGGCTCCGAATGGGCGCGGAAACAACCGTGCTCGTTGGCCTGGATGGGCCAGGAGCAGAGGGTGCATTTCTAACTATTGAGGCATATGACGTCCCAGGCAGAGCTGGGCGCGCCAGGACCAAGTCCTTAGCCTCGCGGAATGAGAGTCGATCCTGGGCCTGAATGGCCAGGATTTCTTTCTCAAGGAGATATGCACCACATTGCTTCGAAGAAGCAGGGTGCGGCTCTCCGCAATTGACACACTTGGCCACACACGATTTGGACTTATCGTGTGCGACCTTGGAGCAATTTACACAGACTTCGGGAGACCCCGATTTTGCACGTCTACATGATCGATTCGTGTGGCCGAAGCAGTGACAGTAATAGCACCGCCGCGGCAGTGGCACGAATGCCTTCACGCGGTAGCGGTACCAACCGGCACGCACCGACTCAGGGAGCTTGTCACAGTCGAACGTGACGAAGAGTGTAGGGGTGGGTCTCGAGGCCCCTCCCTGTTTTCTCATCACACGTTCGACCTTGACCGCCCCATGGTCGGACAGCTCTAGGGTGATGTCTTCTATGGAGTAGTCAACGAGTTCCCTCGCATAAACTACTCCTTTTACAAAGTTCATGGTAGAGTGCGGCGTCACACTCACCGGGGTGCCATGAAGTGTCCGAAGAGCACTTATCTTGGCCGCCTCGGCGGGATTCGCCGCATTCGCCAGAAGGCTCCCGTCCGAGAAACGGGTTACCTTCGGCTCTCTACCAATTGCACTAGCTAATCCTCTCCTCTGATGGATCATGTTGCCCTTGGACAACATGGTGCCATCAGTGGAGCGAATAACGAGGAAGCGTTTGAAGCCAGCGGGCTCGAAAACGCCAGGTAACCTCTGAATGAGGGGCCCCGATGTCATCGAGGCTCCGCCCTGTGCACTCTTGGTCTTAGTCAGGGGCTCCGCACACGAGGGGGTAGAGGGGCCGGATGTGCCGATCTTGGCTTGGTCGCCTACCAAAGTGGCAGCAGACCCATCCGTCCCCGCAGCCCCCGCGGATGGAGAGGAGCCCCGAGTCTTTTTCGTCTTTCTTGTCTTTTTCTTCTTTTTAGGAGAGGAGGGCGGGGAATGAACCCGCTTTTCACCCCCGCCGGTAGAAGCCCCCAGGCCAGATGGACCGGCCTCAGCCAGGTCCTTCTCTGAAATGGAGAAGGTCCCGGTGGGCGCAGGGGATTCATCCGGAGGAGATCCCTCCCCTCCTTGTCCTGCCTGAGAATCCACAGCCGTTTGATGAGGACCTTGCATAGGGGCGGATTCGGGTTCGGTGCTTGGCGCCAAGCCCGGATTCCCCCCCATGGAAGGCCCTACCTTCTGAGGCTGGTTTTCCTCAAGGACCATGTCTATCACAGGAGGGGCCTCCAATTGGCCATCCCCTCCCAGGACATCGCAGGTCCCCTTGGCAGCGTCATAAGTCTTTAGTGGGGAGGCACAGGCCTTGACCCCGGCAAGGTTTAATATTTTTGCCAGCAGGTCTTTTGAGGGAAGCGACCGAAGGGGCCTGGCTTCCCTCTCCCCCCTAAGGGGGTTTGCCCTACCGAGCCGCTTTGATGTGGAGCGGCTGGCTAAGGGTGGCCTGCTGGCTTTCTTGGCAGTCCCCTTAGAAAGCATAGGAGGGACTGCCGCTGGAGATAGGGAGGTGCCCGAAAGCACCTCCAGAGAAGGGGGTGAGGGGGAGTCCCCTACACCCGTAGGCGTAGGAGAGGAGTAAGCCTCCTCTCCGGTTAAAGAGCTATGGAGGGTCCCCTGCGCAAGCACAGGGGGGGGGACCTCCATCTTTTCTGTGGAGCTGCACGAGGGCGGCTCCGTTGTTGTTATAGGGGGAATTAAGGGGAGATGTTTTTTTTTTTCATCATTGGGCATGGTGACCCTCTTTGTTTTACGGGACGCAATCGCTCACCACCTCTTGCAGTAGCCCGCACTGCAAGAGGTGCTTACAGGCCCGGCAGAGCCAGGCGCCGCCATTTGGGACCACCCCTCCCGCCTGGTGGCCTGGCAGTCCTTCGGCATGGCGGCTCCACCTTGAACGCGGCGTAAAACGGATAGATTTTGAAGACGAGAGGAAAAGGGATGTGAGGAAGGTATGGGTGGGGATGAAGCAGGTTGTTAAAAGCCAACCACCCCAGACCGGAGCTCAGGGGTTAGGGGACATTGTCCCCTCCCCCCTCAGCCCCGATCCGGGACGATTGGCTGAGAAGAAGGTCAGCTTCTACCCTGTGAAATTAGAGGCTGACCAGAGAAAGTTGTGGGAGAGGTTGTATGAAAAGCGACGAGGTAGGATAGGAATACAGGCTATCTGAAGGAAGGAAGAGAGGCTAAGCTGGGGCCGGACGGGGCGCTGGATCCCGTCAGCACGGCGGCCAGGATGGCAAATCACCGCGCCCCTTACGGGGTTGGGTCATGGGAGATATGAACGAAGAAGGAAAGAGAGTGATCGATTACGCTACATCCTTTGACTTAATTATATGCAATACTTTCTTCCAGAAAAGGGTAGGACATTATGTAACTTATAAGAGTGGTGGTAGAGAGAGCCATATAGATTTTCTTATGTATAGGAGGCAACATCTAAGGGAAGTGATAAACATGGAGAGTGTGGCGGCGCAACACAAAATTGTATTGATAGATACTGAGTGGGCACACACGAGTGTGCCCGATTCGGAGACGACAGAAAGCAACATGAAGCCGCCGCGGCATTGGGGGATAGGTCCATGGGAACAGTCGCGGCGCAATGGCACGCAAGCAGGTAGATAAGAGCAGAAGGAGGACGCACTAGTAATGACTCGAATCCCCTCCCTAGGGCGAGGTGGACGTGAAAGGGAAGCAACGGCACTTGTTCCCCACAAATTAGGTCGCCACGCATCAATCTTGCGAATGGAGTCTAAAAACACCAGGGGCACAGTGTATCACACTAAGGACCATTATAAGGACTTATTCGCCTTCTATGACCCCCTACCCCACACCCGGAAGCGGATGTCATGTGTAGTGGGGGAAACTTTGCTGCGGATGACATTTGAAAAATTGTGTGCCCTTCCTGCCCTAATTCCCGCAAATACATACGAATATATCCTCCTGGCTCCAGTGCCTGCAGAGGATCTGCGGCAATATCCTCTACACATATTCCCTTTCTCTAGATTCACCACTTTATGTACAGATTTCTCCTTACACCTTTTCTACGTAATACGGCCTCGTTGTTATTGCTCTTCAATTCGAGAAAAGAATACTCGTGCTCAAGACGGTCTGGGCTTTCTTCAACCCCTCAGACAGGATCAAAGAGAAGCTAAATGGTGAGTATACCTGGTATTGCAAAAGTCTTGTTACACTCGTTGCAAACTCTCAACAAAGGACGCAATGATAGTTTTGATGCATTTAGACACGTTTTTAATGTTTTAACTTACAATCTGTGGTTAAATTGTTGTAATATTAATCAATGCGGCCGCACTCGGGGGCGAGCACGCGCTCCAGGTGAGCCCTGAAGGCCTCACCAACGTTGCGGACGAAGTCCTTTCTCATGCTGGCCCACACGAGGTTGGCGGAGGACTTCTGCTCGTCAACATTGCTGTGGCGGACCTCGCAGGCCTTGCTCTCGACATGCGGCCACACGCTGTAGTTGAGGAGATTGAGGTCGAGCGACTGCAGGGGCCAAAGTTCCTTCGACCAGAAGTTCATGTTCGACCCCAACCACTATTGAACGCCTTTGCTTTGTGGGCCGGAACACCGTTCTAGTGAAAGATGTAGCCCTCCTTCGTGATCTTTCTCACCCAGGGCAGGACTTTCGTGGCCAGATATGCCTGTAATCGGCCGTGGTGAGCCTGTAGCCGGCCGCGAACCACACCTGCGGCATCTTCCCACCATTCGAAGCCACGACTCGAGAATCATCAAGGAGGCCGGGTGCTTGGTCGTGGGCGCATAACGGCCCTCTGAGAGCTCCTGGCTGAAGCTTACCACGCGGTCGTTCTGCTTCTTGATTACCGAATCGAGCGTGAAGGTTTTTCATCAGAATTCAATTCCCATGACTTTACAAGGCGTCGAGAAAGCGACGACATCGCCCCCAACCTTGTTCTAGCATACTGTCAGTGAGCAGAGGCCTTTCTACGCGCCTCAAGCTCTTGCCGCCCTCATCCTTGACCTCCCTGGACACCGTGGCCCCCCCGAGATCATCTTCCCTTTCACGAGCGCAGTCATTTTGAGTTTCGGAGCACTTTCGAAGGCCTTTCTCACAGTCAAACGGTTGACAACTTGAGCTCTGCCTGAACGAGGTCGCTCTGCGAGGTCTTCCCCGTTCTTAAGCCTCCCCGTAACTTTGTGGACCGTCATCCGGCTGACGTTGAGCCGCTTGGCGATGTCGGACTCTTGTTGTGCCCTGCTGCGTGCAGGGGAGCAGAGATCTCGATTCTTTTGACTTCCATCTCGACACACAATGGAAAAGAAGTTTTAATGACGCGCTGGAAAAAGAAGAACTTTAAGGTTGTTTGACGGAACTTTTCAATCGCACACGTAAACCTCTCGAAAAATCAACGAACTTTTGCAAAATCCGGTCTTAGGGCATCCGGAAAGTTCGTCCCGGTTTGGAAAAATACACATTTTTAAGTAAATTTAGTCAATTAAATAATCATCATATTTTTATCCGACCTTTTCTTATATTGTTGGGTTGAAAAATAAAAAAAATAAATTCCTTAGGAAAAAAATTGACTTGCAAAACCACTTTTAGCAAAGAATTTTGAGTAAACAATTATGAGCTAAAAATTCTGAGTAAATAATTATGAGAAAACCCATTGAGTAAACAATTTTGCGGAAAAAAATGAGTAAAGAATTTTGAACAAACAATTTTGAGCTAACCATTGTGAACAAGCAATTGTGAACAAAGAGTTTTGAGCCAACCATTTTGAGAAAATCTTGAGTAAACAATTTTAGGCAAATAATTTTGAACAAATAATTTTAAGATAACTATATTAAACAAACAATTTTTAGTCAACAATTGAGAAAACCTTTTAGAGTTAACAATCTTTAGCAAACAGTTTTAAACAAACAATTTTGAACAAATAATTTTGAGCTAACAATTTTGAGCTAACAATTTTGAGCTAGCAATTTTAAGCAAACTATTTTGAACAAACAATTGAGCAACCTTTTTGAGTTAACAATTTTGAGCAAACAATTTTAAACAAATAATTTTGAGGTAACAATTTTGAGCTAACAATTTTAAGCAAACTATTTGAGCAAACAATTGAGCAAACCTTTTTGAGTTAACAATTTTAAACAAACTATTTTGAGCAAATAACTTTGAGCTAACAATTTTAAGCAAACAATTTTGAGCTAACAATTTTTAACCAACAATTGAGCAAACCTTTTTGATTTAACAATTTTGAGCAAACCTTTTTGAGTTAACAATTTTGAGCAAACAATTTTGAGCAAACAATTTTGAGTTACAATTTTGAGTTAAAAATTTTTGAGCAAACAACTTTAAACAAACAATTTTGAGCAAATAATTTTGAGCTAAAAATTTTAAGCAAACCCAACCATTTTGAATAGACAATTTTAAGCAAACAATTTTAAGCAAACAATCATAAAGAAACAATTTTGGGGAAACAATTTTGTGAAAACAACGCACCTCTTCCTAATGAGCGACAAATGAGGACTGGGCGAGACTAGTTAAACTAACGCTACTTTGTTTAACAAGTTCTAACCTGTTCGTTCCTGTCGAAATTCGCTTATTGTCGGTAATAGGCTAGTCCTAGTTAATAGCTTAATTTAGCTATTTTAATCTTTATTTATCCCTCATTAAGTACAGATGTGTTGTCAGCTCAAAATTTAGGGGCATAGCATTTTTACAAGGAATTCAAGTTTCTTTTTTTTAACATTCAAATAGGAAAAGGCTGAAGAACAAAATGGTAATAATAAAATTATTTAACTGCATACTTATAATTGTGCCATTATAAATAATTCTTGACTTAAAAAATATATTTTTGGTTTCAATTTTCAAAAGGGGCAGGAACTATCCGGTGACTTACGAGATGAATCTCACTATGGTAACATCCATCTCTATCCTTGACAGCATCCCGACTGAGCCATCTCCACTAGCATCTCAATCTACATATACACAATTGCCACTCATAATTACGTCACATTTGCCTTGACTCGCATGCAACCATGAGCAAATGAACCCAACGACTCCGACCCAACGACTCCGTCCCAATGACTTCCTACGACGTTCGACTCCAGTTCTAAGGCATTTGGGGGAAGTGTTTGTACAGTATAATTACATACTACGTACTTTTACTTCATTATGCCATTTATATTTTGAGGTCCTCATTAAGAAAATCTTCTGCCAACTGAGGCATTACATTTCAAATTATATATATATATATATAAAGTAGTAATGCTAACCGTTTCCTGTACTTAATTGCGAAAAGCGCCAGGGGCGTTCTTCGACTCGTTGCAAAAGGATATTCATTTTCACGATTGCATATCCATGGAGAGATATTGAGTAATAATCTGGTTTCGTGGACAAGACTCGTCTATGGCAAGTAATCACAGGATGCCAGATACCGCCTACATCAGTCTCAGCTACCAACAAGAAGAGAGGAAAAATGGAGGCAACGTTTCGTCTGAGTAAATGAAGCACATTAAGCTTTATTAAGGTAAAATAGGACTCTCATTATACTTTTTTACTATCATCACAACCCACCCTACAACAAAACCTCACCACATCATTCTATCAAGCACTACACTCCACTTAAATAAAACACAAAAAGTGTTGGGTGTCACATAGGAGAGAAGTCTGACTTTCAGAAAAAATGCAAGAAACAAATGAAAAAAACATGAAAATGAACACACTCCAAACCCTTACAAAACCACGTTTGGCCAATCCGAGGAATCCATCGTCCACACGAACAGGCAGTTTATCCCTCGTGTGGTTTGCCTCTTCCACCTCAGCACCCAAACTCGCTTCTACCCAACACACTACAGAAGAGACAAAAACATTTCCCAAGAATTTTTATTACTTATAATTATTTTTAATGTTACTTTTTCCCACTAACTTCCAGAGAAAGGGAAAGCATTTTTATTCTTCCGCGCTCTTTCCTCAATTTTCTTTCATTTGTTTCTTTACCTAATGAAGCTTTATTTTTGCTAACTCTATCCTCGGGTCATCCTTCAATTATGATCGCGTCATCTTCCATCTAAGAATTAGCTGGAAGGTGAACACTAGGAGTTAAACAACCCGGGAAGGCATCCAACCATCATCTTCCAACATACAACTAACTTTTGAAAATATTATTTAAAAGAATTCAAATATGGAAATGATACTCAACATTTCCCGCTTAGACCTCAAAAAAGCGTGATTTTTCTTTAATAGACCAAACCAAAACTACTACACGCAAGATTCATACCATCTTCTATCAAAAATTAGCTCGATTCCTGAACGAACTACAATGAGATACTCCAAGGAATGTCACTACCACTAAAATATACCCCTATTACTCGCTTAACATGATAACTCATCATACGACCGGACGTATCAAGAAGAACCATACCTCGCATATAGCGTACCGACATAAGCAAAACAGACACAACCACTGCCACCAGTACCAGACATCGGGATACATAGACATATGACCGACACTCGCACAATTAAGACATAGAACACGAATCATCGTATCCGGTCGGGTGGGGAGGTCAATGCTGAGCCCATAAAAGCGGTTCGTATAGCAATGAGGAGGTGCCACCTTGTCACTGACGAGGGCACGCCTGGGGGCGACGCTCTTCATCCACGCCAAGCGAGTGACTATATCCAATATATCAATCTAACAGTCCTATTAGATTCCATCACTTGCTTGTCGTGGATAAAGAGCGTGGCTACTCATTGTTATACTGACCGCATTTCCAACACTGCGCACACTACACTTTACTTTACTATTGACCTAGAGGCAAAAAAAACCCTTCCTCCGAGAGACCATAAGTGAAATATGATTAGATCATTATTTCACTCGTTTGGATCCATTATGGACCTTGAATACTAAACAAATTTAAGATCGCATCCATATTAACTAACAACTACCTTTCTAGTCTTTCTAGTCTACCAACTAACGATCAAACTTCAGCCCAAAAGTGCGGTTAAGTAAGCTAACTCCATTGGCTTTCTCGCAACCATGAAGCAAGAAATGGAAGTTTAGGGCAACGCTCATTGTAATTTTCCGCGATTCCTCTGAACTGAAATTTCCCTCGGTGACAAAAATCCGAGCAGGATTCGTTGCTAAAGAGAAGTTGATTATATTTTAGCATGAGTGTACTCTTGGTATACATGTAGGTAAGTGTTTATCATCATGTCGCATGTAATTCGAGCCCATTTAAAATGTAACTGTGGTTCGATTGCTGTGGTTGTTTGCGTTGCTATAAGTTGCCACCTATTATTTCACCTTCTTATTTTTCCTCTCTTTTCCCTTTCTTATTTTCATTTTCTTCCTTTCCTCTTCTTTTCCTTTGCTTCCTTTCCTGTTGTTTTTCATTTTCTACTTTTTCTCTTTTTTTGCCTACTCTTCTTCATCTTTTCCTTTTATTATTCTTAAAATAAGATTAATAATAACAATAATAATGACAATAATAATATTAATAACAATTATAATAATAATATTAATTTAACAATAACAATGATAATAAAATACTGACAATAATAAAGTAGAATAACAATAAAATTAATAAAATTGAGTAATAATAAAGACAAAAATAATAACAATAACAATAACAATAATATAATGATAAAAATTACAATAACAATAATAACAAAAACAATAATAATAACAAAATAATAATAACAATAATAATAACAAAAAATAATAGTAACATATTATAATAATAATCCATTATTCTATTGTTACAAGCCTTTAGGGCTCAAATCCCACCTGCAGTCGAGAAAGTGTGTTGTCAGCCTATCTCTAATGAGGCAGGTCCACATTTGTACCATGGAAGTTTCAAGCCAAACAGGAATCCTTATACGAACTTGCCTCAAGTTAAGAACCTGGTACTTAATATTGACCACTCTGTCTCTCCCACTCAAATGAATTAAAATACCATCGATGGTTAGACCAGTTTCCATCCAACCCATCTAATGCCTTCGTTTTGAGTGAGCCATCCGATTTATCGCGAAACCAGATTTCGACGGAGTCATCCGTCATCTTCAGTGACTGGTAAACTAGTGAATACAGAAACATGCTTAACTTAAGGACACAAATTTACAAGTCACAATTTAATCAGGAGGAGGCTGGTGTGGAACGATATCATTCTTTTGCTTAAAGGGATTAGTATTGAATTGCCCATCGGAAGAATTAGTTGGGAATTTCCTTTATGAGGCTGATTCTACAGGGTGACCCCCCCAAAACGGGCCATGAACAAACTTTTTATAATATATCCTTCATTCATTTATTCACTAATCACCTTTAATTTGCAGGACATGACAGAAGCAACGCCTGTGAACACAACTAGATCTCAATGGGAGCTCCAGCAAAGAATATAGTGCGTCAAACATTGCTACAAAAGTGTCCTGCACTTCAAGGAAGTGCAGGAGACTTTTGTGCATCAGTTCGAATATGGCCCCGTCCCTCCCCCCTCCATAAGAGCAGAATTCAGGACTTAGTGGACCACTTCGAGAACTAAGGGACAGTGGAGAACCTCAATGCAACCAGTGACAACCGTCCAAGTCATTCAGGGCGCCTCAGGAAGCGTACAGCTGAGCTGGTCGAGAGCGTGAGAGAGTCAGTTAAGCAGAGTTACGTTATGTGCGCAAGCAAAGTCAGTCCCTCGGTATATCCTGTGAGACTTGCAGGAGAGTGCTAGTAATGGATGTAAAAGCCTACCCATACAGAATACAGACGAAGCAAACCCTTACAGCCTCAGGCAAGGAGCAGAGAAAGGCTATGACAGTCAAGATACTGGAGAAGAAACAGAAGACCCCAACTTTCTTTAACCTCCTCCATCTTGAAGGAAAGGTAAACTCGAAGACAAATGTCATCTGGGAGACCTCCAGACTAAATGAGGTAGCCACCAAACCCCTACACTCCCCTAAGTGCACGGTATGGACTGCAATTTCAACCAGAGGCATCATCGGACCATTCTTCTTCGAGGAATCTGGCGCGACAGTGACAGTCACCAAGGAGAGGTATCTTGAGGTCCTCAAAACCTTTAAGAGGGAGCTGCAGACCCTGTTCCCATCGCTTATGGCGAAGTTCTGGTTCCAGCAAGATGGAGCAAGCTCTCACACTTCAAACCTGTCCCGAGATTGGCTGAAAGAGAACTTTGGTGGCCGTGTGATCAGTCTCAAGACTGATTTTGAGTGGGCACCTCACAGTCCAGACCCTAGCCCCCCCCCCCCTAGATTTCTTTCTCTGGGGCTATCTTAAAGACTTAAAGAGAGAGTGTACTCAGGGAGACCCAGGACCATCAGTGAACTCAAGGAAGCCATCAGGGAGGAGATCAGAGCCATTAGTCGGTCGGTATATAAGGACGTCATGGACAACTTTGTGCTGCGCCTCAAGAAATGCACAGAGCTAAATGGAGGTCATCTCGAACACGTGCTATAGAATAAAGAAGAAAAGTTCAAAGACTCTCATATTTGATATGATGTTTTTAAACACAACAAACTAGTTATCACCAAAGTTGCATTTAATCCTTGAGGAGAATTAAGAAATGAGGCCTATCGAAAGTTGGGGCCCGTTTGGGGGTATTACCCTGTATTAGGCGTCTATGTATATAGTTGTGTGGATTATAAATTATTTAAGCATTACCAATGTCAAATGAATGATTTTCATTCTACATGTGTAAGAACAGGCTTACACGGCGCATGTCACATTTGTGTTTCTTCATTCTCTTGGAGAATCAACTGCTTTGCCAATGTATGTATATTTTATTACAAATTTTATACGGAATATAATAAACACCCTGTTCTTTATCAATAGATCTATTTTTTGACAGATTATAGAATCATGTATTGGTATTGAAAGGCAACATTAATGATGTTGGCCTCTGCCAGCATTTTAAAATGAATTAATTGGGCGAATATGGAAATATAATATAATTATTATTATACGCTTTTTTCTTAGGATTAGATGGTGAATAAAAGTGGGTGTTGGCTTTATAATGACACTTTTCTATGAACCATATTGGATACTTCAACTCAATGAATGTTTGGATGATTGTGTTAATTTTATCCTGCAGAGAACTAGGATCACATATGCGATATGCTCTCTGGAAAAGATGAGAAACTACAGATCTTTTAAAAGTCGTGGAAAGATAAATAGTGAATATAGGCATTAGAGTTGGTTGGGTTCCGGTAAACAGAACAATCTGCTTTGTTGTTTACTTTAGATATTTTGACATCAAGAAATGGCAATGAGTTCTTTTGTTCCCATTCAACTTTAAATGATAATGGTGGGGTGAATGTTGTTTAATTGTTAAAAGAATGAACCAAATGCGTTATCATTAATAGGCCATGTGCCACGTACATCATCAACAGAGCGAAACTATTTTATGGGATTAGGTAAAATAGGGGGAAGGAGAAGTTTCTCAAAGTTTTCCAGGAAAAGATTAAATAGGATCGGGAAAGGAAGATTACCCACATTCAGCCCATATTTCTCTCTGTAACGCACAAACGAACCCACCTTACATTAAGAATTTCACCAATAGGAACTTTAGTGAAAATGCTATTAACATCAAAACCTAGCAACTGCTTATTGGATAGATCACCCTCTTTAATTTTATTAATAAAATTAGTAGAATGAATAATGGGATTTTCAGAGAGACTACCAACATATTTGGGTAAAATGTTCCCTAACCACTTTGGAGTCGAGTTGGGGCTTCGAGGGTTTCACTAGGGACTATATCATATGGAGATGAGACCCCACTGGAAGTTCCCGGTTTTTGCTTATTGTCACGCCTTACAAGACCTGGGATCGAAAGCGTGTTACCAATAGATCGAAGAGATACACATGTTTGATAGGAAAGTGAAGGATTTGACTATCACTTCATTACAATCTATCTATTCGAACCTTGTTATCCCCCCTCATAAAGTTTTCAAGGACAAGCCCAATTTGCCAAAAGATCTTGACTTCGCAGAGCTACACACGAAAACATAATCATCTCAAGAACTTTGGTAGAGATTTCTATTTTGTTCTGGTAAAATAAACGCTGTCTCTTACAAAAGGCTTCTTGAGGAACTCCAGGAGACTTTTCTAGCGGATCAAGGAATTTTTATATTACCCTTACTCTTATATATATACATATATATATATACATATATATATACATATATATATACATATATATATATATATATATATATATATATATATACATATATATATATACATATATATATATACATATATATATATACATATATATATACATATATATAATATATACATATATATATATATATATATATATATATATATATATATATATATATATATATTATATATATATATATATATATATATATATATATTCAAGTGATCTGTTTTTTATAGTGCGGAGTTTCAATATATATAAGAGAACCAGGGCAGCAAAAAGAAATGCATTTTTCTTTCTTCATTTAATTTCAACCAACGTTTCGAGGGCCAGCTTCATCTTCTGGGTACTGGAATTATATTTAGTATAAATACAAAGTAATTCTAATTGACATTGGATAGGTAACATAAGCGAAATGTTCTTACTTTACCACCTTCTTAGTTTAAATTAATGTTTCCCTTACTTTGCCACTTCCATGTTAATTTGTGTAAGGTTGCTATTACCAATGCAATTCCATCAATTATCGTTGTGGTATCATGACTTATGCAAAAAGTAACTTGTAAGATCATTTCCCTTATGTTACCTATCCAATGTCAATTAGAATTACTTTGTATTTATACTAAATATAATTCCAGTATCTAGAAGATGAGGCTGGCCCTCGAAACGTTGGTTGAAATTAAATGAAGAAAGAAAAATGCATTTCTTTTCTGCTGCCCTGGTTCTCTTATATATATATATGAGGAATTAAACCACATTCTCCGAAGACAATTTAATTCAGAACAGTTTCGGTGTATCTCACACCCTTTTTCAACTGACACTGGGTAGAAATAATAAAAGAAATGCATATAAGCATAACACAAGATCTCCTCTTTTTTCCCCCAATCCCCTACTTGTGGCTAATCTGGAGGGGGGGTTAGGCCTAAACATATTGAAGGGCTGACATTTAACTATTTTGTTTATATGCTTTCTTATTACAGGATTAAAAGAAAATTGACCCTCAGATAGATTTAAATTAGGAACTGACGATATCAAGCTCGATTCTACGATTCTTCTCTTAACATAGTTAGCCGATTTAAATACCATTTTACTTCCATTGAAATCGATCGTATGATTCTTGTCTCTAACATGGCAAAATATTCCACTGCTTTCGCTGCCCACTCAAATATCTCTTTTGTGTTCGTACAATCTCTTGTCTAGATTTCTCCCCGTTTCCCATATATAAACTTTATGGCAGCCGTTGCATGGTATTGCATATACTCCTATTTTATGATGTTCTTTGGGTTTCCTGGCCATCATCAATTGGTTTAAGGAATTATTATATTTAAAGGCTAGATTAATACCCGATTTTCCAAATATGTCCTTTCAAATATTTAATTTATTATTAAATAGCAATGTTATACATTTGTTGAAGTCGTTAGTGCGGGAAGGCTTATTACCATAGAATGTTTTCCTAGCTGCAAAATGGGCAGACGATATGAACCAATCGGGGTAATACAAATTAGAAAAAATGGTCCTGATAATGACAATTTCTTCATCTAAATAGGAAGGATGACATATTTTGTATGCTCTAAGGAAAAGGTTAGAAATTATCGATTTTTTAACTGTATTATCGTGAAACGAAAAATAATGTATATAGGCATTCGAGTGGGTTGGTTTCCTATACACGTCAAGTTTTAATTCATGGTGATCTATATTAATGAGGACATCTAAAAAGGGTAATCTATTATCATATTCCCATTCATATTTAAATTTGATGGAGACATGCAAATTATTCAAATTATTAAAAAAGGTATCAAAATCATGGCCATTAGGCCATACAGAAAATACATCGTCAATGTACCTTAACCATATAAAGTTAGGGGGAGAAATTGTGGGAAGGAGTTCAGTCTCAAAATATTTCATGAAGAGACATGCCAATATCGGAGATAAACTATTTCCCATGCTAAGGCCAAATATTTGTCTATAAAACTCATTATTTACTCGAAACACATTATCAGAGAGAAATAATTCAACTAAATCGATAAATTTCCTCGTAGAAATGCGAAGATCCAAATTAAGTCTAGGTATGATTTCCCGCAGAAGGCCCATGGTTTGGTCAACCGGAACTTTGGTAAACAAAGAGTTTACATCAAAGCTCACAAGTTTTCCATCCGGTAATTGCAAGTGGTTGAGGCGGTCAACGAAATCTTGAGTGTTCATAATGTGTGCAGATTTAATTGTTTAATTAAATCTGCGCTTTTCAATATTCTCTTCAATTTGTTGTTGAAATTGTTTGTTTTGTTATTGAGCGGATCACTTTGTAGCTTTTCATATGTGTTCACATCATTAAGAAGTTCATTTAGTTTATCATTATAACTATGTTTGTCCAAAATGACTAACTGATTCGTTTTATCGGATTTGGTTATAACAATGTTGTTATTAAATTTAAGTTTATTTAACGCAATCTGAAATCTTTTGGGAAAACCAATTTGTTCAGATTTTTCAGAATTTAGAGCACTAAGCATACAGCCACTAAGAAATTCAACACTTATTTGCTCATGTGAGGATTTGGCTATGGATAATAAATGGTCTAGTGAGAACTCGTCGCATGACTTAATTGAAAAGCTTAAAGTGATCCGCTCAATAACAAAACAAGCAATTTCAACAACAAATTGAAGAGAATATTGAAAAGCGCAGATTTAATTAAACAATTCAGGAGTACGAACCCTTCACTTCCCTATTTGTATGGGCTCCTAAAGACCCATAAAGAGGGATGTCCCTTACACCCAATCATTTCCAATATTTATTCTCCCACTTATAAGCTCTCCAAATGGCTCGCCAAGCATTTATCTCCAGCTCCAGCAGTAGGAAGAATCTCATCTGCACACATTATGAACACTCAAGATTTCGTTGACTGCCTCAACCACTTGCAATTACCGGATGGAAAACTTGTGAGCTTTGATGTAAACTCTTTGTTTATCAAAGTTCCGGTTGACCAAACCATGGGCCTTCTGCGGGAAATCATGCCTAGACTTAATTTGGATCTTCCCATTTCTACGAGGAAATTTATCGATTTAGTTGAATTATGTCTCTCTGACAATGTGTTTTGAGTAAATAATGAGTTTTATAGACAAATATTTGGCCTTAGCATGGGAAATAGTTTATCTCCGATATTGGCATGTCTCTTCATGGAATATTTTGAGACTGAACTCCTTCCCACAATTTCTCCCCCTAACTTTATATGGTTAAGGTACATTGACGATGTATTTTCTGTATGGCCTAATGGCCATGATTTTGATACCTTTTTTTAATAATTTGAATAATTTGCATGTCTCCATCAAATTTAAATATGAATGGGAATATGGTAATAGATTACCCTTTTTAGATGTCCTCATTAATAAAGATCACCATGAATTAAAACTTGACGTTTATAGGAAACCAACCCACTCGAATGCCTATATACATTATTTTTCGTTTCACGATAATACTGTTAAAAAATCGATAATTTCTAACCTTTTCCTTAGAGCATGCAAAATATGTCATCCTTCCTATTTAGATGAAGAAATTGTCATTATCAGGACCATTTTTTCTAATTTGTATTACTCCGATTGGTTCATACCGTCTGCCCATTTTACAGCTAGGAAAACATTCTACAGTAATAAGCCTTCCCGCACTAACGACTTCAACAAATGTATAACATTGCCATTTAATAATAAATTAAATATTTGAAAGGACATATTTGGAAAAGCGGGTATTAATCTAGCCTTTAAATATAATAATTCCTTAAACCAATTGATGATGGCCAGGAAACCCAAAGAACATCATAAAATAGGAGTATATGCAATACCATGCAACGACTGCCATAAAGTTTATATATGGGAAACGGGAAGAAATCTAGACAAGAGATTGTACGAACACAAAAGAGATATTTGAGTGGGCAGCGAAAGCAGTGGAATATTTTGCCATGTTAGAGACAAGAATCATACGATCGATTTCAATGGAAGTAAAATGGTATTTAAATCGGCTAACTATGTTAAGAGAAGAATCGTAGAATCGAGCTTGATATCGTCAGTTCCTAATTTAAATCTATCTGAGGGTCAATTTTCTTTTAATCCTGTAATAAGAAAGCATATAAGCAAAATAGTTAAATGTCAGCCCTTCAATATGTTTAGGCCTACCTTCCCCCCCATCCCCAGATTAGCCACAAGTAGGGGATTGGGGGAAAAAAGAGGGGATCTTGTTTTATGCTTATATGCATTTCTCTTATATTTTCTACCCAGTGGCAGTTGAAAAAGGGTGTGAAATACACCGAAACTGTTCTGAATTAAATTGTCTTCGGAGAATGTGGTTTAATTCCTCATCTTTTCTTGCGATATTGCATTAATTATCATATATATATATATATATATATATATATATATATATATATATATATATATATATATATATATATATATATATATATATATATATATATATATATATATATATATATATATATATATATATATATATATATATATATATATATATATATATATATATACATATATATATATATATACATACTGGTAATTGATTTGTTCTTTGGGAATCTGATATGTAGCAGGAATATGAAGACCCAGGTGATTACACTAATCATTTATTGGCCGGACGTTTCGGACCTTTACTAGGACCATCTTCAGCGATTATATCGTCTAATAAGAAGGGGAAGGAACATTAATTGATAACAGTTAAAAGAATGCATTAAAAAAAAGCGGAAGAAGACAAGTTAAAATAATAAAATTGAAAATAATTAAAATTAAAGTAAAAACACTAATAATATATAGAATTAAATAATATTACCCAGTGGTATTTAAAAAAAAAATAATAGAAAGTGAAATTATAACAAACTGACTTGATTATCACATATTAAAAGTTACTGAAGTAAACAAAAAATAACCTATTATATTAAATTGTAAAAACATAAAAAAAGACAAAAAACCCGAAAACAAATCAGAATGAACCTTTAACGTTGGAGTTGAGAAATCAACTAACTAAACATATAAAACTACTGACGAAATTTATTCGGTTGGTCGGTTGGCTAGTTAATCTATTATTTTAACTTGTCTTCTTCCGCTTTTTTTTAATGCATTCTTTTAACTGTTATCAATTAATGTTCCTTCCCCTTCTCATCAAACGATATAGTCGCTGGAGAGGGTCCTAGTAAAGGTCCGAAACGTCCGGCCAATAAATGATTAGTGTAATCACCTGGGTCTTCATATTCCTGCTATATATATATATATATATATATATATATATATATATATATATATATATATATATATATATATATATATATATATATATATATATGCCTGCTGATCTCGAGATAGAGTTCAGGTAAAACAATAAGAAGGTGTAATCAAAGATGAAATAATTCCGGTTTTATTCCTAATATCGAATATCGAAACCAAAGTGAATCGCATCCATCAAATTTACCCCCTCCTCCCACCATCCCAGCCTTAATCTCCGCTTCCATCCCCCAATCACCGCCCCCTGCCACACATCATCTTGATCTCTTCATTAACGACGATGGAAGAAAGGTCCTTATGCGATTCTCGTCAGTTGGTGGGGCATGGGGAAGAGGCCCCGGGGAAGATGCCACACTTCGATCCATCATCGCAAAAAAATTATAATTTTCATTATATCGTTGTCATGAAATCATCATCTTCATCATTATATCCTCATCATCATATTATTTACCCATCATCATCTCGTATCATATCATCAAATCATCGTCATACCAACCTCATCATCATCATAAGATCATCATTATTATTATAATCGCTGATGGAAAACCATCCTTAATATCTAAATAAAGTAAGGGTTGTGATCGATGTAGATCTACAGTGCTTTTTTAGATGATTTGATTGAGGAAACCATGTATGTAGGGATAGAGAATCACGTTATGTGTTCATGTGTTTAGGAATCTTTTGGAGACAGCGAGGCAGGATTGTTACTCATTTGCTTTCAAGGTGTTATTAATTTAAAGACCTTTAATTAAATCATTGGAATTCCTTAATAGAAATTTGGGGGGGACAACTTGCATGGCAACACTATTTGATGACCTTTGTAAATTTTGGTAAGGTACACAAAAATGGCTGACGCCGTTGCCATCCTCTGCGTTAGTGTGAGTTATTCCACCAAAGATATTTCACACATTTTAAGAGCTAAAATTTTCCATTTTGCGTTATTATTTATTTTCTCCATTTGTTCTGGCCTATTTTAGCTTCTCTTTGCTTCCATTGATCTCTGCCTCTTATAATGGCCCCTTTCTCTTACCTTTAAAATTCCGATTTCTTGTGTCATGCCTTCATGCACGTCCATTTTTTTTTCCTGTAAAATATATATATATATATATATATATATATATATATATATATATATATATATATATATATATATATATATATATATAATGAACTGAACAAGTTCGAAAGTACTTGGAATGCGCTTTTCATTTTCCTGTGTGATTTTTTGTATTTTTTGCTCTACTCACGTGCTACTTTGTGAGTTTCTTTATATATATATATATATATATATATATATATATATATATATATATATATATATATATTGAGGGGGGGATGAATTACATAGGAAGTACGGTGCGCCCGCTGAAGGCGAGATTCTGTTCTCCTATGGAAATTAGCCACAGGACCGGAAATGTTCTATCAAAGGAAGAATTTTCACCTGTTCGGCTCCATTTTATCCAGTGTAAAACTGATGCATTCATTGAAGGTTTCAAAATCCTAAAGACCATCTCTGACCCATTATCCTTACCTATTTAAGAATCAATGCTTATAAAAATTTTCTCCCACCTCAAATTCTGCCTCCTCTTCCCGAACCCACTACTTCTTCTCTAAAATAAACTAACCCCCTAAATTTTTCTTTCTTCCTACACCACTCACGCTTTCTGCGCCAGTCTTCGTTTAACAACTGTTAGCAAAAAGGTTTCTGTTTTTTCCCTAAAATGTTTTCTAGTGTTATCTACATTTATTATTGTTAAATTTCATTATCCATTAAATTATCTAACTTTGAAACATTTCTTTAACCTGTACAACTCTACATTCCCCACCCACAGCTCATATTAAAAGTTGGACCTATCTACTACAACCCAAATTTTTTTAAATCTTTTTGAAAGTTTAAATTATTAACGTATAATATTATATTAGTTTTTTATGATTTTTTGTAACTATTTCCAGTACCAGAAGATGGGTGAAACATTTACCCGAAACGTTGTACAATCAAGTAAACTAAATGAACTTCCCGTTTTTCGTCATGTCAATATATATATATATATATATATATATATATATATATATATATATATATATATATATATATATATATTAATGCCATTTAGTGCATTTAAATACTTAATCTAGTATTTATGTAGCAGGTATGCCCTGAGAGTTTTTAATCATTAACTTTTTAAGGTATCGTCCTAATTAGTTCCTAAAATTATTCCTGTGGAACTTAACTTTGGCCCAGGCTGAGACATCCTGTTGAACAATTCTACCTTGATGTTGTTTTTCATGGCTTTCTTCGCCCTACACTGTCTAGCATGACCCAAAGGTGTTCAATGAGGTTCATATCAGGTGACTGGCTCGGCCAAGGAAGTCTTCTGATCCCATTTTTGTAGTGTCAGTCCTTGGTCATTTTGGTTGTGTGGCATGGAGCACCATCCTCCATATATAAGGTGTTTTTTTTACTCTCTGATTACTTGAGAAAACTTGGCGAAGTTCTTTCCGAAGGATGGAGATGTATTTTCCGAAATTATGTTACCAATACACTCCATCAGTTCTGAATGACCATCGCTCCGGATTGCCTCGCAGACCATTATTGAATATGCAATCTCCAAGCTCACACACGCCCACTGTCAGAAAATTGGGCAAATCTTTATTCGTCCGAGAATATTGCAATCTGCCAGAACCTTATGTTTCTCTCTGTCATCTCTTTTATCCACTGCTTTCTTCTATGGATATTTGCTAGTCAAAAAAGAGGTTTCCTTCTAGCTGCTCTGGCATAGTAGCCAAGTTGATGGAAAGTCCTCACAAAATTACGCCGACTCACAAGGAGCTTCTCTTTAATATCAGCCATCTTACAACGGGGATTATTTTCAACAATCCGCTTAACAGCAGAAGACACCGCATGGGTCGACCCGAGCGGGATGCTGTTGATTCTTTGCCTTTGCTGATGAATTACATAATCACTATGTAGAGTGTGGTAAGGTTTTGTGAAATCTGAGGCTAGCTAATCCACCCTCAGATTGACGCACAATACGGCTTCTTTGAAAATCAGACAACTACAAGGATGGAGAGGCAGTCAGGTTGAGAGCCAAAGCAAGAGATAGAACGAGAAAGAAATGCCGAGAGAAACAGAGAAAGAGTTTGATAGATATAGAAAGACGGTGTGAAAGTGAGAGAAAATGGTGCATATAAAGACAGAGCAGATAGACAAACCATTAAAAGCCACAACTGTCGATAACCCCTTCTCGCACAATACCGGATCCAGGGGCTTGGAGAGAGACGTTAGACACCCCTAAGATAGGCCACGTTTGTAAGACCACGGAGGATCGAAGACGCGCCTGGGGTAAGTAAGGCCTTCTTCTTACCAGTTAGGACCCGCTTTCGCCTTCCACGATTCCTTTTCCCTTTTACTATCTCGTATCTTGTCTGATACTCTCCAAATCCCCTATTATCTGTTTTTAAACACCTGGTTTTCACCCCCAGAATTGTTTCTATCCGCTGGCACAGGTACTAAAGTGAGGAACTCAGGCGACCTCATTTAGAGCGATGAAGAGGGCGCTCCACGGAGGTCAGAAGAGGGCAAAGGTCAGGACAGGAGGTATGTAGGAATCCGCCTTTGGAAGCTTTGGCAGTTAGGGTGTGACCTTGTTTTGGGGCGATCAGAGACCAATGATCGCAAACCAAATCTTCTCTTCTACACATTCATGCATAGGTACCCCCCATCCCCTCAATGGGGACATTTAAATAGAATTCGCCCGTTTGGTTGGTTGTTTCGTTCTTCATAGAAACTCGAATACTGAATAGTCTCAATGGACGAGATCTTTGGTCCTTAAGACGAAATCTCTCCCCCCCCACACACACAGGTCCCCCAAATGGGATAATGAAAACATTAAGATCAGCCGGACAATCAATGGTGAGCCCTAAAGCAACAGGAACTGGTCCTCATTGGGGAAGGGATAAAAGGTGTGGGGAAGTATTTGCTTTTTTTATACCAACCAGCAAGCAGGTAGGAACCGTCGTAATTCCTGGGAAGGAAGGAACCGTTCTACGTCTGAGGTATAGAGATACAACTACCCACCGGCAGGATTCCTTGGAACAGAGGAGAAAAATGGGTGTTGTGTTGTGAAGAAGAGAGAGAAAGATAAGGGTGTTGTGATTGGTTGTGTGTGTAAGATCATATATTCATATAAAACCTTGTGTTGGCTATATATATATATATATATATATATATATATATATATATAGAGGAAAAAAAGCTCACAAAGTGCGCGTTAGTGAAAGTTATGCAGATACACCCACAAAGTTAAAATGAAAAACGATTCCGAGCGCTTTCGTCTTTATTTTTAAAGACCTTTTCAATGAATGAACAGGAGTGAATTTGAATGGTTGTAAGAATAGGTGTGGGTAGGGGATAAAAATAGGGTGTGTGGACAAATAGCAGAAAGTAGACAAGTGATGAAAAGAGAAAGAAGTGTGGAAAGGTGCAAAGAGATGCTCGTGCCTGGTTATCAGGCCTATCGCTTTTAAGTAGTTTGGTTTTGTGGTTCCTTTGTTGTCTTTGAGTTAGTTAATATATATATATATATATATATATATATATATATATATATATATATATATATATATATATATATATATGGCGTTCAAGCCATTTGTCTTCAAAAAACAATTAATATCCTTGGGTATGATATGCGCATTTGCTGTTGTGGTAATAATTACTTTAGTGTTGTGTTTAGTGTCTTTCTTTTTTTTCGCATATCTTGTAGTGAGTGTAATTCGCGTTTTTTGCTTTTTCGTGGATGTCTTCTTCGGTAAATTTTGGTCTTCATCGGTAGATTTGGGTCTTCATCGGTGAATTTGTAGAAATCAGTGAGGTTTCACAGTTAGGTAAGCTTTTTCTTGGTCGGATTTTTTATTGGTTTAGGGTAAAAACATTTATCGTCCAATTCACGATTAACCATTTCCTGCATATTCCTTGTCCGTTCTTCTATGACATCGATAATGGGACTTAACCCCGCCTCCCGGTGCAGCTATTCCTGGCGTCTTCTCTCACGTCCGAATGTACCTGTAATTAGGTACGTACATTTATTCTGCACCACTTGTAGTTTCATCTTTTATGTCTTCGAGACAAACGAGAGGGCAGAAGCGGGGTATAGCAGCGTCGATCTTACAAATGCATTATAGATCTTTTTCTTATTGCTTTGACGAAGATTTCTGAACCTGTATAGAGTTTTGACTGCAGCAGTAGCCTTGGTGATTCTTTCTTGGATGTGTTTCTTGTGCCAGGATGAAGTAATCTTCAGTCCGAGTACATTGCACTGCGTGGTGTAGGGATAACGTCTATTCCCCACTCTGACGTCGTAAAGTAATCTCCTGCCTATGCGGACTACTTTGAACTTTTCCTGGTTGGTGCGGATCTTCCACCGGGCCTCGTAGGTGTTAAGATTTTCAATTTTTGCTGCTGTCATAGGAGCTGGCCATCATATCTCATCCAAGCTATAGGGGTTTCATTAATTTGAGGAATTATTCTAGATTCGAAGAATTCCATGCATAGGTTTGCGAGTACAGGGGATAAACAATTTCCCATTGCCATTCCAAAGGTTTGGCGATAAAATTTTCCATTAAAGGTAAATTTGAAATTGTTGATGCAAAGAGCAATGAGTTTAATGAGGGTAGAAGCGGGTATAGGGAGAGCAACTGTGTCGAGGTGTTCTTCAAGGAAATTCAAGAGGTCGGGTACGGGAACTTTAGTAAAGAGGGAACAAACATCGAAACTAACCAGGCTAAAATTATCAGGGTAGGGGAGCTCATTAAGTTTACTAATGAGGTGCATATTATTGATAACGTGAATTTAAAATGGTCCCAGCCAAAGAGCTTAGTAGAGAGGCTAACCAACAATTGCAAATTTACCCTTAATGGAAAATTTTATCGCCAAACCTTTGGAATGGCAATGGGGAATTGTTTGTCCCCTTTACTCGCAAATCTATACATGGAATTCTTAGAATCTAGAATAAATCCCCAAATTAATGAAATCCCTAAAGCTTGGATGTGATATGATGATGACATCCTTTGCCTATGGCCTAATAATTTAACTATTAATACATTTCTTACTAAAATTAACACCTTAGTGCCCTCGATTAAATTTACTTTAGAAGTTGATCGCACACTCCTTTTCCCAGATATTCTAATTCATCGGAAAAACCATTGTTTCAAATATGAAATATATAGAAAACCCACAGCCATAGACTCTTATATACCATTTATATTCTAACCACCATAATAACATCAAACAAAGTGTTTTCTCCCCTCTGTTTTTGCGTGCCCTTAAAATTGTCTCCTCAGAATACCTAGACAAAGAAGTCAATAGAATTTCTAAGAGGGATAAATTTGTGCTACCCTTTGTACTTTCTCGACAATAGTTATAAGTCCGTCAAGCGTTCCTATTATCAAACTAATGTTAATATCCCTAAGTTTCAGGCCAAAAAGTTATTTTCATTAAATTACCTCGTTTACTTAGTCCTCTGAAAATAAATGTTATTTTTAAGTACGAGACTACAATTTATCGCATCCTTGTCAAAAATCCCCCCTCCCCCCCGACCTGGCATTGTTTATTCGAAGGGCTGCAACAACTGGAAAAAATGTTATTATGGACAAACCGGGAAAGAACTAGATGTCTGGGTTAAGCAACATCAAGCCAGTGTACGTAATCACAGTGAACAATCTGCGCTTTTTCTACATATGTACAATCTTAACCATAACATTAACTGAAACCATGCCAAACCAGTCATAAAAGGCAGTAATTATATTTCGAGAAATATATTAGAATGTATCTCCATTAACGCGTTCCGAAATTTCAATCTTAGCCCTGGTTTGTTCATGCTAGACCCCATTATCACTACATACATAAAATCTCAAAAAAAGTTGTTTCAGGATTTTGTACCCCTTAATTAAGGTTCATAGGTGGGTAGTCTAATCCTCCCTTCCACTATCTAGGGAATGTATGTCCAGCCTCCTATTCATTCATTAAAAAGGTCTTTAAGAAAAAAGACGAAACTGCTCGGAATCGTTTTCACTTTATATTTGTGGGTGTATCTGCATATATATATATATATATATATATATATATATATATATATATATATATATATATATATATATAAAGGCCCAAGGAAATAGAATTGGTAACACAACCCGGAAAAATGCTAAGGAGAATATTACATGAACCAATGAAAGCTTAAGAAGGAAAATAGGAGATGTAGAGAACCTAAAGATAAGGCAAACTATTTTAACCGTTATATGAAAATAAATAAAGAAGTTGGATTTGAACCTGTGTCATCAAGCGCTCATCGCTTATATGACCACGACGCTCATGCCAGAGCTACCATCGATGAGCGTCGTGATCATATAAGCGATGAGCGCTTGATGACACAGGTTCAAATCCAACTTCTTTATTTATTTTCATATAACGGTTTAAATAGTTTGCCCTATCTTTCTACGTTTGCCCAAACTTTAACCATTGGCTGTTTTTTTTAGATTTAGCAAATTTTAAGAGAGAAAAATCATTTCAGGACACGTATGTTTTACAATCAATAGCCGTTTAGTTCGTGCATTGTATATCAATTCATTTGCCCTATCTGTAAGTTGGGGACCTATATAAGAAGCACAGTACGTACTCTTCAGTCGCGTTTTTGTTCTCACATGGGAATTAGCCATAGAACCGATAAAACATTAAGTAATAAAGAGTTTTCTTCCATCAGGAAACATGCTATTGATTGTAAAACAGACGTGTCCTTAAATAATTTTTCTGTCTTAAAATTTGCTAAATCTATTTCATCTCTCGGCATTGAAGAATCACTCAGTATTAAATACAACCACCCAAATTTAAATGATGACACGTCATCCTTTCCTCTGTTTATAACTTAACTAAGCTGTATTCATTCTTTAAATTCCTTCCTGTTTTCACTCGTCATTGTGATCCGACCATGTAAGGTAATGTTTCGGTGTCTATATTTGAGTTTTACTTTGTTTGTATCTAATTCTCTAGTTTTCCATTTCAATTGTTTAATTTTGTAATATTACGTTTACTTTGTTTGTCCTTAATTGATAGAATCTCTTTACAAATATTTTGGTGTTCTTTATCTCACTATTTTGTTTGTTCATTAACGTAACGTTCATTTTATATTTTTAACGTCGTTTTTGTGATTTTCTCTGATCTGCGGTTTTTAACTTTGAACTTGTGCTGTTATTTATGTTTTTAGGCTTAGATTACTCATTTGAAATTTGGTTTAGCTCCTGAAGATGGGTTTTGTAATAACCCGAAACGTTGGAATTAAAGATGGGAGCCGCCTTCTTCGTTTTGTCCTTCTTACTCAATATATATATATATATATATATATATATATATATATATATATATATATATATATATATATATATATATATATATATATATAGGGAGAGAAGCTAATCGAAAGATAGTTTTTTTGGCTATCTGAGAGAACGCCTATTTTAAATGCTACCTTTTCGTGTATGTGAGAAGAGCTCCTTCCGAAGGCTTTGAGGAGGACTGGTTTGCCAAAAAATAGCCTTTTAACCGCATAATTAATTGCGTTATCGCAATAATTTTTCTTAATTTATAAGGCGAGGCGAAAATTGAGAATCAAACAAATTTTCCATTCTCTTCGAAAAGCAAGGGTGACACTTGAAAACGCTAATCGAAAGATAGTTTTTTTTTTGGCTATCTGAGAGAACGCCTATTTTCAGTGCTACCTTTTCGTGTATGTGAGAAGACCTCCTTCCGAAGGCTTTGAGGAAGACTGGTTTGCCAAAAAATAGCCTTTTAACCGCATAATTAATTGCGTTACTGCAACAATTTTCTTAATATATATATATATATATATATATATATATATATATATATATATATATATATATATATATATAGAGAGAGAGAGAGAGAGAGAGAGAGAGAGAGAGAGATAGTTACAAGGAGTTATAAGGAAAAGAAGTACCCCAAAGGCCTTACGGCCCATGTCGAGGAGGCATTTTTTGCGTTTTCGATTCTTAGCACGTACTAATTACTTGCTATGAGATTAAGTTTTCAAATATAATTTTGTCAAGTCTACTCTTGAACTGTTCGACACTTCTTCTCTCAACAACTCCCGCTGGTAGTTTATTCCATGTGTCGCAAATTTCATATGCGAATGACTTACACACCGGAATGGTATTGAATCTGGGCAGCTCCACCTTCCATCCGTGATTTCGAGTCATATCTCGGTTGAGGGTAAAGAACTTGGTAGAGTCGACATTTTTAAATCTTTTCAAAATTTTAAATCTCGATTAGACGACCGCGCAGTCTTCGAGTCTCTAACGAATAGAGATCGAGCTCTTGCAATCTTTCTTGGTATGACTTGTTCCTTAGCGATGGGATCAGTTTCGTGGCCTTGGCTTGCGCCTTTTCCAGACGATCGATGTCTTTTCGATAATGAGGAGACCAGAACTGAACTGCGTACTCTAGGTGAGGCCTCACCAGCGAGTTGTACAAAGGCAAAATAACCTATTTTGTTCGAAAGCTGAATTGCCTCTTGATGTAACCCAACAGGCGATGAGCCTTTTTCTCCACCTTTAAGCAATGCTTCGAGAATTTGAGATCGCTGCTAATCAGCAGACCTAAGTCCTTCTCGACATCAGTAGACTCAATACGCATACCTTGTAGCTCGTAGCCTGACCAGGGGTTCGCATATCCGATGTGCATCACCTTACACTTGTCTAAGTTGAAAGGCATCTGCTACTTGTCAGCCCACTCGCCGATCATCCGTAGGTCACCCCTCAATATCTCGATGTTTTCGGGATTCGCTACGTTAGCTCCAAGTTTTGTGTCGTCGGCAAATTTCGCTAGACGACTCACCAGTCCTTCATCTATATCTTTGATGTAGATGATGAATAATAGAGGGCCTAGCACGGAACCCTGAGGGACTCCGCTTGTAACTGACGACCACCGAGAGGTGTGGCCTCAGATGGTAACCCTCTGTCGCCTCTCCGACAACCAACTTTCTAACCATTTTGCGACCTTTCCTCTTATTCCAAGGGCACGTACTTTCGCCATCAGTCGGCGGTGGGGAACTTTATCGAAAGCCTTTTGGAAATCCAAATAAAGTATGTCCACCGCTCGACTTCTGTCAAACTCACTCATTATCCCGTGGAAGAATTCAAGCAAGCTCGTGAGGCACGAGCACTTTCTTCGGAAGCCATGCTGGGTGTCTCTCAAAAGGTCGTGAGACTCTAAATGATGCCTTCCAGTACTTTGCCCACGATTGAAGTGAGACTTATTAGTCGGTAGTTTCCTGCAGGGACACGGTCCCCCTTTTTGTGGATCGGGGTGACATTGGCCATACGCCAGTCTGCAGGTACTTCGCCACTGTCGAGCGATGAGTTGAAGATCTCAGAAAGATGAGGGCTCACCTGATCTTTCACCTCACGCAGCACTCTTGACAGGAAGCCGTCAGGACCTGGAGATTTATACGCATTTAACTGACCTAGCCTCCTAGCAACCTCTTCGAAAGTTGTAGTTATTGCTTCTAGTGATTCTAACTCACGATCTATTACTATCGGCGGTCTGGGTATCTCGCCGCCCCTTTCCCTCGTGAAAACCGAGGAGAAGTAGTCATTGAGTATGCCAGTTATTCTCTCATCTGAATCCTGGAGAACGCCGTCCGCATCCCTCAGGGGTCCGATTCGTGGGCGTACTAGTTCTCGGCTGTTCACGTACGTGAAGAACTCCTTCTTGGCTTTCTCTTTGGAGAGAAAAGCTACACGAATTTCTTCGAGAGAGAGAAAAAGAGAGTGTGTAACAAGGAGTAACAAGGAAAGGAAGCACCCTAGAAGACCTTACGGTCCATTCAATGACGGTACCTTTGGACTAACAGTCGAGGGGACACATCTCTGGTCAAATGCTTTACGTCCTTAGACGGCCATTTTTCAAGACCCTGTCTAGTCTTGACTTGAACTGGTAACAGATTCACTATTGACAACTTCCACTGGAAGTGCGTTCCAACTACCGCAGATACTGTACGTGAAAAACTTTTCACGGAGATCGCAGTTGTAATGCTTCAGTTCAAGTTTAAAGCCGTGATTTCTTGTTCTGCTCTCAACAAGTGTGAAAATATCCCTGTAGTCAACATTGTCGAACCCTAGAAGGATTTTGAAAACCGTGATGAGCTGACCACGCAGTCTACGCGTTTCCAACGAGAACAGATCTAATTCATTTAATCTATCCTCATAACTTTTATGTCGGATAGAGGGAATCAGCTTGGTTGCCCTGGCTTGTACGCGTTCCAATCTCGCGATGTCCTTTTGCAATGAAGGACTCCAAAAATTGTACGGCATACTCCAGGTGCGGTCGGACAAGTGAGTTGTACAGGCACAGTACAATCTCCTGGTTCCGATAACCAAATTGGCGCTTAATATAGCCTAGCATCCTTTGGGCCTTTTTTTCCTCCTCAATGCACTGTTTCAAGAACTTGAGGTCACTAGTGAATGTTACACCCAAGTCCTTCTCAGTGTTGGTGGATTCAAGAGCAGTGCCCTTAAGAATATACTGAGCTTGGGGGTTTCGGTGGCCGATATGCATCACTTTGCATTTGTTCACGTTAAAAGGCATTTACCACGTGTCCGACCAATCCCCAATCTTCCCAAGATCTTCCTGTAGGCGGGCAGTATTTCCATCCTTGCAACGTTTATACCAAGCTTGGTATCGTCGGCAAATTTGGAAATCTTGGCAACCATGTCACCTTTCATGTCGTTGACGTAGATGATGAATAGTAGTGGTCCCAGGACAGAACCTTGAGGCACCCCGCTAGTAACGGGCACCCACTTAGAAGCCTGTCCATTCACCACCACCCGTTGCCGTCTGCCACTTAGCCAGTTCTCTATCCAGCCGGCTACTTTTCCGTCTATTCCCAGCACTCGCACTTTCCGGAGAAGGCGGTGGTGTGGTACCTTATCAAAGGCTTTTTGAAAGTCTCAGTAGACCACATCCACCGCCTTGTCCCGATCGTGCTCACTGAAGACAAAGTGGAAGAATTCCACAAGGTTCGTCAGGCATGACCGTTGCCTTGGGAAGCCGTGCTGGAAACTCCTCAGTAGCAGGTTTGACTCTAAATGCGACGCCATTTTGTCCACCATCATGCTTTTCATGAGTTTACCGACTATCGAAGTCAGACTGATAGGTCGGTAGTTCGACGGTTGGCTACGGTCTCCTTTCTTGAATATAGGAGTCACCTCCGCTTCACGCCATTCTCTTGGAACTCATTCGGTCCCGATTGACATGTTGAAGATTGCGCTCAGGTGTCGTGACACTTGATCGCGCACTTCTTTCAACACTTTAGGTAGAAAGCCATTCGGACCAGGTGACTTATTCGTCATTAGGTCAGTGGTCTTTTTTATTTCTCCTTCGGTGAAGTCCATATCCTCCAGCTTTTCTCCCGAGTGGAAACTCGTTGGCTGGGGGGTGGGACCACACTCTTCAGTAAACACTGAAGAGAAGTAGTCGTTGAGGAGGTTAGTATTTTCTGCATCCAAGTGCTTTAATGCCCCCTCCTCATTCCTCAAAGGGCCAATCGTTTTTCGGATGTTCACATATCCAAAAAACTCCTTGGGATTCTCTTTACAGTCTCGCCACTCGGAGTTCCTCAGACCACGTAGCCGCCCTAATGCTGGACTTCACTCTCCTGGCTAGCCTCCGGTATTCGTCAAAGTCACCTGAGATCTTCGATTGCCGGTACACATTTCTCCCTAAACAGTTGGACGATTTCTCGATTAAACCACTTTGGTTGAACAGAAGACCGACGGAGGCATTTCAGAGGGATGAAACGCGATTGAAGACTCATGAATGGGGTTTTGAAACTGTTCCACGTGTTTTCAACAGCATTGCATACTTCGAGCCTCGCGTCAGTCAGTCCAGCATGAAAACCTGAAAAGTCTTCTATTCTCAAATCAAGTTTCCTCGATTTACTAGTTGCAGGCCCTGCCTTCGGGACTTTGACTACAAATCTAATTAGTCGGTGGTCACTGCCACCGAGCTCATCGCCAACAGAGAGGTCCTCAACGATGTCATCCTCAGAGGTGAAAACCAAGTCGAAGATATTGTCTCCTCTCGTTGGCTCTCTCACCCATTGAGTGAGGAACTAGTTGTTGGCGAACTCCAGGAGTAGTGCGTTCTCGCCACAGAGTTCTCTGGCTTTCCAGTCAACATGTTCGCCCAACAGCTGGTAGACTCCTGTACCAGCCTCCGGTACAGAGGAGAGAGAGAGAGAGAGAGAGAGAGAGAGAGAGAGAGAGAGAGAGAGAGAGAGAGAGAGAGCTACAAGGAGATACAAGGAGAATAAGTACCCTAGAAGACCTTACGGTCCATACAAGGAGGGTACTTTTGGCGCACTAAGGTGTTCGTTCGTAACCTCAAAGTTCACGCGCGAGGATCTAAACGGTGATTTCGCAAGACTTTATCTAGTCTTGACTTGAACTGGTCAACAGATTCACTGTTGACAACTACCACTGGAAGTGCGTTCCAACTACCACAGATACTGTATGTGAAGAAGTTTCCACCCAGATCACGGTGGTATCGCTTCAGTTCAAGTTTGTAGCCGTGATTTCTTGTTCTCCCCTCGCTGAGCTGGAAAATATTCCCGTAGTCCAGTCTGTCGAAGCCTCGAAGTATTTTAAACACTTCGATAAGCTGACCACGTAGTCTCCGGGTCTCCAGCGAGAACATATCTAATTTCCTTCTATCTTCATAACTTTTATGTCTGATAGAGGGAATCAGTTTAGTTGCCCTGGCTTGCACGCGTTTCAATCTCGCGATGTCCTTTCTAAATGAAGGACTTCAAAATTGTACGGCATACTCCAGGTGCGGTCGGACGAGGAAGTTGTACAGATACAGTACTATCTCCTTGTTCCGATATCCAAACTCTCGCTTTATATACCCTAACATCCTTTGGGCTTTCTTCTCCACCTCAATACACTGTTTCGAGAACTTGAGGTCACTGGTGATAGTTACAACCAAGTCCTTCTCAGTGTCGGTGGATTCAAGAGCAGTACCCTTAAGGATATAGGGTGATTGGAGATTCCGGTGCCGATATGCATCACTTTGCATTTGTTTAGGTTGAAGGCATTTGCCACGTATCAGACCCCTCCCCAATCTTTTGAAGATCATCTTGCAGGCGGTCAGTATTTCCATCCTTTGCAACGTTCATGCCAAGCTTGGTATCGTCGGCAAATTTAGAAATCTTGGCAAACATGTCACCGTCCATGTCGTTGACGTAGATGATGAATAGTAGTGGTCCCAGGACAGAACCTTGAGGCACTCCACTAGCAACGGGCACGCACTTAGAAGCCTGTCCATTCACCACCACCCGTTGCCATCTGCCATTTAGCCAGTTCTCTATCCAGCCGGCTACTTTTCCGTCTATTCCCAGCAGTCGCACTTTCCGGAGAAGGCGGCGGTGTGGTACCTTATCAAAGGCTTTTTGAAAGTCTCAGTAGACCACATCCACCGCCTTGTCCCGATCGAGCTCACTGAAGACGAAGTGGAAGAATTCCACAAGGTTCGTCAGGCATGACCGTTGCCTTCGGAAGCCGTGATGGGAACTCCTCAGTAGCAGGTTTGACTCTAAATGTGACGTCATTTTGTTTATCATCATGCTTTCCATGAGTTTACCGACTATCGAAGTCAGACTGATAGGTCGGTAGTTCGACGGTTGGCTACGGTCTCCTTTCTTGAAGATAGGAGTCACCTCCGCTTCGCGCCAGTCTCTAGGAACGCATTCGGCCCAGGTTAACATGTTGAAGATTGCGCTCAGGTGTCGTGACACTTGATCGCGCACTTCTTTCAACACTTTAGGTCCAAACCCATCCGGGCCAGGTGACTTATTCGTCATTAGGTCACTGATCTTCTTTTTGATTTCAACTTCGGTGAAGTCCATATCCTCCAGCTTTTCCCCCGAGTAGGAATCTGTTAGCTGGGGGATGGGACCACACTTTTCATTTTTTTTTCTGCATAACTGTAAACCTCTAGCCCCGGAATTGCCCAGGTTACAACTCTCTTGACTATTATGGGTGGGGTTTGGTTGAGAGAGAATGTTCCCGTACAGAACCATGGTGTACCGGGACCTAGTTAAGCAAGAGAACTGTTGAGTAAACCTGCAGCATATTACGAAGCCCTTGGAGACCGTGGTTGGGCGTGACGACGATTCCATTGAATATAATGAATAGAACAATCTTTTTTATTTTCTTTTAGATGCGGCAAATTACCCAGCGCACACACACACACACACTATATATATATATATATATATATATATATATATATATATATATATATATATATATATATATATATATATATATATCATAATCATCATCACTAACTCTATAATTTAAGAAGGGGAGTTTTTGAGTATTTGAATAATAATTTCATCTTAGTTTGGTTATGACTTGTTTTTTATCAAAGTTATTTCTAATAATTCGTTTATAATTTCAAAAAACAAAATGGTTAAGTTCAGAAATTTATTTTTATATATCTTCTTCTTCTTCTTCCTCTTCTTCTTCTTCTATCCTTAACTCTATAATTTAATTTGGTGAATTTTTGAAAATGTTTTTTTGCTTAGTGGACAAGTAACCTTTCATGTTTTTGAGTTTAGGTTTATTTGAAACTTTGATTCGCAGGGCTGTTTTTTTTATGTTTCGAGCTTTTATCAAAGTTCTTTCTAAGAGTTCAGAAAAAAATAAATATTGAATGATTTGGAATGAAAAAACATACAAATGGTGAAGTTCAAAAAATGTATTAAAATTAGGGCTTCGGCGCTTTTTTACTATCATTTCGTATACGAAACTAATTTAGATGAAAAAAGAGATCTGACGAAGGTCTTTCTATATATCAAACCGGGTGAAATAACTTAAAAAAAAGGTTTCAGGGCGTCTATGTTGAAAAAAGTGCTTGGAAAATTCTCAACCATATATAAATATTCAAGAGATAAAGACAATATAAATAAAAGGTGAAATAACTTTAAAAAAATGTTTCAGGGTATCTATGTTGAAAAGGGTGTTGAGGGTGTTAAAATAAAGAGGCTATAAAGGGGATTAAAAAAAGCGGTTTAGAATAGCAAATAGGCCGTAGGCCACACGCCCAAGGAGTGCCTGTGGAACCAAGTTCCTTTTTAAAATTATTATAATTGGCGAAGTTCCGAAAATTTATAAAAATTTAACCATGGCTGCTTTTTTAAGATTTTAAATTTTAATCTTAGTAGTGAAGCCATTGCCTGGCATATATATATATATATATATATATATATATATATATATATATATATATATATATATATATATATATGTATATATATATATTCACGAGAAAAGGAATTTGACACAAATGAGCAGCGAGTGAGACAAGAAACATTTTTTTTTTAAAGGCAGGAGATAGGGACATTGGAAGATAATAATCAAAGAGAGCAAAGGATGGCACAATGAAGGATCTGCTGATACAGGCCAGATAATCCTCTACCATTAAACTACCAGACATAGTGTCTCAAACCCATCCAAAGCCTCACCTTATTCAACCCAATATCATTCCAGGCTAGGAACAATTAAAGGATTTTTATACTGGATCTTCATACCCGGTCGCGTTTTAAAGGTTCATTATCCATGTCACTTAGAGCGCGAACCTGATTAATCCTTATGCATCAAGTTCAGCTCCAGGTATCCTCTATAATCTTCTCCAAACTCATAAACCTGGATTACCCATCAGACCAATCTTATCAGCTATTCGCATACCCACATATAACTTGTGCAATTTCCTTATCCCTCCGTTCGAACCCCTTTACGATGAACACTTAGACTTTATGTGGTTCTTTCAAATTTGCTGGCTTTATTAATGAAAGCTCCTCTCACTTAGCTCAGTATTATATTACAAGTTTTGATGGGAAATTATTATTTACCAATATACCAGCTATTGAAACATGTGATCTTAGAGCTAATTTTTATACTCAGAAAAACATTGAAGGGTTAGACAAAAATTAATCTCTAGATTTAGTCAAACTTGTGGTAGGAGACACTATTTTCACATTTAATAATACCTTGTATGAACAAACACAGGGCATGACTATGAGATTTCCTTTCAGTCCTACATTCGTCAACTGGAACACTGCCCAGAATCATTTAAACCCGTCATTTCTAAATGGTATTTTGACGATTGCTTTTTTCTTTTCAGAGAAAAAGAGAATGGCGCACAGTTCCATAATTATTTAAACAGTCAACATCCAAACATAAATTACACTGTTGAACATGAGTGCAATGGAGAATTGTCATTTTTGAATGTACATATCACCCGTATTAACAATAATTTATCCGGGCCTGTGTACTGCAAACGTACCACCCACCACACTACTTGGCACTTATTTCTTCAGTTTTAATATACTTAAATTTGACTATTCTTCCATTTTCTTGCTGACTTTTTCGTGCCTACAAAATATCGTCTAACTGGGTTTTGTTGCACCAAGAACTCACCTTAAAATGTTTTGTCAACTTAATTTGTTTCCTTCCCAAGTTCTTGACAAACTTACCAAACGTTTTTTAGATAAATTATATAATGGCTCAAACGGTAACTTTTACCCTGAGAAAATTGATCTTTATTTAAAAATACCTTACATTTGCCCAATAACATCCAAATGAGATACCCTCAATATAATTTTATTCTCATTAACAATACAACTATTAAAACGTGTATGTCTGGATTCATAGATTTCGCAAAGCTGGTACGGTGTAGTACCCGTCTCGTAGGCTCTGCGTAAAATGGGGGAACAATGCAGATGTTTCTGAGGGGCAAAAAGGAGGGATTGCATTTGAACGCGCAAAGGCCATCCCGTGAAAGAATTTGCTAGTGTATCTACGTGTAAGGTCAGATGGGTAGGAATTACTGCAAGACGTCAAGGCCGGTGTTTTGGCATTACTGAAAGAACACTACCCATGGCACTGCATAGCATGAACCTATTGAACATAGTGGCGCGCAAGAGGCCTTTGCTCAATTCTGCTCAGAGTTACACGGCTAGAGTGGGCGAGAAGACACAAACAGTGGGCCGTAGAAGATTAGAAAAGTGTTATCTGGTCAGACAAATCACGTTTCTGCCTGTATGTCAAGGATGCTCGGCGTCTGTTCATCGTAAACCTAATGAGGACTTTAAGGAAGACTGCACGTAGGGTGCGGTACAAGCTGGAGGATGTTATGTGATGTACCGGAGGTATTTTAATTATGCGAAAACCGGTCCTTTCTTTGAGGTGAAAAACAATTTTGACCCCTATGCCTACATCGAGTTGCTAGACAACCAGGTTTTGCCGTTTTCCTTTCATTTTAACGCAGAACGTAACATTCCAATCCCCATCTTCCAGGATGACAACTCCCGCGGTCACCTGGCTAAAACTGTGAAAAAATGGTATGATGAACATCTCGAAATAATCACACATCTGAATTGGCCCACGAAATCACCGGATTTGAACCCCACCGAAAATCTATGGAACTAGCTCGAAGAAAGTGTCAAACGTCAAGCTAACCGAATTATACAATTCTTTGATGCAAAACTGGCTGAACATTGATGTCTCCTACGTTCAGAACCTTATCCAGTCCATGTCACGTTGAATCGTAGCTGCTATCCTCTTGGTACACCCAATTAGTATATGTTATTGGTACACGTTATTAGGTACACCCCCGTTAAATATATTAGGAACGACCAGAATTGACAATAAAAAAACATGAGATCATAAACATGAGAAATATATATATAATAAAAATGATAAAAGTCCTTAAGTAGAAATGGATAGACGACTATTAAAAGAAACTACATGAGATGAAGGAAAGCAAGCTTAAAATGGACGCATGAATACACGAAGGGATCGACAACAAATATTCGGAATAACCTGCGGGGACTATCTAAGATATATTCAGATAATAACATAAACACGTGTGACATCTAATAAAATTCTTAAGTGGAAATGAGCAGGACACAATGGCAGAAGAAACAACGCAAGATAGACATAATAAATCCTACACTGGGCATAATTACTCGTATAAATATAAAAATCCAGAAAATGACTTTGCATGTAGGACGATGAAATTCGTTTAATCGCACTAATGCCGACCGAGGCAAACTCGAGCGATTGAACGAGTGTAAATCCACATCCCGTGAAGACTTTTGCCCAGCAGTGGGATAAATGGTTTGGTGATAATAATATTAACATGTAAATAGATCAATCTCAGATTTATACCCTGACTTGAGTAGATAATGTATTGGTGCTCAACCTGACAAAAGGATCCATTCTTAAGGTTTGTGGCTGAAACTAGGAGATCAACCTCTTGTTATTTCAATTAAGACCCTCGAAGTATAGAGGAAAATTAACTTCCTACCTACTGCATCTGTGTTGTAATAATTAACTCCTACTTCTATTTCCCTGGACACCGAACCCAGGAGGAAAATGCAACCAGCTGGAAGGACTCTTGCGGTGGGCCCGGCTCCGTTCCTAGGTTCGCTGTTTTTGAGAGCGAGCGGTCCGTAAAACCAGAGGAAGCGGGAAGCATTGAAGATCGCAAAACAGCGGAGGATACAAAGTCATGAGAACAAAAGGTAGTGGAGTTTAAACATAGTGTTGAGGAGAATGCTCGCAATTAGGAGGAATGAGCAGGTGGAAGACTGGCAAATGGGTAGGACATAAAAGTAAAAGATCCTCTCCGCAAATGGCAAAACGTAGCAAGAAGGAAGCTAAAATTTGGGCGATCGGGAATTATTGACCGGTGGTAGACAAACTTCCGGAGCAGAATCTATTTAAAATATGAAAGTAAATGCTATAAACATCCTTTTTTATTATTTATTACGTTTAGCGCAATAGAACAAACCTTACCTCACAACTGGAAAGAAAAATGCAACAGTTTGTTGCATTTCAGAATCAACATGGAACGTGATATAATTTATTAATGGGTCTATACTGGCAACTGAACGTGATATCACATGTCCATGAGGTTATAAATATTTCATAATCTTTAAAATCTCAATAATATATTAAGACAACTCTATATTATTATCATATATGTAATAAAAGAGCTTAAATGTGAATTGCCAAAGAGGGGAGAGCTTGCTCTCTGTGCGATTTTGATATGATTCAACTTTACTCATAGCAAAATCTATTTCTATGCTCAATATGAATTTATAAAAAAAACCCTGATAACTATCGTTAAATCGATGACTATTATCAGTTGCGTTAAATATAATTCGCGTCGTTGATTCACGAACTATGATACGCTTTGACTCAAGTTTTGATTTTTATTTGACGAAAGAAAAGAATTACATTCGACGATTTGATACTTCGTACGATGCAAATAATCAAATATTTCATTCTGTGAATCTATCCTTATAATTAGAGCACTCACTTTTCATCATAAAATCACTGATATTAATATTTAATCAAGAGAGTTATGATAATCCTAAAGTAGATTAACAAGTTAAGGAATTACTTTATTTAGAGCTGAGGAATAAATAATTATATAGCATTTGATCAGTTAAACGAGTTATTAGAGGTCATTGGGTCTGTTTACCATGTATGGTTTGTGTTCCTATATTTGAGTGCATTTACTCTTTAATACGAATTTACTTATGTTGGTTTTAAATGCACCACATCGCTTTTTTAAAAGATCTTGTTACTCGTGCTTTACAAAAGCTCGGCTGTTTACATCCATCTACTTGTATGTCTTACTTCTTTTCCTAGTGGCTTAAGACACCCTTATCGGACTACTACACTTTCATTTTCTTTTCCAATGATTACAGATAATTAATATCCATTACAACATATTCATTTCCTTATTTTAGTAACACGGGTCGGCTCAAATTGCGTAAGAAGACATTAAAACATCCTTTTGCGCCCGAGGAAGAAGAGAATTTTCTCTGTAATTCCTCTATAAATGCTTCCTGTATTTAGAAAAATAAGGTTACTGGCGGTTCTTAATTTTATTCAATCAACAATTATAAACCCCTTAATCCCTGTCTTTATGATAAAATGAATTCAATAACCCATTTCTTTCTCTCTTATAACCTAATGTCCTGATAGTTTCGTCTCTTCAAACCACATATTAAATTGCCAAACATGACATTAATGGCTTTGCTACTGGCGTATTATTAATTGGCAAAATTATAGTTAAATAATGATGTGGCATTAAAGGCTAATTGTATAAAAACATAAAGGGTTATTTCTTCTTTGCTACTGGCTTATAATGGCTTACCATATTTATAAAATGTTTGCTAACGATTGAGCCTCAAAAACCTATACTAATCATGAATTTTTTCCAAGGCATAAAATTGACACTAAGAATGCGTATAAAATCTGTAAATAAACTTGTAATACACCATTATATTAATTTAGAATTAATATAATCAACCTTGCCCAACTCCATTGTATTTTTTGGAATAGTCCTTTCACGCCATTTAAGTAGCAAGTAGCCAGAGATCGGCCGGTGAAGAACGAGGCAAAGAAAGAGTAATCCAATGAGATCTCCCAACTGACGTACTTTCAACCGATTTGGGGGTAAGGGGAGGAGGGGCGTGAAATAAAGGATAAAGTAATCCAATGAAGTCACCCGATGAGACACTTCCAACCCAAGAGGAATGCAGACAAAATTAAAAAGACCGCCATAAAACCCTTTCCACCTCAATTGGCAGGATCGAGGTGATACATCACAAAGGAAAGGAACGAGGATGGTTCGCACCTTCGGAGGATATGAAGGAACGAACAGGAGAGCTCGCCGCAAGGGGCGGGGAGCATTTCTGTAAAAGTGACCACGATAACTACAAACAAGAGATAAAAATAAATTAATAAAATATCGAAATAAATTGGCTCCCCCAAACTTTGTAAGAGGTGAGATATTTGTTAGAGGCGTTGATGCGCGCATTCGTTTAAATGGAGGTTCTCCAATCTAAGCTTTAATTACCAACTTGCCCCCCCTCCCTCCAACTCCCTCACACAAACAATTCCTGTCCTTTTTGTTTTTCATCTCTCTGCCATTTCCCGCTTTCGTACTCGACTGAGTGGCCTTATCAACTGGGGTAGGGAAGTAGGTCAGCCATACCGAAGCTGACAAAATTACGTACCCTACCAGCCTCAATTCCACAAGTGGACCTAAATAATGGACGGAGACTGTTTACACGTGCGCTCTATTTCCTTACTTTACCTAATTCATCGCATCTTCACATGTTTACTAAAGAGATGTCCAGTAATCTTGTGCACATCTGTAACAGCTATCTGAGAAACGTGCACATGCGTAAAAAAAGTGTCAGCTAATGATGTTTGCATGTGTAGGTTAGTTGCCGTGTGCATGCATAACATACAGGAAACGTGTGCATGTGTAGATTAGTTGCCATGTGCATGCATAACATAGAGGAGATGTGTGCATGTGTAGGATAGAAGGTAATCGTGTGTGCGGAGAGATGGCACTCAGCGAAGAATTCTACAAGGGCGGTTCACGAGCGACATTCAGGGGCCTCGCACGAGTAGGAAGTGATGTGACTTTTGGATCTCACATCCAAACGCGGCTCAAAATTGCGATGAAAGACGCAGAGAGAGAGAGAGATAAAAGAACCCGATCCATGACAAAAAGCGAACAGAACTCAAACAAGAAAAATTGGAAGACAATAGAAAGAGGAGCATTCAAAATGAAGTGGAAAGTCAATCAATAAATCGAGAAAGAAAAAAAGGAAAAAGAGAAAGAAATAGAAGAAAGAAATGAAAGAGAGAAAGTAGAGTGAAAAACAAACAAAAACAAAACACACACAAAACTAAAACTAAAAGAAAAAGAAAAGAATGAAAGGGATAGAGAAAGAGTGGCATAGAGAAAGAGTAGGATAGAAAAAGAGCGGTCAAGAGAAAGATAGGAATGAGAGAGATAAGCGGAAAGATAGAACGGTAGACAAAGAAAATGGGAGATAGAAAGACAGGGAGAGAGATAGAAAGAAATGGAGAAAGAGAAAGAGTAAAAAAGAGAAAATAAAAAGGGAAAGAGAGAATAAGGAGAGAAAGGAAAGTGCAAAAGATAGGAAAAAGAAAAGGAAAATTAAAATAAAATAAAAAGTAGGATAGAAAACGCGCGGGCAAGAGAAAGATAGGAATGAGAGGGAGAAAAGGAGAAAAGAGAAAGGTAGCGAAAGAAAAGGGGAGAGAGATAGAAAGAAAGAGATAAAGAGAGAAAGGGAGAGAGAAAAGGGGAAAATGAAAAAGAGAAAGAGAGAATAAGGAGAGAAAGGAAAGTGCAAAAGATAGAAAAATAAAAGAAGAAAAATAAAATAAAATTAAATGGATAAAAATAAAAGGAAAATATACAAAAAATAAAAAGAGAAAGGAAAAGAAGAAAAAAGAAAATGAGAAAGGGAGAAAGGGAAAGGGGGAGAAACGGAGAACAGGGGAATATGGAAAAAAGAAGAAAATGGAAAAAAATTATAAAGGGAGAAGAGGAGAAACAGAGAGAAAAGGAGAGAGAGAAAGAGAAATGGAGAAGAGAAAGAGAAAGGTAGAGAAAGAGAAAGTGGAATAGAGAAAGAGAAAGGTAGAGAAAGAGAAAGTGGGGTAAAGAAGTAGAAAGAACGAGATTAAGAGATAGAAAAAGAGTGAAAGAATTATAGCGAAAAAGAGGGAGAGAAAGAGAAAAAGAGAAAGAAACAGAAAGAAAGATATACACAGAGAAATAGAAAGATAGAGAGAACGTGATAAAGGTGGAAAGAGAGAAGATAGAACGAGAAAGGAACAGTAAAAGAGAGATTAAGAAAGAGGAAGCAAAAAATGAGAACGTGAGCGCCAAAGAATAAGAAAGAGAAAGAGAGATCGAGATAGAAAAAAAGAAAATGAGAAAGAGAGAGAAATAGTGAGAAAGAGATATATATAAAGAGAAAGATAAAGAACGAGAGTAAGAGAGAAAGAAAGAGAGTGAGAGAGAGAGAGTTTGATAAAGTTCCCACTGCCCACCTCTCCTCCTGTAATATAGCTTTTTCAACATACCTAGGAATTTTAACAGAATAGCTGAAATATTTCTAAGTTTTCGAGTGATAATTTTAACTCGTGCAGTACTCTATGTATACAGCCGAGATTTGAACAGTTCAACTGTTCATTACGTCCGCTGGAAGATGGTTCCATTTGTCAAGGATACTGTATGAGAAAAAGTTTCCTCCATAAACGCTTGTTCTTAATCTGAGTAAATCTTACTTGAAACCATCGTTGCGCGTGCGATTCATGTTCAAGGTGAGCAACTTTCTGTACTCTACGTTTTCTACCCCCCGTATAATTTTATACGTTTCGATGAGCTGGCCACGTATACGGTGTGTCTCCGGGGAGAACCACCCCAATTGTCGTATTACCATCGTTATCTTTTGTGCTTAAGTGGCAGTATTAGTTTGGTGACCCTGGCCTAAGCCCTTTCTAGCAGTTCAATGTCGTTGTGCAGCGATAATGACCAGAATTGTGCCGCGTACTCACGATGCGGCCGGACTAGAGAGTTGTATAGGGTGAGCAGAATCGCTTTGTTTCGGAAACGAAATTGCCTCTTGATGTACTCCAACAGTCTCTGGGCTCTTTTCTCTATCTCAGCGCACTGCATACAGAACTTCAGGTCGCTGCTGATTTGCACACCTAAATCTTTCTCCAATTCAGTCGCTTTCACAGGCCTACCTAAAAAATTGTAGTCTTCTTAAGGATTAGCGTGATCGATGTGAATCAACTTGCAATTGTTAATGTTGAATGGAATCTGCCACATCCCGGACCACTCACCTTAGCTGCAAAGGCTGTCTCTCAAGCGTTATAATTCGGCGCGAGCTTACAGGGCCGCCTAATTTGGTATCGTCCGCGAATTTTATTATTGTGTATAACAGTCCTTTGTCTACATAGCTGATGTAGAGAATGAACAGCAATGGGCCGATAACGTAGCTCTGGTGCACGCTGCTGGTCATTGAGGCCCACCTCGACGCTACCACTCCAACCTTCACCCGTTTCCTCTGGTCCTTCAACGAGTTCTCAATCCATTCGGCTACCTTCCCGGTAATGCCAATGGCTACTATTTTGTCCATTAACCTGCGGTGGGGAACCTCATCGAAAGCTTTTTGAAGGTCTCGGTATATGGTGTCCGCAGCCTGAGCTCGATCGTACTCCCTCGATATACTATGGAATAATTCGAGTAGATTTGTAAGACACGATCGATTTCTGCGAAGCCCATCAGGTTGCGAGATTCTAGGTACTCAACTATGCGACCAGCGATTATGCTTTCTAGCAGTTTGTCCACTAAGAGCTTTTACGTTATCTTCTTTTAAAAATGTTACGCCCGCCATCTTCCACTTTGTATTTCACAAAGTGGAAGATGGCGGGCGTAACATTTTTAAAAGAAGATAACGTAAAAGCTCTTAGTGGACAAACTGCTAGAAAGCATAATCGCTGGTCGCATAGTTGAGTGCCTAGAATCTCGCAACCTGATGGGCTTCGCAGAAATCGAGCGACTCATTGAAGATCGCAGTAAGATGTGTCGCAATCTCACCGCTCACCTCGCAAAGGATTCTGGGAAGGGAAGCCATCTAGACCACGGCACATAGTTGAAACACCAGCTTCGGAGTGGGACCATCTACTTTCCTCATACACATGGAGGCGAAGTCTTTCAGTGCGTTGGTGATGTCCGGGGCCGATTCCCGCAAAACACCAATCTCGTCTCTAAGGGAACTTATGCGATGGCGAACTGGTTTGCAGCTGTTGAAATGCAGGGACGCGAACCAAAGTTCCTCACCGCATTTTGCTCGCCGCACTATTTTTTAACTTTCCTACAACTTTCTTTGACTTAACAATGAATTCGCCCCTATCGATGGCTTTCCACTTATCGTAGGCGAGTTTTCTACTACGAATTGCCAAGACGATGTCGCGATTGAATCACTTTGATTGGGTCGACTTTTTAGTGGCTTTATTTGGAACGAACTGGACTGGCGGTGCCTTGAAGCTGCTCTTGAGCTCCAACCTATTTGTCGTGGCTCCATAGGCAAATACAGGTGCCAGCCGATTTATCTCGTTGCGAAGACCGTCGAGTTAGCTCATCGGTAATCGGGTTTGTAGGTAGCAATTCAACAGCGCATGCTGCAGGAGCTTGACTGAAAAACGTGATTGTTCACTGATCGCTCCCGCCCACAAACTCAACCAAGCTCAGTTCTGAGAGTTGTCTTCGGTGGTGAACACCAAGTCGAGCAGATTCTCGCGTCTCGCCGGCTACTCGACCCACTGTGTCAAATAGTTATTGTCAGCAAAGTCGACGAGTCGCCTTCCTTCTACCTTTACAATATATCTAACCAGTCAATCCTCCTACAGTTATTTATTTATTTTTTTATGGTGGTAGCCCATCTGGTGACTGCCAACTTGGGCACAAGTCGCATTACACAAGAGCCTACTATTAAAATATATTAAAAACAAATAAAAAATAACAATATCTAAATAAGATATAACAACGAGAATAAAAGACAAAGGCTAAAAAAATAACAACGAGAAAAAGCAAAAAAAAGCGTGCTCCGGGGCGTTGGGGGTAGGCCCGCGTCGGGGGTAGAACCCGGCTTTCCAAAACCGTGGCGTCACGGATATCGCGAACCAGGGTGAGCGAAGATTCTAATGCACCGAGAGGACTCAGGGCGCTTTGTGAGTCGTTATAAGTCATAATCCGGTCTCCGAACCGGGAACGTCGCGTTATATCCCGTACCGAGCGGTGTGTTGCAACCAGCTCGGCCGTGAAGATAGACGCAGCGCCTGGCAGATCCCCTCTGACTTCAAACAGACGAGAAACGGCGTGGAAACCGACCACCTCTTGGGACGTGGAGCCATCCGTATACCCTGGCAGGATTCCAGCGTGACACGACGTGTGCTCCAAAAGGGCCGGACGCAATAGTCCCGGGGCTGTACAAACTTTAGAAACATAGGCGTGGCGACAAATATTCAAAGGAAGTGCCATACAGGGGGGCGTTCTGGGCAGAACCAGGGGCACCACCAGCCCGAGAGCTATACCTACCCCTCGAAGGAGTTTATTAGCCTTAAACCCAAAAGGCTTAGGGCATGACTATGGTCTTTCGGTGTAATAAGCACCGTCGGGATCAGCTGCGGATGCAGTGGAAGCTGTTGGTGGCTGAGGGAGGCGCACGGCACGCGCGTACAGGCGAATAATACACTGTGCACGGCGTAGAACGAGTGGAATCTCCCCAGCATCGACCAACAGGCTCTCAATGGGTGAAGTGCGAAAGGCACCGGTCGCAAGGCGAAGGCCGGTGTGGTGGATCGAATCCACCTTCCGCAATACACGCTCGGCTGCGGATGCATAAACCTCGCATCCGTAGTCGAGCTTCAAACTAACAAAGGATCGATAATTAAGTAAGGTAGTAGCGCTATTAGCGCCCCAAGCGTTGAACCTCACGGAACTAAAAATTAACATGGTCCGGGTACAAGAGACCCTAGGGCTGCAAATATGAGCATCCCTGGTGAGGCGTCGGTCAAATACAAGACCAAGGAAAAGGTGTGAGTCTACCAATGCCAGGCGTACCCTATTTAGAAACAAATCTGGGTAGGGTGGAGCCGTGGATGGTAGCAGAAGTGCACCAGCTTAGTCTAGGCCATGAAAACTGAAGCCTGTTTCAGTGGGTGTTGGAGTCGACGCTCCAGAGTTGGTATCTGGGCCGCACATAAAGAGATCGAAAGCTCGTCCACGTAGAGCGTAGCGAGAACATCTTATGGCAGTACAGAGGTGATGCTATTGATGCTCAGGGCAAATAGTGTGATACTGAGGACAGTTCCCTGAAGGACACTCTCTTCCTGCTCCATTGGGCCAGAGAATACTCCCCTCCCCCGTACGCGGAATCGAAGATCACGCAAAGATTCAAATAAAAAGATTGGGAGGCGTCCCCTCACCTGAAAAACGGGATGGGGCTCCTGCGAGAATTTTTTTTTTTTTTTAATTATTTAAGGGGCTATCTGGCGACTGCGGACTTAGGCATAAGTCGCCGTAAACAAACAGCCTAGTTCTAGGCTACTTTAAAAAATTTGAACAGGAAACAACAATAAAAAGAAATAACAATAACAAAAAAACAAAAAACAACAACAACAATTAAACCTGGTTAAATGAAAGGGAGAAGGCCAGCCTCCCCCAAAAAGTCAACAAGTCTACCAGTCAAAGTGCACGCACTCATCCCGAGTACAAGGGACAGGTGGTAGCGACCCCGCCCATCCCGGTACCGGGACAGGTGTCGTGCGCGAAGATCACTCAGACTGGGACATTCGACAAGAATGTGCCGAACAGTCTGGGGGACGACGCAGTCGTTGCTATAGGGCGAAGGAGAGCGCTCCATCAAATAGCGATGCGTCACACGAGTGTGCCCGATTCGGAGACGACAGAAAGCAACCGAAAGCCGCAGCGGCATTGGGAGATAGGTCCATGGGAACAGTCGTGGCGGAATGGCACGCAACTTTAAGTTCCCTTCGACCGTCTCCCATCTTCTTTGCCAAGCAGTCCGAAGAGCTGCCCGTATTCCTGCCATGTAGTCGGTGTGAGGAAGAGCGAAACGCTGGTCCGGTCGCAGAGTTCTCGCAAACTCTTTGGCGCCGTGATCGGCGCGCTTATTTCCCAGCAGAAGATAATCTCGACATCTGCCCGGCTCGCCAAAACCGTAGCGTTACGGATATCGTGAACCAGGGGATGCGGAGATTCCAATGCCCCGAGAGCACTCAGGGCGCTTTGTGAGTCGCTATAGATCACAATCCGGTCTCCGAACCGGGCACGTCGCGTAATCTCCCGTACTGAGTGGTATATTTCCACCAGCTCGGCCTTGAAGACAAACGCAGCGCCTGGCAGAGCCCCGCTGACTTCAAACAGAGGGGATACGGCGTGGAAGCCGACCCCCTCTTGGGACTTGGAGCCATCCGTATACACTGGCACGGTTCCAGCGTGACACGAATGGTGCTCCAAAAAGGTCGAACGCAATACTCCCGGCGCAGTACAAGCTTTGGGAGCAGAGGCGTGGCGACAAATAGCCAAATGTGGTACCCTCCAGGGTGGCGTCCTGGGCAGAACCAGGGGCGCCACCGGCCCGAGAGCTATATCTATCTCTCGAAGGAGTTTCCTGGCCCTAAACCCAAAGGGCTTAGGGTATGACTGGCGTCTCTCGGCGGCATAGGCACCATCGAGATCAGCTGCGGATGCAGTGAGAGCTGTTGGCGACTGAGGGAGGCGCCGGGCTCGCGCGTACAGGCAAGTGTTTCACTGCACACGGCGCAGAGCGAGTGGCATCTCCCCAGCATCGACCAACAGGCTCTCAATGGGGCAAGTGCGGAAGGCACCGGCCGCAAGGCGAAGGCCGGTGTGGTGGATCGAATCCACCTTCCGCAATAAACGCTCGGCTGCGGATGCATAAAACTCGCATCCGTAGTCGAGCTTCGAGCGAACAAGGATTAATAAAAAAGTAAGGCAGTAACCCTATCAGCGCCCGAAGCGCTAAACATCACGGAACGGAGAATGTCCATGGCGCGGGTACAAGAGACCCTAAGGCTGCGAATATGAGCCTCCCAGGTGAGGCGTCGGTCGAATACAAGACCAAGGAAACGGTGCGATTCCACCACATCCAGGCGCACCCCATTAAAAAACAAATCTGGGTCGGGGTGAAGCCGTGGATGGTGGCAGAAGTGTACCACCTTATTCTTGGCCAAAGTAAACCCAAACCTGTGCGCTTCGGCATAGCGAAAGACGCGGTTCAATGCCTGTTGGAGTCGACGCTCCAGAGTTGGCATCTAGGCCGCGTAAAAATAGATCGAAAGGTCGTCCACGTAGAGCAAGGCGAGAACAGTTTCTGGCAGCACCGAGGTGATGCCGTTGATGCTCAAAGCAAAGAGTGTGACACTGAGAACACCTCTCTGTGGGACACCCACTTCCTGCTCCTTTGGGCCGGAGAGGGCTCCCCCACCTGTATGCGGAATCGACGATCTCGCAAAAATTCAGATATAAACATTAGGAGGCGTCCCCTCGCCCACATCGTGTGGAGAGTCTTCATGATACCGTATCGACATGCGGTATCATAGGCCTTCTCAAGATCGAAAAAGACCGTGGCGTAGTGCTATCTACGAAGGAAAGCCTCGCAGACGGCATTTTCCAGTCGGAGCAGAGCATCTGACGTGGAGTGGAACTTGCGGAAGCCGCACTGTGCGGAAGACAGATGGCTTCCGCTGCCCCCCAAAAAAGGCTAATCTAACAGTTACAAATTTTTCCATCAACTTGCACACGCAAGAGGTTAGAGAGATTAGCGGGAAACGGTCGGAGTGGAGTGATCTCTTCCCGGTTTGCGAAAGGCAAGCACAGTAGCGATTCGCCAGGGGTCTGGAAGAAGACCTTCCACCCAGATCCTATTGGAAGAATCTAACAGAAAGGCCATGCCTCGCTCACCTAGGTGTTTAAGCATGGCGTACGGAACATCGTCCGGACCATGGGCGGTGTCCGCGCACGAAGCGAAAGCTGAGCGCAACTCACTCACATTAAACTTGGCGTTGAAGGGTTCTCCGCCTCTTGAGTTAAAGTCCAGCCGGCGGCCTTCCGTGACATCACGACGTGCATTGAATGCTGAAAGGCAGCATCCAGGCTAGAGAATGCGGAAAAAGCGGTCGTTAAGGATTCCGCCACGGACGTGGGGTCCGAGATTGCGGTCCCATTCTCCTTGAGAACGGGAGGGGATCCTGTGAGAACTTGCCAGAATCCTTTTGACTCGCTTCCACACCTCAGCTAAAGGGGTCTTCCCGTTAGGTGAATTGAAGACACGTATGCCCGCCAAGAAGAGCGGCGGGCGTGCTTCAAAAACACCGGAACCTAGCCCTAGCCCGACGAAATTCAGCGACAGTAAAATCCTTCGTGCGGCGCTTATAGCGCATGTAGGCATAACGCTTCTGTTTGAGGGCCGTCTCACACTCGGCTGACCACCATGGGAGTGGTCGGCGTGCAAAACGGCCAGACATCCTAGGAATAGTAGTCAGGCCCACGGCGATGAGGTTGCCGGAGAAGAACTCAACGGCCTCATCTACTGACCTAAACTCCTCGACTGAGATAGAGAATTCAGTCATTTCCTGAAATGCAGGCCACCGCGCCCGCGCCAAGCACCACTGAGGTGGTCTCTCAGGCGGCAGTTGCCCTGAAAATGAATTTTGAACGGGAAAGTGATCACTACCATGGAGGTCATCGACCACCCCCCAATCAAAATCAGGCTGTGCATCCGAAGAGCACGAAGATAGGTCAAGGCAAGAAAATGAAGCGGTTCTCGGACAGTGATGCGTAAACTCATCCACGTTTAGGACACCCATCCCAAGCTCTTCGATCAGATCGGCAAGGACTTGTCCCCTGGGATTTATGGAGTAATCTCCCCAGAGAGGATGCCTGCCGTTCAGATCTCCAAGCAAGAGATAGGGCCTCGGCAACCGTGCCATGACGCGGCGGAAGTCCCCCGCATCGAAGTCAGCTGACGGTGGAATGTACGCAGAAATGATAGTATACCTCCTATCCAGGTGCAGCTTCACAGTCACTGCCTGGAAGGGGGTATATAAAGAGAGAAAATAAGAACGGAGACATGATGCGGGTGTAAACCGCGCGTCCCTGTAGCCCGGCCATCCCGCGGTGTTGGGGTCGCAAAACCCTTTTACCCCGGAAGGGCGGGCAGGGAACACGCGCCTAGCATTGTCTCCTGCAAAAAGATAGCTAACGGGGAACGGGACGGGACGATCCTCCACAGCTCCTCCCAGTTGGCCAGGAGTCCACGGAAATTCCATTGAAGGAATATACCCCCCAGGCCTAGCTCGGAGGAGACGCGGGGGCCCTCCTCGAACTGAAGACCCTCACGGGAATAGCCGTACAATTCCTGGGGGCAAAACCACGGGCACTGTTAGCCGGACAAAGCGTTGAAGGCGCTGTCGCCTTCGAGGACTTATTGGGGGAGGTTGGGCTCGCCATGCGAGTCTTTTCCTCCCTCCGCCTCGCGACCTTAGGCGGGCGTTGCGGCTTTGGAGGCAGGGGGCCCTCTTTTCGAGGAACCACCGTCTCCGAGCCACTCGCCACACCTCGGGGCGTGGGCGAAGGAGCCGAAGCTCCTTTGTTGTTTTCCTCCTTTCGGAGGATAGCTTTAGGAACCCCGGAAGATGGCCTAGCGACCATATTCAGGGGTGTTGCCTCCTGTGAGTCTAACGACTCGGAGGAGGCGCGTGGTCGTTTCGCCTTACGGGAAACGGTCACTCTGGGGTAAGAGGGGGAAGCCCTGGTTTTAGACGGGGCAGGGTATGAACCCTTTTTGCCGCCTACTTTACCAGGTGGGCGCTCGGGTTGGGTAGACCACGCAGAAGAGCTGCGAATGGCCGCGGAAACAACCCTGCTCGTTGTCCTAGATGGGCCAGGAGCAGAGGGTGCCTTTCTAACTATTGAGGCATATGACGTCCCAGGCAGAGCCGGGCGTGCCAGGACTAAGTCCTTTGCCTCGCGGAATGAGAGTCGTCCCTACGCCTGAACGGCCAGGATTTCTTTATTAAGGAGATATGCACCACATTGCTTCGAAGAAGCAGGGTGTGGCTCTCCGCAATTGACATACTTGGCCACACACGATTTGGACTTATCGTGTGCGACCTTGGAGCAATTTACACAGACTTCGAGTGACCCCGACTTTGCACGTCTACATGAGCGATTCATATGGCCGAAGCAGTGACAGTAATAGCACCGCCGCGGCAGTGGCACGAATGCCTTCACGCGGTAGCGGTACCAAGCGGCACGCACCGACTCAGGGAGCTTGTCACAGTCGAACGTGACGAAGAGTGTAGGGGTGGGTTTCGAGGCCCCTCCCTGTATACTCATCACACGTTCGACCTTGACCGCCTCATGGTCAGCCAGCTCTAGGGTGATGTCCTCAATGGAGTAGTAAACAAGTTCCCTCGCATAAACTACTCCTTTCACAAAGTTCATGGTAGAGTGCGGCGTCACACTCACCAGGGTGCCATGAAGTGTCCGAAGAGCACTTATCTTGGCCGCCCCAGCGGGATTCGCCGCATTCGCCAGAAGGCTCCCGTCCGAGAAACGGGTCACCTTTGGCTCTCTACCAATTGCACTAGCTAATCCTCTCCTCTGATGGATCATGTTGCCTTTGGACAACATGGTGCCATCAGTGGAGTGAATAACGAGGAAGCGTTTGAAGCGAGTGCGCTCGAAAACGCCAGGTAACCTCTGAATGAGGGGCCCCGATGTCATCGAGGCTCCGCCCTGTGCACTTTTGTTCTTAGTCAGGGGCTCCGCAACCAGGGGGGCAGAGGGGACGGATGTGCCGATCTTGGCTTAGTCGCTTGCCAGAGTGGCAGCAGACCCATCCGTCCCCGCAGCCCCCGCGGATGGAGAGGAGCATCGAGTCTTTTTTGTCTTTTTAGTCTTTTTCTTTTTTCTTTTTTGGAGAGGAGGGCGGGGAATGAACCCGCTTCTCACCTCTGCCGGAAGAAGCCCCCAGGCCAGATGGACGGGCCTCAGCCAGGTCATTCTCCGAAATAGAGAAGCTCCTGGTAGTCGTGGGGGCACCGGTCGGAAGAGCTTCCTCTCCTCCTTGTACTGCTTCGGAAACCCCAGCCGTTTGAGGAGGACCTTGCATCGGGGCGGATTCGGGTTCGGTGCTTGGCGCCGAGCCAGGATTCCCCCCCGTGGAAGGCCCTACCGTCTGAGGCTGGGTTTTCTCAAGCACCCTGTCTATCTCAGCGGGGGCCTCCAGTTGGCCATCCGCCCCCAAGACATCGCAGGTCCCGGTGGCAGTATCGTCACTAGTCTTCTTTGGGGAGGCAGGGGCCTTTACCCCGGCAAGGTTCAATATTCTTGTAGGCAGGTCTTTTGAGGGAAGCGACCGAAGGGGCCTGGCTTCCCTCTTTCCCCTAAGGGGGTTTGCCCGACCAAGCCGCTTCGATGTGGAGCGGCTGGCTAAGGGCTGCCTGCTGGCTTTCTTGGCAGTTCCCTTGGAAAGAACAGAGGGGACTGCCACTGGTAAAAGGGAGGCGCCCGAAAGCACCTCCAGAGAAGGGGGTGAGGGGGTGTCCCCTACACCCGGAAGCAAAAGAGAGGAGTAAGCCTCCTCTCCGGTTAGAGATATATGGAGGGTCCCCTGAGCAATCACAAGGGGGGGAGGGAACCTCCATTTTTTTGCTGGAGCTGCCCAAGGGCGGCTCCGTCGATGTTATAGGGGAAGTTGGGGGTTGTGGTTTTTTTCTATACTCATCATTGGGCATGGTGACCCTCTTTTTAACACGGGATGCAATCCCGCATCACCTCTCGCAGTAGCCCGCACTGCGAGAGGTGCTTAAAAGCCGGAGAGCCAGGCGCCACTATTTAAGACCACCCCTCCCGCCTAGTGGCCTGGCAGTCCATCGGCATGGCGGCTCCACCTTAGACACGGCGTAAAATTGATAGAATGTGAAGAGGAGAGGAAAAGGGATGTGAGGAAGGTATGGGTGGAGATGAAGCAGGTTGTTAAAAACCAGCCACCCCAAACCTGACCTTAGGGGTTAGGGAACATTGTCCCCTCCCCCCTCAGCCCCGATGCTTGACGGTTGGCTAAGAGGAAGGTCAGCATCTACCCTATGAAATTTGAGGCTGAACAGAGAAAGTTGTGGGAGAGGTTGTATGAAAAGAGAGGAAACAAGTGTTTTGAAGGAAGGAAGAGAGGCTAAGCTGGGGCCGGACGGGGTGCTGAGTCCCCTCAGCACGGCGGCCAGGATGGCAAATCGCCGTGCCCCTTACGGGGCTGCGAGAAGATTAAGAGAGAGAGAGTAAGAAAGAGCAAGAGAGAGCAAAAAAGTGTAATTGAAAGCAAAAGAGAGAGTAAGAAAGAGCAAGAGAGAGCAAGAAAGTGTAATTGAAAGCAAAAGAGAGAGAGCAACAGAGATTAAGAGAGAGAGAGCAACAGAGCGAAGAGCTTAAGAGAGATAAAGAGTGTGCAAGAGAGAGAGCAAGAGAACAGAGAGAGCAGAAAAGAGCAATAGACAGCAAGAGAGAGGAAGAAAGAGAGAGAGCAACAGAGAGAGAGAGCGAAGAGCGAAAGAGAGAAAAAAACTGCAAAAGAGAGTCAACGAGAGCAAAAGAAAACAAAAAGAATGCGGGTAAACCCGCAGAATGGTTCCGAATGTGCGTGGAAGCGACCGTGCTCGTTGGTTTGGATGGACCAGGATAAGAGTGTTGCTTTTTTAAATATTGAGGCGTAATACGTCTGAGGTAGCTTTCGACGCGCCAGGACCAAGTCCTTTGTTTCGCGAATACCATCGATAACGCAACCAGGGTGAAGCCCTGAAAAGTCCATCCTTCTCTACGATCTTCTTCCAGCGATCAGCCAGCATCCGAATCTGTCCCAGATACCAGTCATCTGGCTTTGAGTCAGCTTCCTTCACTCCATCAAAAGTATTGAATCGCTGGTCGCGGAGGAAGTGGGCCATTGAGCGGAATAGGCCAAAGTCACTCGGAGCAGCATCGGGACTGAATGGTGGATGTGGAAGAATCTCAACAACGCCCATCTGTTTGAACTTCTCCATAGTCAACCTGGCCGTATGTGTCCTCGCAATGTCTTGCTGAAACAACGCCTGACCTCGATTCATCAAAGCAGGATACTCCTTTTTTTTAGTTTGTCGTACAAGCAGTCTAGCTGCCGGCAATACAGTTTAGTGTGGATGGGTCATGCATGTGGATGCCGGTTGTTCACCTCGCGGAACCCATTTCCTCTCCGGATCGTGATTAACCAAGTACACCCACTTCTCATCTGATATGACAATTCGCGACCAGAATCGGTCGTCCATTGGATTATTGATAAGTTGGCTGCAAATACTCTACTCTACGGCAGCTTCTGCTTCGGTGAGGTCATATGGATCTAAACGGGGCCTCTTGTGAACAAAATATATTTGATGCAATCTGTTCAGCAGTCTGATCGGATAACACTCCAACTATTTTTTGCAACATCACTGCTGCTTGTTTAAAGTTCAACTTGTAATACGGCTACTAAAGCTTCGCTGTCAAAGGTTGATGGTCGGCCGGAAGATAGTCTATTCTCAAGGGTAAAATCCACGTCTGTAGCGCCTCGAGAACTTCAACTTCTCTTTCAGTATCGCAAACTTCCTTCGCAGCAACTCTTGTAGAAGGTTTTCGCTTGTAAGAGTATATAATCAAAACTCAAATTCAACTTTCTTCCAAACTCATTTGTCAGTTCGGGGTTACGTAAAGAGAAATAAATTGTGAAGAAAACAAACAACAGCAGCGTACGGAGGTTGGTAGTCGAATAAGTAAGCTTAACCTAACCTAATGTAGTCGAATGAGTAAGGTTGACCGGACCTAATGCGGTCGAATGAGTAAGGCTGACATAACCTAATGTAGTCGAATGAGTAAGGCTAACGGAACCTAATGTAGTCGAATAAGAAAGGTTGACCAAACATAATGCAGTCGATTGAGAAAGGTTGATTAAACTTAATATAATCGAATGAATAAGGCTAACATTAATTAATGTAGCTGAATGAGTAAGTCTAACCTAATGTAATCTAAGGAGTAAGACTAATCTAACCAAATGTAGTCGAATGAGTAAGACTAACCTAACCTAATGTAGTCGAATGAGTAAAGATAACCTAATGTATTCGTATAAGTAAGGTTGACCAAACCTAATGTAGTCGAATGAATAATGCGGACCTAACCTAATGTATTCGAATGAGAAAGGATAAGGTAACCTAATGTAGTTGAATAAGTAAGGTTGACCAAACCTAAGGTAGTCGAATGAGTAAGGCTAAAGTAACCTAATGTAGTCGAATGAATAATGTTAACCTAACCAAAAGTCGAATGGGTAAGACTGACCTAACCTAAAGTTGTCGAATGAGTAAGGCTAATCAAACCTATTAGTCAATGAGTAAGGCTAACCTAAAGTAGTCGAATTACTATGGTTAATATAACTAAAGTAGTCGAATGGGTAAGTTAATCTAACCGAATGTACTCTAATGAGTAAGGCTAACATAACCCAATGAAATCGAATGAGTAAGGCTGACGTAACCTAATATAATCTAATGTAGTCGAATGAGTAAGCTAAACCTAATATATTGTCGTCGAATGGTAAAGGATAACCTTACCTAAAGTTGTCGAATGAGTAAGGCTAACCTAATGTATTCAAATGAGTAAGGTTAACGTAATGTAGGCAAATGAGTAAAGCTAGTAGTCGAATGATTAAAACTAATCTAACTTAATGTAGTGGAATAAGTATGGAAAACCTAGCATAATGGAATCGAATGAGTACGGCTATCCTAATGTAGTCGAATGGGTTAGGCAGACTTATCCTAATTTATTCGATGTCTAAGGCTAACCAAACCTAATGTGGTCTAACGACTAAGTCTAAATTGATCTAAGGTAATCGACTGAGTAAGGCTGACCTAAAGTAGTCGAATGAGTAAGGCTAACGTAAACTAATGTAATCGAATGAGTAAGTCTAACCAAATGTAGTCGAATGCTTAAGGCTAACCTAGTGTGGTCGAATGAGAAAGGCTAACCTAGCCTAATGTATTGGAATGACTAAGCCCAACCTGATGCAGTCGAATGATAAGGCTCATCTAACTTAATGTAGTCGCATGACCAGGGTTAACCTAAAGTAATGTAATCAAATGAGTAGGTATGGCCCTACCATAATGTATTCGAATGAATAAGGCTAAGCTAACCTAATGTAGTCGAATGAGCAAGGCTACCCTCATGTAGTCGAATGAGTAAGACTGAACTAACCTAATGTAGTCCAATGAGTAAGGCTAAACTAATGTAGTCGAATGAATAAGTAAGGCTAACCTAAAGTAGTCGAATAAATACGTAAGTGAGTGGGCTAATCTAACCTAATGTAGTCGATTGAGTAGGGTTAACCTAACGTAATGTAGTCGATTGAGTAAGGTTAAGCTGATCCAATGTAGTCGAATGAGGTTAACCGAATGTAGCTATATGAGTAAGGCTCACTTAACTTAATGTAGTTGAATGAGTAAGGTTAACATAACCCAATGTAACCGAATTAGAGTAAGGTTAACCTAACCTAATGTATTCGAATGAGTATGTTTGGCCTAAGCTAATATAGTTATGGCAACCCTATCCTAATTTAGACGAATGAGTAAGGCTAGCCTATCCTAATGTAGTCGAATGAGTAATGCTAAGCTAATGTAGTCGAATAAATAAGGCAGAGCTAATATAGTCGAATGAGTAAGTCTAACCAAGTCTAATGTAGTCGAATAGGTAATGTTAACCAAACCTAATGTAGTCGAATGAATAGGGTAAAACTAAGCCAGGGGTCACCAAACCTTTTTCACAGTGGGCCGGATAACTGAGAGAATGATGAGCGTGGGCCGCATAACCATTTTGTTCAATACAATATAGTGAAAACACAAAAAATAAAGAAAACTAACCTATTTATTAACCAATACACAAAATACAAAATACACAAAAAATAAAGACAACAAACATATTTATTTACCAAAGAGTTTTCAAAGAAGGCGTCGTTAGCAATAAGATAGTATTATCACAGCCAGTGCGCACATATCCGAGTCTCACAAACTAAGCAGCAAAAAAGGGTTAGTGAGATTTGTGAAACTGGCGTTTAGCTTTTAAGGTATCATCAATATTTGCTTGGTAATTGCTGCATCCAATCAAGAGAATTGCTTTCAAATGTTCACCAGTCAGCCTAGTCCGACGTGCTGAGATCAGATACTTCATTTTTGATGTATGTGATCATTTGTGGCACAGTGTAGCGGCGGGCCTAATGAACTGACCTGGCGGGCCGTAGTTTGGAGACCCCTGAACTAAGCTAATGTAGTCGAATGGTTTGTTAACCTAACAATGTATTCGAATGAGTAAGGTTGTCTTAAGCTAATGGATTTGAATGGGAAAAGGTTGACTACATTAGTAGTCGAATGAGTAAAACTAACCTAACCTAATATAAGCGAATAAGTAGAATGTGGTCGAACAAGTAAAGCTAACTTAATGTAGTCGAATGAGAGGTTGACCTAACCTAATGTAGTCGAATGAGTAAGGTTGACCTAATGTACTCGAATGAGTAAGGTTAACCTAACCTAATTAACGTATTCTTATTAGTAAGTTTGACCTAACCTAATGTAGTCGAATGAGTAAGGCTTTATTAACCTAATTTAGTCAAATGAGTAAGGTTGACCCAACCTAATATTTTCAAATGAGTAAGGCTTTATTAACCCAATTTAGTCGAATGATTAAGGCTAACCTAATATAATGCTCTCTAATGAGTAAGTCTGTCTTAATCTAATGTAGTAAAATGACAACCAACATATGTCGTCGAATGAGTTAGACTAACCGATGTCGTCGAATGATTAAGGCTCACCTAACCTAATATAGTCGAATGAGTAAGGTTAACCTAACCTAATGTTAGTGTTGCTTCATAAAATTTTGTTATTTTCTTTCCGCTTCTTAAGTGAGACAGGACTTTCTGGCCAACTTTATAGCCCACAACCCCCTTCTTTTTTCTTTAGTGGTCACAAGTGTAGAAAACTTTCCTTGATTGGTAGGTCTTCACAAACTTGCGCCAAATACCGGAGTACTTATCCCCTTGTAAATAAATCTTTGCTAGACCTTGGCGGACAGGTTATTTACTAACTGCATCACTCTAGCTGGTAGAGGGGCTCCCCTCCAACATAGTGACTGCGACGAAGGTTTTTCCTCTTTGCCATTTGTGGAGCCGCCCCTGGGTAGTTTCATCTCTTGGAACGAGGTGATGTCCCTCTTGTCCTTTCTCCCCCCCCCCCATGACACTTCTCCTTATTTGATGGCTTCAATGGTTTCCGCCTTACCCCCTTATCAGAGTTGCTTCCAGGTGACTCTCCATTTGCAGTGCCTCCCCCCCACCTTCGCTTTCTCAGTCAGGGGCCCGCTAGAAAAGAGCGAGACAGAGGACGCGCCTCCTCGGTCCCCGCCCCAGTCCCCACCTTTCCAGTCCGGGTCAGCTGCCCCATAACAACCTCCTTAAGCGTGCAAGAGGCGGCATCGTCCCCTCGGCCACGCCAAACAACTCCTCGATCCGAGGTTTGTCAAGCTGTTGGGAGCCGGCATGCCCGCTGCCCCTTTCATATCACGGCTGGCCGTTATGCCAGCCCTAGTGACAGTCCCCTGTCTGGATACCTAACACGTTTGGGGGAGAGATGGACAGTTGGAGGTCCATCCTAGGGTGGAGATGTTCTCGAAGGTGACCCAACCCCAGATGGCAGAGTCTTCGACGTGGGCGAACCTTGGCTTGGTGCCAGGCACTGAACCTGAGTCCACCCCTGCAAGGTCGTGCTCAGGCGCCATGGCCCCCGAAGAGTCGCAAGGAGAGTAGGGGCCCCCTCTTCCATCTGGTGACAATTTGACGGCCAAGTTCTACATCTTTAAGAAAGATCTGGCCTAGGCTAGTAGGTCTGGCCTTAGGGTCCACTCCCCGCCCTCCTTTCCAAGGAAGAAGAAAAGCAAGAGGAAGAACTCGAAGAGGACAAAGGATTCCTTTACCACACCACTATGGGGCCTCCGGGACGGACGAGTCTGCTGCCGCTGTTTCGGCAAGAGACTAGGCCAAGACCGGCACGTCCGACCCCGCGGTGGCGCCCTCGGGCGGGAGGCTCATACAAAACCCAAGCCCAAAGTCTAAAGTGCGGGGATCAGAGCCTCGATTACGTCGGGTCCTACTGTGTTTTAGTGATTCGTTCCACTGATGGCCACATGTTGGCCAAACGCCACATACCCCTTCAGAGGAGAGCTTTAGCTGGATTGACTGATAGAGAGCCTAAGGGTAGCCGTTTCTCGAACGGGAGCATTCTGGCTACCTCCATGCAGGAGTGAGAATAGTGGAAGATATATAGTCGCCTAACCACCTGCAGCCGTTGGGGCGGGAGCACACGCAATCTTACAGATGTCTGTGGCAGCATGGTAAACCCGCGCTACATCTGACACCTCGCAGGATTTGAAGCGAAAAAAAAGGCAGCCGTGAAGTTAGGTGAAGGTAAAATGCGAGGAAAAAACACGGTAGGGTTGATAGGCAGGACATGCCATAAACAAGGGCGTTCCGACGGACATCCTCCGGCTGGCCCTTCATTACTTCACAGTAAAAAAAAACCCTCACCATTTTTACTTCAATAGAAGTTTAAAATGAATAAAGATAAATAAAATTTTGAATTGAACTTACGTGCTTTTGACCTTGGCTCCCTTGGTCCATCAACCGTGACTTTGATGGCTTTACAGTATGTTGTGACTTGAGGTGGAGTTGTGCTGACTGTAATTGTCAAGTTGAAGCTTTTGCCTAAAACAGAAGGAAAAACTGTTAATGTCACTATTAAAAACTATTAACAGCCATGAATGTTAAAAGTATTCATAGAGGAATGATAATTGGGAAATTTACATAGGATAAATATACAGCATTCGATCAGTGTTTGAAAATATTTATTAAAAAAAACGGGTTTCTTAACACACTATTACTGAAAATTCCCAATAAATCTTGAATTAACCTAAAAATAGATATTTCATAGAATGGAGTCTCGCCATATTTTGGAATTAAAGCTCATAACCTGCGACCGAAGAGAATGTGAAATATTGAATATCATGCAGACAAATAGATTTCCAGTGGTACCGTACCTCATGATTCCTTCTTCGCATGCACACTCTACCAACACAAAGAAAACTCGAGATTGTCTCGATTTGGCCAATGGAGTGGAGAATCGGTGATTTTACTAGACCCTCAAGCATCAAACTCTAGTTCCTGTACTTTGAATCAACAGTTATTTCTCACTCGTTACTCACCATTCATCTTTAACAAGTTAAAAGGATGAGATACACCAAACCCTACTTACGCAATTATTCAACTGGACAAGATAAGGTAAAATAAAAGTCCAGATTCGATTCCACAGCATTTTCCATAGCGCCTTTCTACCAGATAAGAAAATGCTTAAGAGAAGAGGTAGTCGTCAAACGCACTCCTGAAAGCACCAAAGATGGGAGAAAAACGTATCAAGGCGGGCAGCTCATTCCATACCTTAGGAGCAAATATTATGAAAGCACTATGACTTGTAAAGCAGACAACAGCGAGGAAAAATCGGTAGAGGATCCGAACCAAAGGGTAGGGATCTCGAGTTCAGGAAGATTCTGAGAGAAAGACAGAGTGATTGCAGTTAAAATATTGTAGGTTAGGAGGAAGACCTTAAGAGAGATCAATGGTCTTGATATATATATATATATATATATATATATATATATATATATATATAAGCTCACCGGAAAAAAGATTAGTCACCTAGGGAGAAAAAACATAATTTAACAACTGAAGCGTGTAAGAACCTTAGGCAGCCGAGAGGCGTAGCTTAGTTTACGTCGAAACGTTAGTTAGGCTTTATTTGTGTTGCGGACGGCGTGAACATCTGTAGATAGCAAATCAGCTCTACTTAAAATGGGTCGGAAAAGCGACGTCATGGAATGTCAAAAAGGTGTGATTGCATTTGGCCACGCCAAATGAAGGAGGTGGCGGAATTTGGTAGTGTTTCAACGAGTACGGCCATCTGGATTTACAAGCAATGGCAGAACTACCAAAATGCAATAAACTCTCGGCAGAATTGCGAACGGAAGAAGGTGTTGACAGACAGGGACCGTCGTAGAATCTTCCCAAAACGATATACACACAACAATGCCATGTATATAAATGGAATATGGTTGGTGACTCTCCCCCCAAACCTCCCCCCCAAATTTTAAACGCTCATCATTAGAGTGAAAACATTTAGGACTAAGAGCTAATCCACAGTCAAAACAGAGACACGTGGTGGGGGAGGCAATGCGAATAATATTACACTAATAAAGAGTGACAACAGGCTGCATTATGAAGTTATTTCATTTAGTACATGTTTTTTTTTAAAGGGTCGAATTTAAATAAGCTAGGGGAAATATTTATATTAGGTAAGATGCCAATTAAGGAAGACTCGACAATATTTCTTTTTGTGAAATCTTCTGCACGGCGCGGCTTCCGCAAGTTCCATCCCACGTGGATGCTCTGCTCCGAATCGAAAATGCCGTCTGCGAGGTCTTCTTTTGTAGCCAACACTAAGCCACGGTGTTGATCGATCTGGAGAGGACCTATGATACCGCATGGCGATACGGTATCATGGCGACTCCCCACGCGATGGGGGCGAGGAGACGCCTCCCAACCTTTTTTTCTGGGTTTTTCAAGATGTTTGATTTCGTGTACTAGTAGGAGGGCCATATATGGTCCATTGGAAACTTCCCGCAGTGTCCGTGGTGTCACACTCTTTGCCCTGAGTATCAACGGTATCACCTCACAGCCGCCCAAATCATTAACTTAGTCTATCTTACATGAAGAAGAAAACAAAAGCAACAACAAGCTAATAAACTAAAAACAATAAAAGGGGGCTGAGCAGGCAACCAGCAACCTACCTATTTATATACTAAGCATGAGGTCGACCTTCTCTGACAACTCAATCACACTACAGTTCGGTGTGCCAGAGTTCCATCCTGGGACTCGGGAATACGATGAGGGGTGCTTTTTTTTCAGCTCTAACCGACTTCTCCTCTACTTTTTCCTTTGCCTCTCACCATGTAGAATCATGCCTTCACTGGTGACTGCTTTAGCCGGGGAAGTCGTTTTTCATGTTTCACCACCAGTTGGGACAATTCGAGTCAAAATTATCTCAAAATTTCAAAAGTATAACAATTCAACTCAAAAATTTTTAATTGATATAATTTGGAGGCTAGATTTATTTCCTAAATTTCAAAGTTGATTTCTACCTAGACTTGCAAGAAATAGATCGCAGCTATTTTATATTTTATGCAGCAAATGTTTTGCCATCATTCAAGTTGCCATACAAAGAGAAAAAATAACCGGCTTCGATGATGCTTTGCTATACCCTGTATAATAGATATTCGTATTGTATATACTGCAATAATGCCCTTCCTAGACGCAGTTCAAATGGAAACCTGGCAATAAATTGTTCATTTTCAAACAAGCTACGAATCCACTAGTACCATTTCTACTGTTAACACAACCGATCCAGTTGGAAAAAAAGGCAAATGATCATTTTGACTTGAATGTTTTGATAGCAGCGGAAAGGTTAATTAACTGTTTCGAGAAAAATTAACCCTGCCTAAGCAAAGGGGCGAAGGTTAACTAAGTGGAAAAAGATGGAGTCCAGAGAACATAAAAGAGCATAAATATTAAAAGGAAAATTAAGTTGGGAGGTGGCCATTGGTGACGTTACGAACCAGATTGTTTCAGGCACAAACTCAAGAGAACAAACTTGAGCCAACTTTACTGAAGTGCAAGGACAATTGGTAGCACAATTGAAACTCGCTATGTGCTCTCCGGTTCCCAGTGCCTGTGGCTTTATCTTCCACACTTTTACCCTCTACATCTTCACCAGCCTATTTACGGATCACTCCTTACAAACTCTGTGAAGATGCCCTCTTTGGCTTTTTAAAATCGGAACTCGATCCCAGTCCGAGAGGTGGAATTGGGGATCACCTTCAGAGATGATCCTCAAATCCCTAATAAGCTCCCAACACAAACACTTCATTCCAACCCTCGCCACATTTAAGAAAATGGAACATTGATTATAATTTAGGATTTATTGCTTGGGCCACTGACCCTCTCCTTTTCCCTAAACCATATACAACATATAACCGTTCCCCCAGGCACACTATGTAAGTTCACACACATACACCACACTCACACTCAGGGAGTTTGCGTCTGTATGATATTTATGTTTTAGTTCCGGCTTTTTTGTCTTTTGCCTTGGTGTGAAAATAAGGAGACAGAGAATGGAGTGACTAGCAACTGGACAGAAAACCATACATCCTTTCAAATAAATAACAGGTTAAAAGTCAACAAACGGGGAGAGCGGTTATTAGCGTCCATTTGGAGATTGCCGACAAGAGCATAAGTCATCGTAATTATTTTATAGCCTAATGATCGACTAAGTCAAAAAACAATAAACAGAACCCCAAAACAACACACCCAGAACAAACAAACACAAACCCAAAGGCACAAAAACACAGAAGTTTAAACAATTGATGAAACCGCAAAACATTAGACAATGTGTGTTTGGCTAAGTTTCTTCACTGCACCACTCGGCCTATGACAATCGTAAATTTGAATTCATCCACCGTCTTCCCCTCAGCCTGTTCGTCTTATCTTATCGTGGGTTTTACTACAAATTCTTGCTGGCTGAAAACTATGTCAAGCATGGTCTGTTTAATCTAGGATCTGAAACTAATCGCTACATGTGACATACACAGCAAATGCAACTCAAATCAAAAGAATGTTTATAAAATGCCGTGCAATTGAATTTAATTTCCATCAATTCTCAGTTAACCATAGACGCCAACTTGCAATCTAGATGACTTTTTCCTACAAGGCGAGTCATTTTCTTTTTAATTTGCTTCTCTCTTGACGGGCATGGGGTTCTCAAAGCACGTATGATCCGCCCGCTCTATCAAGGTGCATAGGAGTTATGTGGCATTTCGCTTTCCGGCCAGAAAAGAATTATATTTCCAGGTTCTATTATATTAAACCATAAAGACTCACGTTTGCCACACACAGACGCTATGTATATCAGTCGGGAACCATCTGGGTTCGTTAGGCTTTGAGCCTCGTCAGAACTTTCCTGCGTTGATTTTCTCATAGGGATTCTTTAGTTGGAGTTTCTTTTGTTTTTTATTTCCGTTAATTATATAGTAAACGCATACACCTACACACACACGAAGATTCAAGGGCACTTCGGTACTATATAAATGGCGTAGATGATGGAGGAGGGGAACTCGAAATTGGCCTAATCCTCCCCCCCACCACCACCACACACACAAAGGGGGAGTGATTCTGGGGGTGTTTGATTGGTGTATGCTTAATTATGATTATAATAGTTGGAAAGTAATGGGTTAAACCATAATTTGGGGGAACAATTTCCTGTAGACAGAATCAATTATAGAGTGGTGAAAAAGGAGCGACACAGTTTGTTTGTTATTACCAAAGGCTGTTGTTTTATGAGACGCCAACAGAGTACAGGTGATAAACTGAGACGCCCCTAGAATTTATCAACGTGCCAGCTAAGAACAGGCTTCCCATCTTGTTCCTGTGTAGGTCTTCCACACATGTGCAGGAGGGAACCCACTGATTAAAGTTGAATGTAATATTGTGAGAATCAAAGACACGAGGCTTTCGTTTCAAAAGGAAACAATCAAAATCGATCACAATTACACAATTGGTTTCGATTGAACACAAATGTGTTCTTTATCAGGCTCATGTACACCCCCTCCCCCTACACCCTATAAGTGTGAGAAGAACGCGTCTAGACATGGCTAAAGCAAATAATTTCACACACACACACACACACACACACGTGTCCAGCACAAAAATTATCATGTACCAAAACGAAAATGTATCACAAAGAAAAAAGATAGTGAGATGTATAGTCGCTCGAGACTAGAGTCGCACGTGACTAAAAACATTTCCACGCTGTTATAGCAAACATATAGATTTGTATATGCATGCATCGGCGTGAATGATTTTTTTTCTATATGCCATATAAGAACTAAGGAAAAATGAATGAAAATTCATCTCTTCAGGTTTAGTTAAAGCTTAAGGACTTTTTTTTAGAAATATGAATCCGAAAAAAGTCATCTTTAGTAGCAATGACAAGTTAAGAATCTAAAGATGCTCACCATCAGTGGGAATGGATCACTTTAACAGCTCTGAACTGCCAGCCACAATCAATTAATGATTCCTTGCAACACGTTTATGACAACAAATCCCCAAATGGTCTTTCGATGGCATTTTAAGCTATCGAAAAGCTAACTGTGGCAATTTAAGATCAAAAGACCAAAGATGGGATTATAGGGCAGCGAAAAATCCACGATGGAATTTTAAGACAAAGACCAACGTGGAATTTCAAGACCGAAAAACCATGGATGCATTTTAAGACCGAAAACCCACGATGGCATTTTAAAACAACGAAAGACCAACGTTGGCATATTAATACCAAGATCAAGAATGGGATTTTAAGATATAGAAACCACCACGCTGGCATTTTAAGACATTGAAAGACCAACGGAAGCTAAGCAGGTAACCCATAAATAAATAATCGGTAATTCATGCAATCTCGGCAGGCAACGATAAATAAATAAACCATAGTTCACGTAATTCACGGAAGCTCGGCAGGTAACCCATGAATAAATAATCGATCAATCACGGAAGTTCAGAGGGTAATCCATAAATAAATAAATGACAATCACGGAACCTCGGTACGTGACCCATAAATAAGTAGTCAATCACTCACAGAACCTCAGCACGTAACCCATATTTATCTTTTGGGGAGGGAGCGCATCTGGCGACTGCCTGCTTGGCCAAAAGTCACCATTCACGACACAGCTTGCTACTAGGCTATATTAGGAAACAAAAACAAACAAACAAGGGAACAAATAACAATATGTAAAAAACAAATAACTTATGTAAATATCAAATAACATCGCTAAACAGGATAAGGGGTAAAAAAATAACAACAAAAAGTAAACAAAGCAAAAAAGTAAGAGGAAGGCGCGCTCAGGCGTCGGGGGTAGGACGCCTCCCCACCCCCGGCGCAGAAACATGCAACCTACAAAAAATAACAATCAAATAAAGGGGAGGAGGCCAGCTTTCTCTCACAATTCGTAAAGTCCACAAGTCAGTGTGCACGAACTCGTCCCAAGTACAAGGGAAAAGTGGTAACGACCCCGCATGACGCGGTATCGGGACAAGTAACGTGCGCAAAGATCGCCCAGAATGCGACATTGAGCAAGCATGTGCAAAACAGTCTAAGGGACAACGTAATCTTCGCAGTAGGGCGCAGACAAGCGCTCCATCATATGGCGGTGCGTTCCGCGAGTGTGTCCAATTCGGAGACGACAGAAAGCAACCTGAAGCTGTCGCGGCATTGTGTGGTAGGTCCATGGGAACAGTCGTGGCGCAATGGCACGCAACTTTGAGTTCCCGTCGACTGTCTCCCATCTTCTTTGTAAGCAGCTTGGAGAGCTAACCATAGTCCTGCCATGTAATCGGGGTGAGGAAGACTGACACGCTGGTCTGGTAGACCAGTCCTCGCTGACTCTTTGGCGCCCTCATCAGCGCGCTCATTCTCCGCAATTCATACACGCCCAGGAACCCAGCAGAAAATAATCTCGACATCCGCCCGGCTCGCCAAAACCGTGGCTTCATGGATACTGCGAACTAATGGATGCGAAAATTCCAATGCCCCGAGAGCACTCAGCGCACTTTGTGAGCTGCTATAAATCAGAATCCTGTCACCGAACCAGGCACGTCGCGTTATCTCTCGTACCGAGCGGTGTATTGAAACTAGCTCGGCCATGAAGACAGACGCAGTGCTTAGCAGATCCCCGCTGACTTTAAACAGAGGTGATAGGGGTGGAAACCGAGTGCCTGTTGGGACTTGGAGCGATCCGTATACAATGGCACGATTCCAATGTGATACGAAGTGTGCTCGCCAAAGGTCGAACGCAATATTCCCGGGGCTGTACAAACTTTGGAAGCACAGGCGTGGTGACAAATAGTCAAAGGTGGTGCCCTCCAGGGTGGCGTCCCGGGCAGAAACAGGGGCGCCACCAGCCCAAGAGCTATACCTATCTGTCGAGGCAGTTTACTAGCACTAAACCCAAGTGGCGTAGGGTATGAGTAGCGTCTCTCGTCGGCATAGGCACCTTCGAGATCAGCTGTGGATGCAGTGAGAACTGTTGGCGACTGAAGGAGGCGCAGAGGGAGTGGCATCTCCCAAGCATTGACAAATAGTCTCTCAATGGGGGAAGTGCGGAAGGCACCGGTCACGAGGCGAAGGCCGGTTTAGTGGATAGAGTCCACCTTCTGTAGCACACGCTCAGCTGCGGATGCATAAAACTTGCATTAGTAGTCGATCTTGGAACGAACAAAGGATCGATAAAAAGTAAGGTAGTAGCCCTATCATAGAACGAAGAATATCCATGGTGCAGGTACAAGAGACCCTAGCGATGCGAATATGAGCCTCCCAGGTGAGGCGTCGGTCAAATACAAGAGCAATGAACCGGTGCGAGTCCACCAGGTCCAGGCGGACCCTATTGATAAATAAGTCTGGGTCAAGATGGAGCCATGGATGGCGGCAGAAGTGCACCATCTAGGTCTAGGGCAAAGAAAACTGAAGCCTGTGCGCTTCGACATAACGAAAGACTCGGTTCAATGCCTATTGGAGCCGAAGCTCCAGAGTTGAAATCTTAGCCGTGTCAAAAGATATTGAAAGGTTGTCCACGTAGAGCGTAGCAAGAACGGGATTCCAGTAGCACTGAGGTGATGCCGTTGATGCTCAGGGCAAAGAGTGTGACACTGAGGACAGTTCCCTGCGGGACAGCCTCTTCCTGATCTAAAAAAAATTCAGATATTAAGATTAGAGGTGTCCCCTCGCCCCATTGTGTGGTGATTCTCCATGATACCGAATCGTATGCGGTATCATAGGGCTTCTCCAGATCGACAAACACCGTGGCGTAGTGCTGTCTAGTAAGGAAGGCCTTGCAGACGGAATTTTCCAGTCGGAGCAGAGCATCCGACGTGGAGTGGAACTTGCGGAAGCCGCACTGTGCAGAAGACAGATGGCCTCCGCTATCCAAAAAAAAAGCTAGTCTAACATTTATCAATTTCTCCATCAACTTGCACACGCAGAGGGTTAGAAAGATTGGGCGGAAGTCGGAGGGGGTAGAGTGATATCTCCCTGGTTTGTGAAAAGAGGGCACAGTAGCCATTTGCTAGGAATCTGGGAGGATACCCTATACCCAAATATAACAGGAAGGCCATGCCTCGCTCACCCAGGTGTCTAAGCATGGCGTACGGGACATCGCCCAGACTAAAGGGTGGAGTCTACACACGAAGTGCTAGCGGAACGCAGCTCACTCAGAGTAAACCTGTCGTTGAAGGGTTCTCCGTTCCGTTTGCGGCCTTCCACGACATCACGACGCGCATTGAATGCTGGCGGCGCAGCATCCCGGCTAGAGAATGCGGAGAAAGCGGTAGAGGGGTCCGAGATTGCGGTTCCATTCTCCTGGAGAACGGGAGAGGGGTCCTGCGAGAACTTGCCCCGAATCCTCTTGACTTGCCTCCGCACCTCTGCTAGAAGGGTCTTCCCGTTAAGCGAAGACACGCATGCCCCCTAAGAAATATACCGGAACCTAGCCCTAGCCCGACGAAATTCACCGACAGTGAAGTCGTTCATGCGGCGCTAATAGCGCATTTAGGCCTAACCCTTCTGCTTGAGGGCCGTTTCACACCTGGCTGACCACCACAGGAGCGGTTGGCGTGCAAAACAACCATACGTTCTAGGAAGAGGAGTTAGGCCTACGGTGATGAGGTTGCTGGAAAAGAACTCAACGGCCTCATCTACCGACCTGAACTCCTCGACTGAGACAGAGAAATCAGTCATTTCCTGAAATGCGGACCATCGCTCCCGGAACAAGCACCACCGGAGTGGGCTCTTGGGGGACGGCGGCCCAGAACATATTTGAATGGGAAAGTGATCACTACCAGGGGGTCATCAACCACTCCCCAGGCTGTGCCCCCGGAGAGCACAAGGATACACCAAGGCAGGAAAATGAATCGGTTCTCGAGAAGGGATGCGTAAACTCATCCACATTTAGGACACCTATCTCCAGCTAGTCGATCAAGTCGGCAAGAACTTGACCCCTTGGATTAATTGAGGAGTCTTTCCAGAAGGGGTGTATACCGTTCAGATCTCCGAGCAAGAGAAATGGCCTCGCCAATCGTGCCACGACGCTGTTGAAGTACCCCGCATTGAAGTCTGCTGAATGTGGAATATACGCGGAAATATCCAGGTGCAGCTATTGCCTAAAAGGAGGTATCTAAAGCGAAGAGAAGAATGGAAACATCATGCCGGGTGTAAATCGCACATCCTCCCACCCGGCCCCAATCCTATGGAGGTGGGATCGCAAAAAACTTACACACCGGAGCGTGGGCAGGGGGCACGCGCTCATCATGGTCTCCTGCAAAAAGATAACTAACGGGTAAAGGGAGGAGATGCGCCTCCGCAGCTCATCTCAGCTAGCCAGGAGTCCGCGGCAATTCCATTGAAGGAATATGCCTTCCACGCTTAGCTCGGAGGAGATGCGGTGGACTTTTTCGAAGAAAAGACCATCACGGGAATGGCCATACGCTTCCCGGAGGCAGAACTCCGGACGCTCTTGGCTGGGCAATATGCTGAAGGTGAGGTCGGCTTCGAGGACTTATCGGGGGCGGTTTGGCTCACCATCCGAGTCGTTTCCCCCATCCGTCTCGAAACCCTAGGCAAGCAGGGAGGCGTCGGATGCCTCGGCCCTTCTTTTCGAGGATACACCGTCTCTGAGCCACCGAGACTACCACTGGGTTTAAGCAAAGGATCCAAACCTCCTTTAGTGCTGTTCTCCTTTCGGGAGGCAGCTTTAGGAAATCCGGAAGATGGCCTCACGACCTTCTTCAAGGGTGTTGCCTCCTGTGAGTCTAACCACTCGGTGGAGGCGCGCGGCCGTTTCGCCTTACGCGTTGGTTTTACCTGGGGCTTGGGTGTGAACCCTTTGTTCCGCCAGCTCTACCAGGCCTCGGACACGACCGTGCTTGTAAGCCTGGATGGTCCAGGAACAGAGGGTGTCTTTCTCGACATTGAGGCATAGAACGTCCCATGGAATGCCAGTCGCGCCAGGAAAGCGGGTGCGGCTCTCCAAAATTGACACAATTGGCCACACACGATTTGGACTTATCGTGTGCGGCCTTGGAGCAACCTACATAGACTTCGGGCCACCCTAACTTTACACGTCAATAGGAGCTATTAGTATGGTCGAAGCGGTGACAGTAATAGCCCCTCCACGGCAGTGGCACGAATGCCTTCACACAGTAGCGATACCAACCGGCACGCACCGACTCAGGGAGCCCGTCCCAATCGTACGTCACGAAGAGTGTAGTAGGGGTGGGTCTCGAAGTCCCTCCTTGTTTTCTCATCACACGTTCGACCTTGACAACCCGATGGTCATCCAGCTCTACTGTGATGTCATCTATGGAGTTCCCTCGCATAAACTATTCCTTTCCCAAAGTTCATGGTATTGTGCAGCGTCACACTCACCTGTGTGCTATCAAGTGTCCGAGCGGCACTAATCATGCCCACCTCGAAGAGATTCGACGCATTCATGGGTCCTATTCGAGGTGTATTTGGCCGGCGAACCGGCATCCGTCGGGGAAGAGAAGGAGGGTAGATATACTGACTACCTGCAAGCTGGTCGTTCAAGTAAACAGGACATTAGGGGGCAGGGGCTGACGGGCCCTGCCATCCCTTGCTCTCTTAAGAGGGCTGGCCCAATTGAGTCGATCCAACCGGGAGCTGTCAAATATTGCCCACTTGCCTTTCTTGGCAGTCCCCTTGGAAAGTAAAGGGAGGACTGCCGTTGGAGAAGGGCAGTCGCCCAAAGTTGGCTACAGAGAAGGGGATGAGAGGAATCCCCTACACCCGTAGGCAAAGGAGAGGAGTAAGCCTCCTCTCCGGTCGAAGAGTTTTTCGGTGGAGCTGCCCAAAGGCGGCTCCGTCGATGGTACAGGGAAAGGTAAAGGGGAATTATATTTTTGACAAGTTTCATATATGGGGATGGGGACCTTATTGTTAACACGGGAAGCAAACGCTAATCACCCCACGCAGTAGCCCATTCTGCAAGGGGTGAACATGAGGCCGGAATAAGCAGCTGTAGCTATTTAGGGCAACTCACCCCGCCTAGTCACCTGGCAGCCCATCAGCATGGCGGCTCCCGTTTGGGCACGGCTTAAAAAATTATAGAGATAGAATGAAGGGGGAGGGGGTAAGGAAAGAGCTCTGGGCTGATGGGAAGTTGTTCCCTCTCCCCTCAGCCCCGATCCGGAATAGTTGGGTGAAAGGAGAAGGAAGGTGTGTTATGTAGTCAATGAAAATTGAAGGTACGAGACACCTGTGCTCAAAATTGTCGGGAATTTAGGGTTAATGCATCGGCTTCATCAGGTGAATCTCACAAAGCGCATCGAACTTTGCAATACCATTGAAGAGGGTTATTTATTAATATTTAAATTAAATAAATTAATTTTATTTTTTATTTAAAAGATGCATTTTTTCCGTGTCCAAACTTTAGGGACACCCTGTATTGATATTATATATTAAATAAATTAAGCGAACTTACGTCCCCATAGTGCCCACATAGTCTGGGCGCAAGTATAAAGCTTACCTTGATTCTATAAATCAATAAAATTTCAGTAGTCATAGACACCATAAAAGCTGCGCATAACGTTATATAATTGACTATAACAGATTTGTTTTTTTTTAAAAGAGCTCACCAGTTAAAGTTGTCGGAGAGGTTGTTAGATTAAGTGAGGAAGTAGGGTGAAAACACAGGCTGTCAGAAAGAAGGGGAAGAGGCTAGGCTGGGGCCGGACGGGACGCTGAGTCCCGTCAGCAGGGCGGCAAGAAAGGCAAATTGCCGCACCCCTTACCGGGCCATAAATAAATAATCGATCAACCACGGAAGCTCAGCGTCTAATCTGGCCTGGAAGCATTGATCCAGTGGCCTATACAGCTGTAACCTGGTCATTTGATGGATACCCAAAATTCTACCTTCTATGTAAATTTATTTTCTGTGACATCGTCCTCAATTTTAAAGGGAATGGTGGCGCAATTAAATAGCCTAACGAAAGCACATAGAAAAATACAACCAAACAGAACTTATAAAAAAAAAGAAAGACAAAAGAGAGGCAAATAAAATAAAGAAGTGTCGAAGCAGGCAAGCAGACGGGTAGAGTGAAAGACACGGACACCACAATGACAAACAATTTTTTTAAGGTTCCAAGAATGATAGTTATCGACAATTATTTGTAATTTCGACTCCAAATATCGCTTATTTTCTCTCATTTTGGGGAAAAATGATTTATTTTATGGACTTGATTTTGTTCACAAATTGACTCCCCCTTCCGACTCCTCTCCCAAAATCTAACATTATTACAAATCCGCAAACAACAAACTATTCTGTCCCTCATCTTGCCTTTAATAAATCATTAAAATTTATACATCTACACAACTATGTTCAAACGTACGTGTACATGTTTTTAGTATACAAAGGAAATATTTATATTTCATCGTTTCATAAACCAAGTAAACTTTATTGTCATGAGACAGGCGTTTGTCATCACTTCATCATCATCACTAACTATAATTTAAGAAGGGGATTTCTTTGAGTATTCGAATAATAATTTAATCTTAGTTTGGTTATGACATATTTATTTATCAAAGTTATTTCTAATAATTCTTTTATAATATCAAAAAAACAAAATGGGGAAGTTCGGAAATAAAGATAAGTATCGAAATTTTCTGAATATTTTAAAACCCAAAGAATTACAAATGGTGAAGTTCAGAAAATTTATTTGTATATATTTTCTTCTTCTATAACTATATTTTAGCAACGTGATATTTTGAAAGGGGGAGAATTTTAATCTTAGTTTCGAACGCAAGTGGCGAAGCCATTGCCTGGGTCATCGAATATGTAATTGAATTTCTGAATGCAAATGCTGCATTTAAGAAAACAAACTTAATAAATGTTCATTGGAGACAGAGCTTAGCCGACGTACGCATTAAGGAGAAGGAAGGTGTGTTATGTAGTCAATGAAAATTGAAGGTACGAGACACCTGTGCTCAAAATTGTCGGGAATTTAGGGTTAATGCATCGGCTTCATCAGGTGAATCTCACAAAGCGCATCGAACTTTGCAATACCATTGAAGAGGGTTATTTATTAATATTTAAATTAAATAAATTAATTTTATTTTTTATTTAAAAGATGCATTTTTTCCGTGTCCAAACTTTAGGGACACCCTGTATTGATATTATATATTAAATAAATTAAGCGAACTTACGTCCCCATAGTGCCCACATAGTCTGGGCGCAAGCATAAAGCTTACCTTGATTCTATAAATCAATAAAATTTCAGTAGTCATAGACACCATAAAAGCTGCGCATAACGTTATATAATTGACTATAACAGATTTGTTTTTTTTTAAAAGAGCTCATCTGGCGACTGCCTATTTGGGCATTAGTCGCCGTATTCAACATTGCCTAAAATTAGGCATCTTTAACAGAGGATGCTAAAAAAACAAACAAATAAAACAAACATCAATAAAAATAAAACAAAGAAAAAGGTAATAATAAGCAAGAAGCAAGCTCCGGCGTTTGGGGGAGGTCCACCTCCCCGCGGCGCAAGAACATGCGACCTACTAAAATAAGAAAAAACAACAACAACAAAACCCCACACTATTTAAATAAAGGGGAGAACGCCGGCCTCCTGCAAAAAGTCTAAAAACACGCTCGGCTGAGGATGCATAAAACTCGCATCCGTAGTCGAGCTTCAAACGAACAAAGGATCGAGAAAAAAGTAAGGCAGTAAGCCCTATCAGCGCCCCAAGTGCTGAACGTCACGGAACGGAGAATATCCATGGCGCGGGTACAAGAGACCCTAAGGCTGCGAATATGAGCCTCCCAGGTGAGGCGTCGGTCAAATACAAGACCAAGGAAACGGTGCGATTCAACCCCATCAAGAAACAAGTCTGGGTGAGGGTGGAGCCATGGATGGTGGCAGGATTGCACCACCTTAGTCTTGGCCAAAGAAAACCGAAACCTGTGCACTTTGCAATAGCGAGAGACGCGGTTCGATGCCTGTTGGAGTCGACGCTCCAGAGTTGGCATCTGGGCCGCGCCAAAAGAGATCGAAAGGTCGTCCACGTAGAGCGTAGCGAGAACATTTTCCGGCAGCACCGAGGTGATACCGTTGATGCTCAGGGCAAAGAGTGTGACACTGAGGACAGTTCAATGCGGAACAACCTTTTCCTGCTCCATTGAGGCGGAGAGGGCTTTCCCCATCCATACGTGGAATCGACGATCTCGCAAAAATTCCGATATAATGATTGGGAGGCGTCCCCTCACCCCCATCGTGTGGAGTCTCCATGATACCGTATCACCATGCCGTATCATAGGCCTTTTCCAGATCGAAAAAAACACCGTGGAGTAGTGCAGTCTACGAAGGAAGGCCTCGCAGACGGCATTTCCCAGTCGGAGCAGAGCATCCGACGTGTAGTGGAACTTGCGGAAGCCGCACTGTGCAGAAAACAGATGACCTCCGCTATCCAGAAATAAAGCCAATCTAACATTTGCCAATTTCCCCATCAACTTGCACACACAAGAGGTTAGAGAGATTGGGCAGAAACCGGCCATGGTAGAGTCACGCCATAAAAAGTCCTCTCGCAAATAAATACAGATGCATTTTTTTTATTTTTTTTTTTTTATAGAGCCCATCTGGCAAGTGCCCACTTGGGTATAAGTCGCCGAAAAACACGACAGCCTAGAACAAGGGTACTTTAAAATAAAAATATGAAAACATAACAATGATATAAATTGAAAAACTTAACAATCAGGAAGCAATCTCCGGCAGCGGGGGGAGATCCCCCTCACCCCGGTGCAGGAGAGTGCAACCTACAAACAAAACAATAACAAACAAAAAACAAAAAAGTACATTAAATAAAGGGAAGAAGCCCGGCCTCCCCGTAAGAGTCAACAAGTCCACAAGTCAATGTGCACGAACTCGTCCCCAGCACAAGGGACAGGCGATAGCGACCCCGCCCATCCCGGTACCGGGACAGGTATCGTGCGCGAAGATCACCCAGACTGGGACATTCGACAAGAATGTGCCGAACAGTCTGGGGGACGACGCAGTCGTCACAATAGGGCGCAGGCGAGCGCTCCATCAAATAGCGATGCGTCACACGAGTGTGTCCGATTCGGAGACGACAGAAAGCGACCTGAAGCCGTCGCGGCATTGGGGGATAGGTCCATGGAAACAGTCGCGGTGCAATGGCACGCAACTTTAAGTTCCCTCCGACCGTCTGCCATCTTCTTTGCCAAGCAGGCCGAAGAGCTGCCCTTATTCCTGCCATGTAGTCAGTGTGAGGAAGAGCGAAACGCTCGTCCGGTTGCAGAGTGATCGCGGACTCTTTGTCGCCCTCATCGGCGCGCTCATTCCCCGCAATTGCTACATGTCCAGGAACCCAGCAGAAGATAATCTCGACATCTGCCCATCTCGCCAAAACCGTGGCGTCACGGATATCGCGAACCAAGGGATGCGGAGATTCCAATGCGCCGATAGCACTCAGGGCGCTTTGTGAGTCGCTATAGATCACAATCCAGTCTCCGAACCGGGCCCGTCGCGTAATCTCCCGTACCGAGTAGTGTATTGCCACCAGCTCGGCCGTGAAGACAGAGGCAGCGCCCGGCAGAACCCCGCTGAATTCAAACAGAGGGGATACGGCGTAGAAGCCGACCCCCTCTTTCGACTTGGAGCCATCCGTATACACTGGCACGGTTCCAGCGTGACACGAGGTGTGCTCCAAAAAGGTCGAACGCAATACTCCCGGCGCTGTACAAGCTTTGGGAGCAGAGGCGTGGCGACAAATAGCCAAATGTGCTACCCTCCAGAGTGGCGTCGTGGGCAGAACCAGGGGCGCCCCCGGCCCGAGAGCTATATCTAGCTCTGGAAGGAGTTTCCTGGCCCTAAACCCAAAAAACTTAGGGTATGTCTGGCGTCTCTCGGCGGCATAGGCACCGTCGAGATCAGCTGCGGATGCAGTGAAAGCAGTTGGAGAATGAGGGAGGCGCCGGGCTCGCGCGTACAGGCGAGTAATGCACTGCACGTGGCGCAGAGCGAGTGGCATCTCCCCAGCATCGACCAACAGGCTCTTAATGGGAAAAGTGCGGAAGGCACCGGTCACAAGGCAAAGTCTGGTGTTGTGGATTGAATCCACCTTCCGCAATAAGCGCTCGGCTCCGGATGCATAAAACTCGCATCCGTAGTCGAGGGCTCCCCCCACCCATACGCGGAATCGACGATCTCGCAAAAATTCAGATATAAAGATTAGAAGGCGTCCCCTTTCCCCCATCGTGTGGAGAGTCTCCATGATACTGTTTTGCCATGGGGTATCATAGGCCTTCTCCAGATCGAAAAACACCGTGGCGTAGTGCTGTCTACGAAGGAAAGCATCGCAGACGGCATTTTCCAGTCGGAGCAGAACATCCGACGTGGAGTGGAACTTGCGGAAGCCGTACTGTGCAGAAGACAGATAACCTCAGCTGTCCAGGAAAATGACTAGTCTAACATTTACCAATTTCTCCATCAACTTGCACACGCAAGAGGTTAGAGAGATTGGGCAGAAACCAGTCGGAGTAGAGTGATCTCTTCCCGGCTTGCGAAAGGCGAGCACAGTAGCGATTCGCCAGGAATCTGGGAGAAGACCCTCCACCCAGATCCTGTTAAGCAAATCTAACATAAAGGCCATGCTTCGCTCACCCAGGTGTCAAAGCATGGCGTACGCGACATCGTCCGGACCATGGGCGGTTTTCGCGCACGAAGCGAGAGCGGAGCGCAACTTACTCACAGTAAACCTGTCTTTGAAGGGTTCTCCGCCTCTGGAGGTAAAGTCCAGCCGGCGGCCTTCCAAGACATGACGACGTTCATTGAATGCTAGCGGAGCAGCATCCCGGCTAGAGAATGCGGAAAAAGCGGTTGCGAAGGATTCCGCCACGGACGCGGGGTCTGAGATTGCGGTCCCATTATCCTGGAGAACGGGAGTGAGGTCCTGCGAGAACTTGCCCCGAATCCTTTTGACTCGCTTCCACACCTCAGCTAAAGGGGTCTTCCCGTTAAGTGAAGACACGTATGCCCACAAAGAAGAGCGGCGGGCATGCTTCGAAATATACCGGAACCTAGCCGTAGCCCAACGAAATTCAGCGACAGTGAAATCGTTCGGGTGGCGCTTATAGCGCATGTAGGCATAACGCTTCTGTTTGAGGGCCATCTCACACTCGGCCGACCACCATGCGAGTGGTCGGCGTGCAAAACGGCCAGACATTCTAGGAATAGTCGTCAGGTCCGTGGTGATGAGGTTGCTGGAGAAGAACTCAACAGCCTCATCTACCGACCTAAACTCCTCGACTGAGATAGAGAATTCAGTCATTTCCTGAAATGCAAGCCACCGCGCCCGCGCAAAGCACCACCGAGGTGGTCTCTCAGGCAGCAGTTGCATTGAAAATGCAAATTGAATGGGAAAGTGATCACTACCATGGAGGTCATCGACCACCCCCCAATCAAAATCAAGCTGTGCATCCGAAGAGCACAAAGATTGGTCAAGGCAAGAAAATGAAGCGGTTCTCGGACAGTGATGCTTAAACTCATCGACGTTTAGGACACCCATCTCAAGCTCTTAGATCAGATCAGCAAGGACTTGCCCCCCGGGATTTATTGAGTAATCTCCCCAGAGAGGATGCCTGCCGTTCAGATCTCTAAGCAAGAGAAAGGGCCTCGGCAACTGTGCCACAACGCGGCGGAAGGCCCCCACGTCGAAGTCAGCTGACGGGGGAATGTACGCAGAAATGATAGTATACCTCCTATCCAGGTGCAGCGTCACAACCACTGCATGAAAGGAGGTATCTAAAGAGAAAGGAAGAACGGAGACTGTCTGAATTTCATCAATTTATATGTTGGTATGAAGAGCAGATACGCGATGACGATAAAATAGCATCAACTGGAAGTGCACAAAAGATGTTTACAATGCTCTTCCAAACACATAACTATCATTGCAAATTCACTTATCATTTATGACTAAAAGTTGCTCAGGGGAACGTTCCTTTTCTCATCTGAAAAGAATTAAAGACGTGAAACGATCAACGATGGACCAGCAACGACTTGGAAAGTGATTTACTGCGTAAGATTGAAACCAAAAAAACTAATTAAGGAATTTGCAGTTGCAAAATAGCGCAAAGTTGTGATGTAATTTATATAAAAGGTATTTGATAATAAGTTGTTAGCAATTAATGTTCAAATGAGTTGTTAACAGTAGTAATAAATTTACAAGATCATAACTTAAAATTGTACAAACCCTTCTGACGAACTAATGTTCGCAAGTGAGTTTGGTCTAACCCAGTGATTGATGTTTGAAGTTTTTGTCAGCAGCTTGTATAAATGCTGAGTCACTAGATACTTTTAAAATAAATTTAGACCAGTTTGATTTTCTTTTAATAAAGGAACTATGTTCAGTGAGTAATCATGTTCTGATTTTTTATTGTTTGTCCATTTTTCTTTTATATGTATGAGTCTATATTTCTAAGTATCATATCACATAATCTGTGCATGACAATGACCATTCGGTATACGATACAAGATGCCCAACATTCAAGAATCAGTTCAGCACGACTGCATACGTCTTTATAGAAGTAGAATTGAATAAAGTATTTGTTTGTTTTTAAATACATACAAATAAACGTTAAAATGTTAAAGCCAGTGGTTTTAGTGGGGGAGGGGGAGTGAATATTTTGTATATGTATTTTCAGGCCACTTTTCGAATTGTGTCTTAGGACCAGCAGGGTCTTAATCCGGCACTGCATCCATCATCACATTCTAACTTCTTTTTTTTTAGCATTTTATGGTATTTAGCCATAACCCATATATTGCAAAAATTTTATAGTTCTTTTTATTTTTCAAAAATTTGTGCCATAATATGTAATTTTTATTAATGATCACTAAGATGCCCAGAAATTATGAGTTGAGGGAAGCTAAGTGAGGACAAATTGTAAATCACTATCAAAATGGGAGGTTACAAAGACAAATAGGTCAGAAGATGGGATTTTCTCGGTGGGAGTCCAAACGACTCTCAGTCGCTTTGGGTTGAAGCCGAAAATGAGCCAGATACAAAATAATACATTTGATTATATTTCATACTATTTGGCACACCTGGGGCGACTTTCGTCTGTCAAAGGGTTGGCGAAGCTTTTCAGCCTGAATGTCTCGTCCCAACATTAAAGCATGGAGGCGGTTCCGTCATGGTTTGGGCTTGCATGTCTGGCACAGGGCCCGGAGAGATGTTTTTGCCTGCGACGAAGCGCCAGGTCTAGGCGTCGCTTTTTTTTAAAGGAGTAAAGTTCAATTGTACCCATTTAGAGCCATGAAAAGACTCATATGACCATGGGTCATAGGGTTATTCACCATGGAGATTTCAAATCTGCCTTCGGATTTGGCACTGGGTGGCGCCATCTAGTGGCAGGAGCCTCATTTAGCCATTCAAAGGCTCTTGTAAGTGATTTGAGTCATGGGAAACCATCAATGAAATAACCATTTATCATCTTATCACAAAACTCCTCAGGTCATTGGAGGGACTTTTCCTCTTGTTATGCAGAGGCAGAATGAATTTGGCTGCCGATGTTTCCATGTTATCGGATGTTTTAGAGCTGTCAATTGCAAAATTACCTCCAGGTGTGTCAAAAGCTGATGTTATCGTTCAACAGGATAATGCCCCGTGCCATAGAGCCAAGAATGCTATTGATTGGTTTAAAACAAAGGTCATTATTCCTATGGACTGGCCGGCAGGCTCAAAGTCCGGACTTAAACCCCATTGAACACCTATAGGGAGTCCTTAGTAAAGCTTGTAGGAGCACAACGGTTAAAAATAGAGACCATTTGTACCAGGATATGCACGAAGAATGGGCTAAGATTACACCTGACGTTTGCAAGAAATTGGTTGACTCGATGATGCCTAGGGGTATTGCAGCAGTAATTAAAACTAGGGAGGCGGGGGGGGGCAACTAGGTATTAGATCAAGTATATATTCTGAAATATACCATACAACAACCATATGCATGCGTTTTATTAACATTCTGAGAGCTAACTAAAATATTGAGGTGTGACCTCATACTTTTGACCAAGGGTGTTTCGTTTCGGTTCGCCAACCTTCCTTTATCCGGGAGGATCCCCGACCGCATAATGAAATCTACTTAAAGGTCAGTATGACAATCGCTGGTGATCCCAGCGAAGAGGAGGTCCTCTTCGGGGAAGAGGTGCCAGGAAGTTTTGTGTTTTGACACCAAACAGCGGTCAGGTGGAAGCCTTCGTCACCTTGGGGCAGAGGGACCTGTTCCGCGTCAGAGGTACGTGGATATAGATACCCATCGGCAGGTTTCCTTGTGTGTGTGTGTGTATGTGTATATGTGTGTATGTGTATGTGTGTGTGTGTGTTGTGCTGTGAAGGCGGGAGAGGAAAGAAAGCAGTGCGTCCACCAATCGGTAGCGAGATCTCTCCGTGCGCTAACGTTTGTGTCGGCTCTTGCCGGGATCGAACCCGGTACCGCGAAGTTGGGAGGCCAACGCCGTATCCACTCGGCTAGCATGAGCTCTTGATTATTATAATCATCATTATTATTCTTATTATCATTATTATTATTATCATTATCATCATTAAAATAACCATTACTGTCACCATCATTATTATTATTATTATTATTATACTATATAATAAAAATACTGGATATTAAATAATACTAATACTAAAAAATACTTATAGTATAATAATATTATTATCACCATCATCAATATTATTATCATAATTATTATTATCATCATTATTATTATCACCATCATTATTATTATTATGATAATGATCATCATTTTTATTATCATTATAATGATCATAACTTATTATAATTATATTTAACTATTATCATTATCATCATCATCATCACAAACTATAATTTAAGAAGGGGATTTTTTGATTATTTTAATAATAATTTAATCTTAGTTTGGTTATGACTTATGTATTTTTTATCAAAGTTCAGAAATAAATATAAGTATCGAAATTTTTTGAATTTTTCAAAACCCAAAGAATTACAAATGGTGAAGTTCAGAAAATTTATTTTTATATATCTTCTTCTTCTATTCTTCTATAAATCTATATTTTAACGTGATATTTTGAAATGGGGAAATTTAGTCTAGAGCAAGGGTGGGCAACGTTTTTAAATGGGTGTGCCAAAATTGGCCAAATCTTTGGTACAAAACCCATTAAAAGGACATAAAATTAAAGATATTCTTTTATTCATTCTTAAACACGTATGATGCCTAAAGATTACAAGGAAAAGATATAGTTAGGTATTTTACCTAAAAAATTACATATTATATTATGTAAATAGAATTGAATCTTTACGATTTTAAGAGGAAAAGAACAAATCAAAACTAGAGAAAGAAAAATGGTGGAGTTTTTATTTATTTACCATCAATGAGACTTGTGCTTCTGCATCAATGATACCAGATAATTTATAAGAGATTGTACACCATGCGGTTGCTATATAAAAGAAGTTAGAGACACATTTACTTAGTTTTCTTAAGTTAAGCATTTGGCTTCACGTGCCGGTAAGAAGCCGTTGGCGTGCCACGTTTGGCACGCGTGCCAATGGTTGCCCGGGCCTGGTCTAGAGTTCCTTTTTAAAATTATTATAATTGGGGAAGTTGAGAAAATTTATAAAAATTTAACCATGGCTTCTTTTGTATATATTTTAAATTTTAATCTTAGTAGCGAAGCCATTGCCTGGTATTATTATAATATCATTATTAGCATTTTTTTAATAATATTATTAAGAACTATAATGGAACAATTCGGTCATACCGAAGGACTATAATAGAACACTTCAGTCCTAATGAATGATTAAAATAGAACCCTTCTCAGTCTTACTGAAAGACTATAATGGAACAGTTCAGTCTTACTGAAAGACTATAATGGAACAGTTCAGTCTTACTGAAAGACTATAATGGAACAGTTCAGTCTTACTTGAAAGACTATAATAAAAGAGTTCGGTCTTACATAAGGAGTCTAATAGAAGTTATGTCTTCCCTTAAGGATATAATACTACAGTTCCGTCTTACTGAATGAATATACTAGAACAGTTCGGTCTACTTAAACGACCGAACAATTGAGCCCTTCTTTAACTCTTCCTGAATGCATTGCCGGCCTCTTTCCTTCAATTCTCGTCAGAGCATTCTGCTACTTGCCCACTTACATATGCAGTACTAAACATATAACAAACTTTAAGAGCACACTACAATGAGGGAAGCTCTTGTTAGCCTAATGGATATGATGTTGGACTTCCTACGTATGGGTACGGGTTTCAATCTTCTTCAGGAGTGTAATTATTATAGTATTTGCTAATTAAAGACATCCTTAGGCTGTATATAATTAATATTTATATGTAATTACATAAATTTTCTGTATATAGTATACGAAGACATTTTAGGAATATATTTATTATAGAATTTGCTAAGTAAATGCAACCTTAGACTATTTATACCTTTTATTTATATGCATTTGCATACATTTTATGTATACAGTATAAGAAAACATTTTTAAGAGTGTATTTGTTATAGTCGTCGTCGTCGGCCTGTACTCATATCCGAGTATCATTTCTTCAGTCCATTACAGACTTTAGTTTATGGTCTAGTTATTGTTGGTTTGGGTGGTGAACTCTCTTATGGCTTAAGAGCTCAATGCGAGCTCTACAAAGTCGTGGGCATTGGTCGTATTGAAATGTCGGTTGGGGCTGAGGTTGAGTTGCCCGTTCGGGCCGTTGTTGTCGTTTGGCTTCCAGGCTTTCTTTCCTATTTCCTTCAAATAGGTCAGCACCCACTATTAGTATGTTTCTCCATTCTGTTATGTTGCTGGTAGATAGTTCAAAGACGTTTGGGTCCATGTCTGCGTCTTTGAGGGATTTCTTCAGCGCTGGTCTTTGTATCTGAACAGGGGGCGTCCTTTAGGGTTGGGAGCCTGTACTCAGTTCGCTAAAGAGGTTCTGCTTAGGTAGTCTTATGTCATCCATGCGTACCACATGACCTGACCACCTCAAGCGGTTTCTCAGGATCATTGCCTCGATGCTGGTGATATTTGCCCTTTCTATGACAGTGCTATTTGTGAAATAGTCGTCTCATTTAATGTTCATGATAATACGTAGTTTTTTTGGGTGGAATTATTCCAGTTTTTTGAGATCACGTCTAGATATGGTCCAGGTCTCACATGCGCATAAGAGCTTGGAGACTACTATCGCTTTATAGACTATTATTTTATTGTGTATGCTTAGGTCTTTATTTTTTAGCACTCTGGTGGATAGTCTTCCGAAGGTAGTGTGACCTGCCTGCAGTCTGTTTCCCATCTCTTTAGATGCAGTGCCTTTGAGTTGAGGGGATGCTTCCTAGGTACGAAAAATGTTCCACACATTCAAGGGTGGTTCCGTCCACGGTGAAGTTCATTTGTGGCGGGTCCTGGCCTGGGCTTTGTCGTGCCAGGATTTTAGTTTTACCCTTATCCACAGTCATGCAAAAGCGGGTATATGCAGTATGCAAGTTATCTAATAACTGCTGGAGTTGTTCTTGGGAGAGGGCAGGGGCAGCATTGTCATCTGCGTACTGCATTTCCGTTACAGTGGCAGTGTTGGTGTTACGACGGGACTTGAGTCTAGACTTTTTGAAGAGTCCACCATCATACCTATACTTGATCTCGACCCCCGGGTTGTCTGAGGGGATTTCGTATAACACGGCAGCCAGATATAGGGCAAAGAGAGTGGATGCAAGTACACATCCTTGCTTTAACCAACATGTGATGGGGAAAGAGTCTGATAGGTTATTTTGGTGGATGACTTTTGCAGTCATACCATCATGCTTTGTCTGTATCATCCTTATGAAGGGTTCAGAGATTAAAATCGGTTAAGAATTGACCACATAGCAGTTCTAGGAACACTGTAGTATGCCTTTTCAAGGTCATAAAAAACGAAAAATATGGGTTTTTGTTGTTATTTTGCCTTTTCATGCAGTTGTTGGGCACATAAGACCATATCAATGGTTCCTCTGTATGAGCGAAAACCATATTAAGACTGCGACTTGTTGCAGTCTGTTTAGCCGTATCCTAGCCATGACCTTTCCTGCAATGGACAACAGAGATATCCCCCTATAATTTCTACAAACTTTTCGGTCTCCTTTTTTAAAAATGGTAACAAGGAGTGCGTTTTTCCAGTCGTCTGGTACATGTTTTCCTTCCCACAGTCTGAGTATGAGGGGATGTAATCGTGTTTTTAGAACTATACCTCCATGGATAAGGAGTTCTGTAGGGATGTTATCAGGTCCAACAGCTCTCCCTTGACGCATTCGTTTTAGCGCTATGCAGAACTCTTGATAGGTTGGAGTTGGGGTACGTTTCTGAGGAAATCCTAATGGCCTGATGTGTTTCGAGTCAGAAGGGTATGGAAATGTATATCTTCGTTTTCAGTTAGAGGAGTGTATTTTACTGATATAAGTGTAGCTGCTGCAATATGTTTAGGGCCCAAAATTTTCTTTGTACCTGCATGCAAAATTTTAAGTCTTTAGCATCAGCATAATTTTGGAGCTCTGTCAGAGTCTAATTTGGTACTGTGACTTTAGTTGTTTGTACTTGGCCTTCTTTGAATGAGAGTTAGGGTATTGTTCTAGGGTTATTCGTGCCTTACGTTTGTCATCAATGAGAGAATTAATTACCTCATCATTGTTATCAAACCAGCCCTGATGTTGTCTACTTTTATAGCCGATTGCGGTTCTCGCAACAGTGTTGATTGCTGTTCGGAGTTTGGCCCATTCAGAATCAATAAGTGGGTCTGAGGGGTCTGATTGTGCTATCTCTGGGGTTTTAAGCTTTTCTGTATCATACTTACTCCTGGCTTCACTTTGTGGGCCGTTTCGAGGTTTCCTTTTAAGGGTTAGCCTTAGCTTTGTGATAAGAAGCAGATGGTCTGTCCAACAGTCATCAGCCCCTGGCATGCTTCTGTTGATGAGGACATCTTGATTGTACTGTTGTTTGACAATGGCGTAATCTAAGATATGCCAGTGCTTTGATCTCGGATGTTTCCATGTGGTCTTCAGACGGGTTGGGAGTCGGAATTGGCTGTTTGTGATGAACAGTTCCTGCTCAGCACAGAGGCTAAGGAGTAGTAGGCCATTGTCGCTGCAGTTTCCCATGCCTTCCTTGCCAATGACATTGTGCCAGAGCACGTGGTCTCTCCCCACTCTGGTATTAAAGTTCCCTAATAGAAGGAGACGGTCACCAGCTGTGACTTGGGATATGGTAATGTCTAGTTGTTGATAGAAAGCCCCCTCGATATGGTCTTTTGCGTATAGTTGGGGCGTACACTGATACAAGTGTGATAAAATTGTCGTTAGGGAGTGGTATACGGAGCGAGATGATTCTTTCATTTAGGGCATGAGGTGTCAGGTTATGGGCTCTTATTAATTGGGGTTTAACAGCAAGGCATACACCCCTTGAGAGCGGTGGTCTTCTGGGTTTTTGCCTTTCCAAAAGAAGGTATATCCTGTTCCGATTTCTTCAAGCTGTCCTTCTCCAAGTAGCCTCGTTTTGCTCAGAGCAGCAACATCCAATCTGAATCTGGCTAACTCTCTATACTCTAGGGCTGTTCATCTCTCGGGTCAGTTAGTGTCTCTAGCATCCATCAGTGTTTGTAGATTCCAGGCCCAAAACTTTGTGCATGTTCTTTGTTTTGCTATATTTCTTATTTCTCGACTGCTTTTAAGGGTGTGCCATTGAGCGCAGTTACCCAACCTGGCAAGGGGGGGGGGACCACCGATTTTGAGCCCACCTTTTATGGGGCCTTCCCCATTCGGCGTGAGCAGCGGTAATCCTGAAGAGGCCTGCTCAGACACTGATGCAGGACCGAGTTCCTGTGTGGTCACGGGTTACGTGGAGAACGGCAATCACACACCTGCCACCAGTAAGCAGGTCAGGGCTAAGAGTTTCCAGCTACACCAAGCCTACTCCCACCGCCCCTGGGCTTTTAAATTTCCGGTTGTAGATTTAAAAGAAGAGGGGTGAATACAGGTGTAGGTGGGGATTAAAAGAAGTCAACGGGATAAGGCCGTTGGCGTGGACAACAATTTGCCAAAAAGGAAGCCCACACATTTTGGCTCCACCCTTATGTCTTGCGGCACACAGGTATGACGTGCTAGATTTCGGGTTGGAGTTGCATCGGTCTGCAGAAGATCCTTCCTGCAGATCTCGCCTCTTTCTGCCAGACCGACTGGCATGGTTTTATACCGGAGTTCCCTTCTCCTACCCCTTGCCTGATGAGGCATACCCTACAAGGCAGCAGGCGTATTTGAAGTCAGAGTTCCCTTCTCCCAATTTATCCAACCAAAGGGCACACAAGGCAGGTTATAATGACTCGCTTAATCATGGCTGCTCAATCCCTCATCCTGCTGCACGATTAGAGCGGCTCCGCCATTCCTCCTAACAGGAGGAGCTTGTGCTTTGCAGGCAAAACCTTGGTCAATATCTCTTAATAATAGTATTTGCTTCTTAAGTAAATCCCTACATTATATCGCTAATTGCAATTAATTATTATTTAAATAAACTAAAATTATATTATTTAACCTTTGAAACAACAGCATTTTAAGGGTATTAATTTTAATTAAAGGTTAAGACTTAGTATTCAGTATATTTCATATGTATTTAATGCATGGTACTTGAATACATCGTTAAACATTATGTATTAAAATAATTATCATTTGGTCTTTAAATACATTTTCATTATTTATTATTTGGTAGTGAAATATATTAGTATTTAAGTTATACATTTCTACACTATATTTAGTCTTTAAATACATTTAAGGCAATTAATACCCAGCTATGAGAAATGGAGAAACCGATAATTGGCGAACTATAACTGATGATTTCCTCCTGAACTCAGTGGAATAGATCCAAAACACTGATTACGGGGCAATTAAGCCCAATTGCACCATTAAATGCAATTCAAGCGGATATACAGGGTGACGTAAAAGAAAATCCCCAAATGATTATGGAGTGTTTAAGGAGAATTAACTCTTAACACGTTATTATTTTCTTTTTTTATTTATTCATTTTTGTAAGAAGACTTCTGCCTCACCCTGTCAACAATGGATTACGGGGTGTAAATTTGTATGATATTTCGATGTGCCATTCTGATACATATCGAGAACGTGTTGTCTGCCATTAACTTCCCCCTTTCCTATGCAAGGGGAAATCTAAGGGATGAGGGAATTTTTTGACGGTCATCTACGACTTCCTACAAGGGCACACGGCGCCGTAATTATCTTATAGTCCAATGCTATTAGGCTAAATAAAAAAACACCCAAAACTAAAAGCGAACAAAACAAGAAGAAAGAAGCACGTTCTGGCGTCGAAGGGAGGCTCAACACGATCCCCTGGCGTGGGAGCATGCGACCAACGCCAAATAAAATGGAGGGGGTCAACCTCCTCCAAGAAGTTAAATAGACCACAAGACTATGTGCACGAACTCGTCCCGAGTACAAGAGACAATCGGTAACGACCCAGCTAGCCCGGTACCGGGACAGCCATAGAGGAAGCGAAAATGTTTGGAAAACAGTCAAGCACCGATCCTCCTCCTGGAGGCGTTGGCCGCAGGCGAAGCGACTTCACAAGAGAATTGAGCTTTCATGAAATGCCTTCCATAGCGATCGGGTGCTATACCACGCATACATGCTTCCCTCACAAAGCCATTCCATGCACACACTCGGTTCGCACATGAATGGGGATTAACAGGCATGAATGGAAGGCCGCCGCGATAACCCCGCCCATTACCCTCAGGTGAGCCATCGTTATCCGGGTTTAGTCGCCTTTTACTGGACGGGCCGGGGAAAGGGCGGTATAAGTGTTCTTCCTGCCTAAATCAGTGGGCCATCATAACAAATTGTCTCATAAGTGCATCAGCACAACATGTGCGTCAACAAATTACGAAAAAATAGTTTATTTTGATGAATACAAAAAATATTCATTTAATTATTAATATATAATTAAAATTAAGAAGCGGAAACCAAGGAAAGCACAAAGTAGCGAAGTTAGGAGAAGTGAATGTGCGTATATATATATTTATATATATATATATATATATATATATATATATATATATATATATATATATATATATATATATGTGTGTGTGTATGTGTGTGTGTGTGTGTGAGAGAGAGAGAGAGCACTCTGAGTAATTAAAATAGGAGATACTTTGATTCGCTTGGAGAGCGCGCAATTCTCCAGGTCCCACCCAACTGCCACAATCGAGACAGAATGCTTCGCGGCGGTTAGGGTCTGGGAGGACACAAATTGTCATTGTTGCATTTTGCAATTAAAAGTATTCTGAATAAACGAAGTTGTTCAATCTAATAATAAATTACAATTGTGTAGCCACAGTTTTGCAATTACAATTGCAATCAGTAATTATAAATTCCCCCCCCCCCCTAAGATAGTAGTTGGGAGTGGGGAAAGGTAGAACCCCAGAGTACTCATTTCTCAGTCCAGCAAACACACAAAGACATAAGAGAGAACAAATGCCAACTGGTGTAAGCCAACGAGGAGTGAGATTACATGAGGGCCACAATTAGCAAGGGGAAATAACCCGACGAGAGAACCTGATCACTCAGTAGATAAAGAACCAAAGGTAAGCATAAAGAATAATAAAAGAGAATAAATAAGAAATTGAATGGGGAATTAGAAGAAAAAAAACACTCATGGGACTAAACTAAAATCTAATCTAGAGTTAAATTAATATAACCTAAACATTAACCGAGACAATACAAATTAATCAGACCCAACCTAACTTAACCAAACTTACCCTAATTTAAACCTTACAAAATATGTGCTCATAAGAATGACTGATTCTGTAACCGGAGTCTTCCTGGTGGACGTACATCTATCCTTTGATCGATTAGAAGAAAAAAAACACTCATGGGACTAAACTAAAATCTAATCTAGAGTTAAATTAATATAACCTAAACATTAACCGAGACAATACAAATTAATCAGACCCAACCTAACTTAACCAAACTTACCCTAATTTAAACCTTACAAAATATGTGCTCATAAGAATGACTGATTCTGTAACCGGAGTCTTCCTGGTGGACGTACATCTATCCTTTGATCGACGAAAAAAACCCACAGGGAAGAGAACCCCCGCTGTAGAAGGAAGCACTGAAAACAACACAAACAGTTTTGTGTATCGTCTGTGCTTTGTCATCGGCCAGAATGAAGCGATGTCTATGATAGAATGAACGTCCTTGAAACGATCGTCAAAATGTTAATTACTTAGACGTTCTTTTTTGGGTGCGAATTTAGGCACGTGCTTCCATATGTGATCGTGATTTTGCACGCTTGGATACTCCCGAAGGCGAAAAATAAGCGCAAAAAAATGTACGCGACAGAAATTTCAGTGTGAAGTTGACTGATTTAGTGGTAACGCTATGTTTCCACTCAGAATTCAGAGGCAGTTGCAGAATTACGGAGCAGCAAAGGCCATAAACCCCTTAATTTCAATGAGAGACGAAAATCATAATTTATCGCTCGATGGCTAATGCCCTAAATGATTATCTTTATTCGCATTAGATGACCATTCAGGGTATTAAAGCAAAAATTTCTATACAAGGTGTCCCAGAAAAAAGTTAGCCGTACTTTGAATTTGTATAACTCAAAACCTATTAGAGATTTTTGAGTCCTGCAAAACAAAACAAATTTACCAACTATTTATCTGTCGATTCTGGTAATTTCATTAAATTCCCTTTTATGATATTGATACACTAATGGGTTTAGTGGAGGCGATCAAAATTATGTTTGCGCAAAGAAGTAAAATAAGGAAACTTCGAAGTTTAAAATCAACAATTATATTCAAATCCATTTTTAACAAAAACACCTCTTCATATGGGTAATACAAATTCATTTTTTAATTTTCTAAGCACCATTTCCTTCCACATGTCCTCCATTTCTTTACGAGCACAGTTGCGCCTTTGATCGCATTGATTGAACAACTTTTAGGATTAACTTGTTATTTTCCTTAAGTCTATTGACTCCACGTGTGATATTATTTCTTAACTGGTTGACGTTTTGTGGTGGAGTAGAAGTCACTTTATTCTTTAGATATCCCCATAAGAAATAATCGCACGGTGTTAAGTCAGGGGATGTTGGGGGCCATTCAATTGTATGATTTAGCGCGCCAATGCGGTTGTCAAACGTTTCTCTTAGTTTTGTTCTTACAGCAAGCTATCTATGAGCTGGTGCGCCGCCCTGAATCCACCAAAGTCTATTGAATTAATTGACATAAATCTGGCGGAGTTCCCGGAAGATCCTTTCGTTGATCATGCTCAGGTAGGCAGCACCATTCAAGTTATTCTCGTAAAACAATGGGCCGACAAGATAGCCATTCCCGCATATTCCGATCCACAGAGACACTTTCTGCTGACAAATACATGTGTCAAAGTTGAATGCTGGGGGTGTTTCTGCGGCGCGTATTGCCGAATGTTATGGCTATTTACTTTTCCATTCATGAAAAAGGCTGCCTCGTCACCAATCACGATGTTTTCCAAGAAACGAGCAGGTTTAATGAGAAGCCATTGGACAAATTGTCTACGACGAGGAAAATCAGTTTCAAGAAGCTGGTTCTTGCATGCATCTTATAGGGATGCCATTTTAAGTCATGTTTATTAATGCGGTTAAATGATGCCTTCAACAATTGTAACCCATTCTTTCTAACTGATGCATGTGAATTTTGAAGAAGCGTCATCTGAACATTTTCGATATTTTTTCTTGTTCTTATGGTTCTCATACGACCCGAACGACCTTTATTTAGATTTAAGCATGTTCCTTCATGTTGGTATTTGCGAACATTTTTACAAATTGTGGGCTTGCTTGGTGGGTGCCTACCTGGAAAACGTTGTTCAAATGAATCTTGTACTTGCTTAATACTGCCAGTCTTAATAAAGTTTGTGACTACAAATACGCGTTGATCTTTTGTTAACTGCATGATTAAAAAGGTTCTATGGAAGTAAGCTTTTACCCAGAAACGCTTTGATTTGCTTAGTAAGCAATAATCACGAGACCATACCACAGCGTGGCTAAAAAAACAACTGTAAAATGGCCTAGGCTTTGCTTGAAGAATGGCACAGTGGCCTAGGCTACCTAGGCTCCCTACGCTTCTGTTGAAAGTGCACGGTGGCCTAGCCTTCCTAGGCTTTGTTTCATTATTTTACCTCCTTGCGCAAACATATTTTTGATAGCCTCCACTAAACCAATTAGTGTATCAACATCCGAATAGGGAATTTAATGAAATTTCCAGAATCGACAGATAAATAGTTGTTAAATAAAACACTTTTGCAGGACCCCAAAATCTCCAATAGTGTTTGAGTTATACTAATTCAAAGTACGATTAACTTTCTTCTGGGACACCCGGTATACCGCCATGTTCTAATGTTATTTATACTGAAAATTTAATTGTGTAAAAAATCAATAAGGGACCCTCTGAAAATCTTATCTCAATGATCTGAATTTTTTTTTAGAGAATTCTAATAAATGGGGTCTGCAAATGTGGTTGCAATTAAAAAAAAAGGGGCAATAAGAGGGATGTTTTGCTTTATCATCTAGTTTACTTCGTAGATGAAAACTTTGGGAAATTCAGTGTCCATAAAATATCTCTACATAAATATGTCATGTGATTTTGAATTACTACATAAATATATGCATATTTACAAGAAATTGCACAGATTTATCAAATCATTTGATTCTGTAATCATTTTATATATAAAGAAGAGAATTCTGAAAGTCTTAGATTGAAGAATATGACGTAAGAATTCGTAGCAATGGCTTCCGGAACCGTAAATAACAAACTTTTAACAATCAGTTTTTTGTGGGAAATAGGGAGGCAGTAAATAGGGCGGATCTAAAATGGTGGTAGTTTTTAAACAGAAACCAACAAAGCAACGAGTTGTGGAAGTGGGGTATTATTTTAAGTGGCATAGACCCCTGTCCCCCTTTGTAGCAAGAATACTTTGTCTTCCAATTTATTCCTCATTTATTCTCCTTTTCTTCTACACTTATTTTCGCCAGCAGCGGGGCAAATGTAAGGACGGTATAAAGCCCCTCCCTGCTACACCAGAAACTCGGAGGAATTGCGCGCCCTCCTCCCCCCCCCCCTTGCGAGTAGTGAAAGGTGTAGCAGGGGGCAACATTCCGAAACTAACAACTGATGGAATGCGTACCCTCCCGGCCCTACGGACTTTGTGCGAGTTTCTCTCGTTGGTTTTCGCTTAGAATTAATTAAAAACATTTTTTTTCAAACCATGCACAGTTTTAATTCCCTTTTTACTGCGATTTATTCTTTCCATTTATTCCTTATTTACTGTCATTTATCCTTTATCCATTCAAGGAGCAGAAGCAAACAAGGAGAAGAAACAAACAAGGAGTGGGAGCAAACAAGGAGCAGAAGCAAAAGAAGCCAACAAGGAACAGAAACAAACAAGGGGCGGAAACAAACAAGGAGCGGGAGCAAACGAGGAGCAGAAACAAACATGAGGCCGAAAACAAACAAGGAGTGGGAGAAACAAGGAGCAGAAGCAAACCAGGGGAGAAACAAACAAGGGTCAGAAAACAAACAAGGAGCAGAAGCAAACAAAGGGCAGAAAACAAACAAGGAGCGGGAGCAAAAATGAGCATACACAAACAAGGATCGAGAGCAAACACGGAGAAAAACAAATAAGGGGCAGAAAACAAACAAGGAGCGGGAGCAAATATGGGCTAAAAGCAAAAAATAAGAAAACAAATTTGAAACATTTTTAGGGATTTGGGAGTCAAAAAATCTCTAACAACCCTTTCGAGGCTGACTGACCTACATACGTGCCTCCGTGATTTGGCCTCAAGGCCCGGCCGGATGTAGGGGGGGAGGGGGTATTCTGGGCCCGCCCCCGGTGCGGACCACACTCCCATCCTGAGGAGTATGCGGTACGGGAGTTCACGGGGGATAGGAGAGTGTGCATGATACTTTGTATAGGTGTTGGATAGATACTGGGTATGGGGTGAGGATACTGTTTCTGTATGGAAGATAGGGCAGCGAGTTTGGGATATGTGGGGGAAAGGACACGAAATAAAGATTGTCTAAAATTTGATTAAAAGAGATTAGAACGGAGTTGAAAAGTGACGACAGTTTAATTCTGGATTAGCATTTGGATGACTAGGGATTCCAAAAGAGTGAGGTTCAAGGAATTTAACTGCAGAACCCCAAATTCGAGGGTGAAAATGAGGAATTAAAATAAATAAGTAGTTTCTCGCCGAATAAAATTCCAGCTTAGCATATTAGGTTTAAATGTGTAATGAGAAACACTACGTTTACAAATCCTTACTTGTAATGTACCTAAAATAGTGAGTTTGGCAAATCGCACACAAAAATTGGTAGACAACTGAGGACCTGAGTATCATTTGGAGTTTCTCTTTATGAGACAGGTAGGAAACGGGTAGTTTTTAAAACACATTCTATTTATTGACAAAGTAAAAGTTCGTAGGAAGATAAAATTTTGATAACAGCTGCTTTAAGTCGTGTATTAATTTATTAGTAAGTGATCTTATGGAAGGGGTATTTTAATACACATTTTAAGCCTTGAAACATCAAATTTTATAACAGGAACATCCTAGTAAAAAAGCGGTGGATAAATTTGTCAAGTAATGTAGCCAGGAATAAGTAAAATCTTCAAAATTCTCTAATCACTAACTCTATAATTTAAGAAGGGGATTTTTTTGATTATTTGAATAATAATTTCATCTTAGTTTGGTTATGACTTATGTTTTTTATCAAAGTTATTTCTAATAATTCTTTTATAATAAAAAAAAGGGTGAAGTTCAGAAATATATATAAGAATCGAAATTTTGTGAATTTTTTAAAACCCACAATTACAAATGGTGAAGTTCAGAAAATTTATTTTTATATATTTTCTTCTATAACTATATTTTAGCAACGTGATATTTTGAAAGGGGGGAAATTTAGTTTAGAGTTCCATTTTAAAATTATTATAATTGGCGAAATTCAGAAAATTTATAAAAATTTAACCATGGCTGCTTTTTTTAATATTTTAAATTTTAATCTTAGTAGCGAAGCGCAAGCTCCCCCGTAAGGGAGAGTGGCGAAGCCATTGCCTGGTATAGGACATTTTTTTAAAAATTAATTCACCTATAGCATAATTTACAAGCGCGGTGAATTAATTCTATAACTTATTGATGATAGTTTGAAATAGTTTGGTAAAAGCAGGAGAAATAATTAGTGCCGAGCAGAGTAGATAAGTATACACTGAAGTGAAAAGTTTATTTGAACGTATATTTTTTATGTTCAGAAATGAAAGGGAGTCATTAGTTTCGTGCTCGAGTCTCAATTTAATATTAAGAGTTGTGAATTCATATAAATTTTGAAAATGTGAAGCGTGATTCTTATTTTTATAATTAAACAATCATCTAAGATATCTTTTTAGAAGAATAGGTTTAAACTGTTAAAGAGACTAAGAAATCCAGCGCCGTTTCAATGTACAAACAAATGCAATGTACCCAAAAGGGAACTCATCCATCCTTTGGTCTGTAAAGGTTGTTATAGAAGAGAAATATTGTGTCTTTGGCTGCAGGTATAAAGAGCTTTGAAAAGTCTCATTTGTTCAAACCAACGCTCATGGAATTAGTGTTAAAGAATGAAGCGCATATTACAAGTTTTACCAACAGAGATATTTGTAAATAGTGACTCAAGATGATATTGCGCAAATCTAAAGGATTGCTTGATGAACACTACCACCACAGTCTTATAAATTGGTTTCGAACACCTCGGAAATTTTAGAAAATTAGATAAATCCATAGTCGTAAAAGTTTTTATTTGTATGTTAATATGAATATAACAATGAAATAAAGAGGAATAACTAGTAATGAACAAAATAAAAAATTTGTCGGAACATGTAAAATCAGTAACATATAAGAGATAAGCAGATGAATCTGAAAATTACAGCAACACTAAAGTAATACAGGAAGCTCATTGTCTTGTCGAGAGTCCCTTGGCAGTATTGAGAGAATTATTCTTCGAGGGATAGTGTCTCCCCGCGAGGGTGCGAGACCTCAGGGTTATAATGCTGGTCCATTCCTCGGTGATGACCTACCTTCAGTTGATCATTGGAGGCTTTCTGACGTAGTCTTTTGACCTCTTTCATTTCCTGGCAGAAGTTTTCTAAGGGATTCATATCCGGAGACTGAAGTGACCAGACCATTATTACCGTGACATACTTGTCCTGGAACCACTGCATGATGGGCGCAGACTTGTGGCATAGGGCATTGTCCTGCTGAAAAATCACACTTCGGGCATTTCTGGAGAGGTCTCAGGCTAAGGGCAGGATGTATTATCTCAGAATATCTTGCTACCTCTCTGAATTCATGTTTCCATTACAAACGGTGAGACGATCCATCCCTGAACTTGACATCCAGCCTGATAGCATTACAAAGCGGCCACTATATACTCTCAATTTCACTGCTCCCCTGGCCTCAGGCAGACTCTAACATTGCCTGGGGTTAAGAACGACTAGAGCGTGGACTCATCGGACCATACGAACACTTTCCCAATGACGCATGGTCCAGTTGTGTTGAGTTCGTGGGCAAGCCAGTCGACGTCGCTTCTGCTGAAGGTTGATCAGCAACTTATTTACATGACTTCAGGCCTTGTGCAAGCAGTCTGCGACGGACTCATGATGCAGCTGGACTACGGTTTTCTTAGGATGCCGAAGGCTCATCCGACGCAGAAGCCTGTCGCCACGTTGTGTACTTATCCTGGATCGTTCAGAACGATGTTGATCTTGCTTTTTCCCACTTTTTTGGGCCTTTGTCAACACTTCTGCAACATCAGAATACAATAATACAGTTGAAAGAAGCCAAGACAACCAACTTCCATTTCTTGACACTTTAACTACTATAAACAATGACAAGATTACCACGAAAGTATACGTTAAAACCACCAATCGTGGCCTCTGCATGAATGCAAAAAGTGAATGTCCAGAACCATACAAGAAAAGCGTATTTAACGCTTATATTAGCCGTGCCTTTACCCACTGCCATAATTGGAAAGATACACACAATAAGATTGAGAGAGACACTCGTCAACAATGGATTTAGCAACCGCGAGGTACAGGCAGCTATCAAGAAGAAAATGGACCAATTTTAGTTCCCAAAACAACACAATAACGGAAACAACAACATAGAAAATAACATAAAACTTTTCTACAAGAATACGATGAACACGGAGTAGCGAACCGATGAAAGGGCAATCAAAGAAATTATTAACAGATCCATAAAGCCTACGAATACAGAACAGAAAATAACATTAACTATATATTATTAATCTAGACGCACCGCCACCCTCAACATGAAATATAATCAGAAGCTCATACCTGAACCTAAACAAAGGACCCACCTAATATATGAGTACAACTGCAACCTAGGAGACTGTCAGTTCCCCGCCCCCACTCATATATCGGAATGACTGAAACTAAACTATCGAGAAGATTGACCTACCACCTAAGCAACGGCGCCCTCAAAAAAACATGCAAGTCAAAACCATGTGGTCAGGGAATTATGAAAGGACATTATAGTACTGAAAGTAGAATGGACTTGGCAGATAACAGAAATAGGTTCCAAGGTGATAGAGGTGAGGTCATTCAGGTTGGAAAAGATGCCTCAGGGATAGGGGGGTTAAATTGTTTCTATACAAATGCTCGTAGTCTTAGAAACAAGAAGGATGAGCTATTTAGTTATATTAGCGATGAGGATATATATATATATATATATATATATATATATATATATATATATATATATATATATATATATATATATATATATATATATATATATATATATATTATGTGTTACTGAATCATGGGTTAATGAAATAGAATTTAGTGACACTATAAGTGAATTTGATTTACAGGGTTATAATATGTACATTAGTCAAAGGACAGGTAGGATTGGTGGAGGAATAATTATCTATATAAAAAACAACATTGTTTCAAGTTTAAATACTTCAATAAAGCAGGATGGAGTTGAGTCACTTTGGATAGATATTAGGTTCAGTAAAAATAAAATGGTGCGTTTGGGAGCTTTTTACAGACCACCTGGGCAGACTGATGATATAGATGAACTAATGATAAGGGAAATAAGTAAGGGATGTGAAACAGATGCAGTTATTATCGGGGACTTCAACTTAAACTCTGTGGACTGGAAAAATATGATAGGTAGGGATAGAACAAGTGGCAGGTTCATAGAATGCTTTGAGGATAATTTTTTGATCATTTAGTTCAAGATTTGACTGTTGGGGAAGCATTGGGAAATAGTGACCATCAGATAGTTTGTTTTAACTTGGGAATTGAGAAGGTTAAAATAACCGAGAATGCTGTAAAAGTTCCAAATTTTCATAAGGGAGATTATGTAAAACTTCGAAGCTTGCTAAATTTGGTAGACTGGGATGTAGAATTCAGAGGTAAAAATGCTTATGGGATGTGGGATACTTTCAAGCATATAATAAATTTAGTCCAAGAGCAATGTATCCCAATGAAGGCTATTAGGAACAAAAGTAGGAAACCATTATGGTGGAATCAGGAGATAGCTAGAAAAATTTCAGAGAAGAAAAGGGCATACAAAAAATTACAGGTAGAAAATAATTCAAAATTTAAGTGATTATAGAATGGCTAGGAATGAGTTAAATAAGATTATAAAGAAGAACAAAAGGGTATCAGAAATTAAATTAGCTCAGGATAGCAACAAAGATCCTAGAAAGTTCTTTAGTTACTATAAAATTAATAACAAGTCTGGCAGAGTTAAAATAGGACCTATCAAATATGAAGGGGTTGTGAGAGAAACTGATGAGGAAATAGTTGAGGTACTAAATGGTCATTTTGCATCAGTATTTACAAAGGAGAAACTAAATAGTCTTATGTATAGTACTCATGGGTCAGGAAAAGAGGCGTTTACTACCATTAGTGTGGGTTGGAGGCCTCCAGCCATGATAATATTCATTCAGGATACTTAAAGAAGGGGTAGAAAGTATCTCAATAGCTCTGGAGAAGTTGTATACTAGGTCACTGGAATATGGAGAAATACCCGATGATTGGAAGAGAGCGAATGTAGTCCCTATTTTCAAGAAAGGTAGTAAAGAGGATTCAAATAACTTTAGACCGGTTAACCTAACTCCTGTAGTCTGTAAAATTCTTGAGAAAATAGTTAAAAAAGGGATTTGCCAACATCTAGAGAGGGAGGGGTTAATCAGCGATGCTCAGCATGGGTTTAGATCAGGTAGATCATGTTTGACTAATTTACTAGACTTTCTGGAGTTCGTAACAAATCAAGTAGATAAGGGAGAGAATGTAGATGTAATTTACTTGGATTTTAGTAAAGCATTTGATAAAGGGCCACATAGGAGAATAGTTCATAAATTAAAAATGATTGGGATATGTGGGAGTGTTTCAAATTGGATAGCTGAGTGGCTGAAAGACAGGAAGCAAAGGGTAGTGCTAAATGGTGTAAAGTCAGAGTGGAGGGATGTTATCAGTGGGGTTCCTCAGGGATCAGTTCTCGGTCCATTATTATTTGTCATCTATATAAATGATCTTGGGGAGGCAGTTAATAATAGAGTGTCAATTTTTGCGGATGATACCAAATTAGCAGCTGTAATTAAAGATATTGATGATAATTTTAAAGTGCAGGGGGATTTAAATAAATTGTTATCCTGGGCACATAAGTGGCAAATGAATTTCAACCTTAATAAGTGCAAAGTCATTAATATGGGAAAAGATAATAGACAATTTAACTATGAAATGGATGGGCATTGGCTGAGTGAGCTCAGTAGAGGATGAGAAAGATCTAGGAGTAGTAATAGATAAGTCATTAAGGTTTTCTAAGCAGTGTGTTGAAGCAAGAAATAGGGCAAATAGAGTGCTGAGTTTCATTAAAAGAAATGTCAGTGACAAAAGTAAGGAGATTATTCTTAAACTCTATAACTCTTATGTTAGGCCACATCTAGAGTACTGTATACAGGCATGGTCCCCACATTTTAGACACGATATTAACATTCTCGAGTCAGTGCAACGGAGGGCAACAAAGATTATTTCTTCCCTGAGGCACCTTGAATATATAGATAGACTGAGGGTATTAAATATGTTCTTGTTCGAAAGGAGATGTGTGAGAGGGGATATGATTGAGCTGTTTAAAAAATATTCTGGGATAGATAAATTGGATGTTAGCAAGTTTTTTGAGTTAGATGATGGAAATCGGACTAGAGGTCACCACTTGAAAATTAAAAAGCAAAGGTGTAGGTTGGATTTAAGGAAATATTTTTTCACCAATAGAGTGGTAGACTTCTGGAACAAATTGCCGCAGAGGGTAGTAGGTAGTCCAAATCTAAATGTATTTAAGAGTAGGTTGGATGAGTTTATGGTTGTTTGTATATATCTATAGCTGAATGATTTAGTTCTTAACAAGCCTTGATTGGTGATACCCTTGTTTCTGGATGCAATCCTCTGGATGTAGTTTTCTTGGGAGTTTGGGTGCCTTAAAAAAGAGGTCGTTTGACTCGGATGACCTATAATGGGCCCTTGTAGCGTTTGTCATCTGTTATATTATATTGTGGGGGACTTTGATTTTGTCTTCCCCTGGCGATTATTGATATAGTCCTATGTGGGTGAGTTTTGACTGAGGCGGATGACCTTTGATAGGCCCTTGTGGCTTTTGTCATCCGTGAAATTATGTTATGTTATGTTATGTTTAACTATTCTCACCAGAAAAATGTTAGAAGAAAACACCAAAATTATTGACCATGCACCAGATCGCCGGCAACTACTTTTTTAGGGAGCCATCACATACAAGAAAAACAACTCAAGCTTAACATTCAATTCAATTAAAACGGAATACTACCAAGCGGCAAAATTAGGAGCCGAACCACGAGGGATAACTAATCCGCCCTCCCTATCAAAACCCTCCATCGCCTTGAATGTTTCCAAGAATTTGACCTGCTTTTCTCAGCCTAACCTTCATAAGTTCGTCAGTATGTTTACACTAGCAGATCTTCCTCCGTTCATTTGTAAATTTGTTATAATTCATTGATATATAAACCACTGTTTTCTCTTTCTACTTGTATTTTTATTATAATCTCTGAAGTTGGTACAAGTGTATCGAAACGCGTAAGATAAACAGTGTTTTACTAAAGGAATCTTTTCTTATTCCCCTTTTAAGTTTAATAACTGACGTTTAATGAATTTCAGAGAACTTGTCCACTAGCTCAACCCAGACATAAACGCAAACATAAGGCAAATCGAAAGACGTGAAAAGAAAATCATCAGTGCGAAATTAGCCGTCGCTTTTAACAAAACTTGTTACGATGAAAATATTTTGCCCAACTTTATATATATATATATATATATATATATATATATATATATATATATATATATATATATATATATATATATATATATATATATATATATATATATATATATATATATATATATATATATATATATATATATATATATATATATCTTAAGAGAGCAGAGGGGTTGCACGTTGCAAGGCGTATACGTATTTTTAGGATAAATAAGCAGGTTAAATTTAGGAAGTTCATTACTATCTTTTAACTTCTTGGTACCGACGTTTTGGGTAGGAACCCATTCTCAAGGATGTGAGATTATAAATATATACAAACATAAGAATTTTTTTTTCTTGATAAGTTATCAGATATTTATAAATTAACTATATGGGAAATGGGAAGCAGCAGAGGTGGTAATATTCAAATTATAAAAATGCACGGCTTTTAACTATTAGGGAATAGGAAATATGTTTTTAAATAAAACTGAGATTAATTAGTTTTGGGTGTCTTCATTGTAAAAAGTGGGAGATAATAGAAATATTTGAAAGATAGGGGTTGTTTTGGGGGGATTGGATTCGGCGTGTGTAATTTGTGGATGATTATAGTTGTAGTAAAATAGGAAATGAGCTTGTGTCAGAGTTTAAAGTGGGGTTTTTAAATCTAATATAAAAAGATTCCAGTGTACGTAGTTGGTTTTCATTGTTTGCTGTGTCTTTAATTGAAAAATTATTTAAGTTTGGTTTATGGTGTGGATGTCTGTTTTCGTAGTGTATTCGGAGAGGGGAGAACTCGGGAGTAGTGAGTGGGGCTCCAGTTCTATTGCTGATGCCGAAATGTGCGCAAATACGGGTATGTAGTGTGCGCTGTGTCGATCCTAACTACACCTCGGAATTACATCTCGAACGGGTGAATTCATATATGATGGAGGATCGAAGCAGCATTGGTATTTCTTAAGAATTCATTTCCCACAACACATTTTATGCTAATTTTTCAAAACACACGCAAAGTACAACATCTTTTCAACATTAAAGACAAAATACCAACGCTGCTTCGATCCTCCATCATACTCGTAATCTCAGTTTTATTTTAAAAACATATTTCCTATTCCCTAATAGTTAAAAGCCCTGCATTTTTATAATTTGAATATTACCACCTCTGTTGCTTCCCATTTCCTATATAACTATTCTAAAAAATTCTTATGTTTATATATATTTATAATCTCACATCCTTGATACCGACCTGAAACGTCGGTACCAAAAAGTTATAATATAGTAATGAACTTCCTAAATTTAGCCTGCTTATTTATCCTAAATATATATATATATATATATATATATATATATATATATATATATATATATATATATATATATATATATATATATATACACATATATTGGGTTGAGGAATAAGTTCTCGCGGTTTTATTAAATTTATTCAGTACTATTAACAATTTTAGAAAAACTTCCTTTTTAATTGATAACAATATGCAATTTAATCAATAATGTATTCTCCGTTGTTATTTACGATTTCTTCCCAAAGTTCAACTAGCTTTTCGATGCCTTTGCAATAAAAATCTCTGGATTTTGACTCGAAGAATTTGTCTAACCAGGTTCTTAATTCCACATCGGTATTGAACGAAATGCCGCGCAAATTGTTGGAGAGCGATCGGAACAGATGAAAATCCGATGGAGCCAAGTCTGGTGAATATGGAGAATGCGGCAGGATTTCCCAATTAAGCGTTTGTCATATCGACAATGTTAGGAAGAGCATTGTCGTGTTGCAGAAGGAAGTCCATAACGTCGATGATGTCGCTTTTCACGAATAGCTTCGGCGAGTCGATACATTTGTTGAACGTAGAGTTCTGCATTGACAATCTCGTTGTTCGCAAGGAGCTTATAAAGAATGATGCCTTCAAAATCCCACCACACACACAGCATCGTCTTTCGTGGATGAAGTCCTTGCTTTAATCGCGGAAGTGTTTTTTTTATTGGGGCTAAGCCATTGTTTTCGATGGTTCATGTTGACATAAACACACCACTTTTCGTCGCCAGTGATGATGCTGTGAAGAAATCTGTCCTTATATCCACGAGTAGTCTTGTGACGAGCAAGCAAACCTGCGGCAATGGTGGATCGTTGAAGTTTGTTGCTTTCACTTAAAAGCGTGCGGAACCCATGCACCGAGTTTTTTAACTTTCCCAAATCAAATGAAGGTGATTTACTACAGTTTTCTGATCACACGCCAATTGCACAGTCAATTCTCTAGTCGATTGACGAGGATTTTCATGAAGATGGTCGTTCAATCGATCTTCATCCAAATTAATGGGGAGACCAGAACGTTTTTCGTCATTAAGATTGAAATTACCGTTTTTGAACCGTGAAAACAACTATTGAGCTGTCCTTTCTGATAAAGCATTTTCTCCGTACACAGCACAAATATGGCAACGAGCTTTGGCTGCGTTTGAATTGTTCCCGTCTCGATTGAAAATGAATAACAAGTGTCGAAAATGCGCCTTTCTTTCAAATTGACATTCCATTTTGAGGGTACAGAACAAAAATTAAATTAACACCACTTTTCAATAAACCGCAATGACTTATTACTCAACTTCAAGACGTAGCCTAAGCAAAAGCCTAATAGTATACGCTGTTAAGAGACGTAGCCTATCCTTTGCAAAGTTTGATCTCATTATTTATTATTGTTTCTTAATATGTGCACAAATCACGTCAACAAAACTTAAATCAACACAGCATAAAAAAAACGCAAGAACTTATTCCTCAACATATATATATATATATATATATATATATATATATATATATATATATATATATATATATATATATATATATATATATATATATATATATATATATAAGAAATATACCATCGATCGTGGCTTTGTTGGAGGCGCCAGATGAAGACCTTAATTTATTTTTAAACGACCCACGTTGGAGCGAAGGAATGCGTTGCTAGCCCATAGAAGCGATGGGGATTCCCCAACCTAAAATATACCTATAGCAATTGTCTTTCCAAAAGGATTAACACCCTAAGTAAAAACAGTTTCTGAGTAGACAAATTATTGCTAAAAGTATCCAATTTGCATAATTATTTTAGAAGTAGTGTAAACATTACATAACAAACGAAACTCTATTTAAGTATTTTATAGCTTAACCAATCACCATTGAACTGTTGTATTTCTATTCAAAGAAGGACAGAGAGTAACGTTTATTAGAATGGAATAGTTGGCACATTGCAACGAACATACTACTCAGCAGATTGCAACACTTAACCGCATTCTCATTACAGTACTTTTTTGGAACATTGATGTTCTTGAGTGATGTTAGGCAGCTCACAAAGGTAATTAGGGCGTTAGGCACGAACTCGCATCACTCAATGCCGATTCCGGTCAATTCCTTCTAAAATAATATATGAGTTAACACGAGAATGGAAGTGAAGAAGGGTAAAAAGACAAGGAGGAAAAAGTTCTCGAAAATGAGAAAAGGTCAGATGCTAGAAACTCCACATGAAGGTTTTCCAATTTGCTAATTAATATAAAATTGGAAAACCATTTTCAGGAAATTTTCTTGTGGAAATTAAACACAGCTCTATTCTTAACATTTTATGCTCTATATCAGGGCTTCTCAGCCTATCGGTCGCAACCTGAAATTGGGTCTCGAAGCAACATTGAACACCACTCTTGAAATGACTCTTACATTTGTGGGGAAAGGTGGATTTGAACATCAATGCGAGAAGATGCACCATAACCTTTCTGCTGCCTTTGACCAAGAGGCCTGACCCCCCACCTTACCTGATCGACCCCCATTTGCAATTACCACAATAAGGGCACAATCTGCGTCCATCGAGTAGAGTGCGCCTATCCTGCGAGTCATTCAACCACATTGGTTGATTTGGTGGGCAAAGCTCCAAAAATAAGACCACAATCAGAAACCTCTTGCGGTAGTGTCAAACGCTTACACCGCACATGCCCTCCTACTGTGGCCGCAACGGGATTACTTCGGCCGCAGATCGTTGCGGCGTTTCGAGATGAATATGAGTACTGGCCCTTATTTGGAGGGCGGGGGGGATACCGGAATGTGAGGTGTAAATTAGGTCCTAAGAATAGTCGGGTTCGGTTCCTTACACGAGATTGAGTTTCACCCTTAGGATCCCTTCACTCGCAGCAACCCCCCTCCCCCCACACCCCTGTGTCCAGTAGGAGCGAAATAGGAATCGCACAGATTGCCGCTTAAGAATGTCGTGCAGAATCCACATAATATTTTGACGAAGGACGACCACTAGGCTGCCATACACTAACCAGGTTTTTGGTACCAGTACCATAGTTCTGTAATGGGTATAATTTCTAATAAACTACCGCTAAATACTGGCACAAAAAAACGTCCAAGTATGCAGCGAAAAATATCAATAATAAAGTTAACATAAGGGCAGATAATGAAAGAGAGAAATCAATACGATTAGATCAACGAAGAGATAAGCAGAGAATACAGGAATATGATACAAATGAGAGGCGATGTATATGTTCAGAAGTTAGATTGGTCTGAAATTTCAGCTTGAAACTTTGATCTACGAAATATAATCCAGCTGAATTGAGAGGGACGTTGTTACGTCAACGGGGAATCCATGAAAATCAATATTAGGAAATTTACGGAATTTCATAAAATGAGCTAAACATATTTTTTAAATCATCAGTAAGCTTTTAGGTAAATTTTTGCCATATCTTTAATTAACTAATGTTCAGTAGTAGATTATTTCTATATTTCTTCAGTTACGCAGTTACAAAAAACCTTTTTTTATTTTATTAGAATAATGAATCTTATTTCAATTTCCTCACATAACGACGAATCCTTCCTATTTCCATTCCCCGCCAAGTTAAGAACTTTTCCTACTCCGACTCGATTTTCTCAATGTTCCCTGGATACGACGCCCCCTCCCCCTGTTAAAAATCCTTCTTGTTCACGTTATTCCATTGTTAATGAGTGAAAAAGCAACAAAATAATCTATATTTTATCCTACAGGTAGGTTTCATGGGAAATCTCCCAAGAGTCTTTCTTTTCGCCTCAGAAAGTTAAAGCGAAAAGGGTCTTCGGAAAAAGAAATAAGCGTATGAGAATTGAATAGATTTGAAACCTTGTTTCCGAGCCACCGAGATCATAGGACGGGAAGCTTATCCACTTGACTATTCTGACCTCCCCTCCCACCATCCCACCAAATTTATAACCGGCCCGCTTCGTTACAAGATTTCGACGTTTCTAGCTCCTATCCTTTAAATTTGGCACCTCTGATCTTCCTAGCCCATTTATACAGCCATTCTTGGTCTGGATTTCAATATTTAGCAGCAAATTTCTTTTCTTATAAAATAACACAAACTTGGAATAACTTTGCTAGAATTGTCATTGAAAGCACTACAATAAAAATATTTCAGAGGAGACATTATTTAAAAATACGAACTTATAGAAATAAAAGTTGGGAAACTAATTATTTCTCCAAATCCACTATTCCTCCTACCTGTCCTTCACATCATACTCTCACCTGCTATTTTATTCTTGAACTAACCTCGAGTGGATCCCAGATGTTTTGCAAGTTGGTAATTCTGTAATTTGTCCCTTAATTAACGAATCGATTTTGCGGTTTATTATTTTAACTTAACTCTAGCTAGCATTTAACAACGATTAGGTAAAAAAAATCCAGGCCCTTTCCTTTATATTAACGAAAGAATCTTCAATAAATAAATAAGGTACATCAGTGTAAATGTACAAAGCTATATTATTCTTTGTCCTCATTATAAATGCGGGACAAAAAAGCGTTGTTGAATTTATTAATATAGATGAAATCTCTGTTTTGTTATTCCTTGTCCGACTTTGAGCATTACTCAATTTTAAAACTATAATAAGAAACTTCATTGCAGCTTTTCAGTATAATTATTCCGTTAAACTTCTCATTTTTAAAGCATTCTTCATTAATATTCGCAGCTAGCTTTGAAATTGCCTCAAATAAGTTGAAGCACCCCATACTCCCTCCCCCCCTGCAATTTAAAAAAAACTCTTAATATTTTTAATTCGAGAGCCTAACCTTAGATTCGAATTCAAAGGGCGATTTCTAAATGTCGTTAGGCCTCTAGTTTTACTACCGCGTTCCTTGATTTCAAACATATAAGCCTCACCCCCGCACGTTATTTAAATCACTCATATTTCTTTCAAATATTTGATTAATACGAAATGTCCATATCATATTTTAATTTTTAAAAAATCACTTAAAAATGATATATAATAACACTATAATGTGATTTCAAAATTCACAGTGTCTCCCAAGATGGCGGCCAATCTATTTTTCGTCATAACATCATAATTAGAAATTTTCCCACATTAATTAGTGAAAAGTGCTATATAGTGTATATCTATGATATACATAATATAGCATTTTGCGTATATTTTAAAAATAGAGATAGTTATTTGTTCACACTATTCGATTACTCTTTATTTTGTCTCGATTGTTGTTTCTCCCGATATTGTGTCGCTTAAGCCACTCTACTTATATAGTTAATTTGCTTTTCTCCCATTATTGTGTCGCTTAGCCACTTTACTTATATAGTTAACTAATTTGTGTTATGAATGATAGGTTAACAATTCTTGCCCTCAATGGAACTGCTACCAGTGTTTCTCAAAACACCCTTACTCACATTAATGCATTGGGAATTTCTCGTTACCGCCGCCAGACTAAACGTGGTTTCCGTTTAGCTCCTGCTCTTAGAAAACTCTTTTACTTGAATCAAGCACCCCTACTTAGCCCTGATTCTTCTTCACCTCCAACTTCACCCGTTCTCTCAGCGTCTCTCCTCAATGTCAGAAGCCTCTCGAAGAAGGCTGCCTACATTCATGACCTGCTCGTTAACACTCGAGTCACTCTCCTTGGACTCATGGAAACTTGGCTTGCCCCTTCTGCTTGCTGTTTAAATCTCGCTACCCCTGATGGTTACGTCCACTCCCATACCTCCCGTAACTCTCGCGGTGGTGGAGTTGCTCTCATTCACAGTGCCTCCTTCCCTCTGAATAATCTGCCCTCTCCCCCTCTTCTTTCTTTTGAGGTGCTCATTAATGTCTCTGATTCCACCCCTTCTCTAACTATCTTAGTCCTCTACCGCCCCCCCCCAGCTCCTCCCTGGAGCTTTTTCTTGATGAATTTAATAACCTCCTCGCTGGCCTCCACCAACACGTTTCTTCCCCTGCCCACTCTCACGGTAACATTTTAGACCTTGTAATCTCTGACTGTCATATTTCCAACCTGACGACTACAAATTTGTCCAATGCTATATCTGATCACTTCCTTATCAACTTCAACTTCTCTATCCCATTCCATATACCTCCCCAGCTGTCTCATAATCCTAAGCTTTTCCTTCGACTAGCCTCCAATGATATTCCCTCCCTATCTAATGATGTGGCCTCCAAACTTCCTTCCATTGATGCTTCTGCCTCTCCTGACCAGATTCTCTCTTCTTTGGAGCAACCCCTTCTCACTTGTCTTGATGCCCACTCTCCCCTTGTCACCCCTTCGAACTCCCGTTGTCACCGTGCCCCTATGGAACTCCTCCATGCTAGGCAGTCCATGCGTGCCCATGAAAGAGTCCTTAGAAAGGCTCGCACCCGTGGGCAAGGTACGACGCCTCTCTCGCTGGCGTTCCAACTTGCAACAGCTTCCTACGTGGCGAAATTAAAATCTGCTCATGAAGCCTACTCACGTAATCTGCTTACTGATAGTAGGAATGATCCCCGTACCGTCTTCCGCCTGCTCTCCCGTCGTACTTCCCCAGCCCAGGTCTCCCCACCCATTAGCCCTGCTACTCTCTCGAATTTCTTCGCAGATAAGGTCACTAACCTCCGTGCCTTCCTCCCTCAGCCTTCTATCCGGCTCCTGCCATTCTCCCTGAATTCCCGCCTCAGCCGCTTATCGTTTTCCCCGCTGTGACCGCGTTGGAGCTTACAGGCCTGCTCTCGCGTTCTAAGAAATCGGGCTCCCCAAAGGACATTTTTCCGCCTAAACTGTTATGTAAAATTCTGCCTGCTATCCTCCCAACGCTTCTTCACCTGTTCAACACTTCACTTGCAACTGGTCTTGTTCCCTCTTCCTTCAAACGTGCCCACATCCGTCCGATTCTTAAAAAGCCTCAACTGAACCCCACTGACCCTTCCAATTATCGCCCGATTTCGCAACTTCCTTTCCTCTCTAAGGTTCTGGAGAGAGTGGTTGCTTCACGCATCAACAGTCACATGGTGGCCTGTAACATTGATGAAACCTATCAATCTAGTTTCAAGTCATGTCACTCCACAGAAACCGCCCTTCTCCATGTGTCCGATTGCTTACGAAGAGCCGCGGACAGGGGTTGTGCCTCTATCCTCGTTCTACTCGACCTCTCGTCTGCCTTCGATACTATTGTCCATACCGTCCTACTTGATCGTCTCCACTCTTTCCTCAGCATATCAGGCACCATGCTTGGCTGGTTCCGCTCTTGCCTCTCGTCTCGTACCCAATCCGTTGTGATTGACGACGTTTCATCGGACTCTACCCCCATTTGCTTTGGAGTGTCACAAGGCTCTGTCCTTGGTCCTCTACTATTTCGTATCTACCTTCTCCCTTTTAGTTCCCTTCTCCGTAATCTCAGTGTATCCTTCCACCTCTATGCTGATGACACTCAAATTTTCGTTTCCTCATCTCCCACGTCTCTTGCCTACTCTATCACTGACCTCTTGGCTGCCTACTCCTCCATTTCTGACTGGCTCTCAACCAACTTCCTAAGGCTTAATCACTCCAAAACTGAGGTCCTCCTCGTCGGCACCCCTGCTCTTGTCAAAAAATCTAAATCTCTCTTTCCCTCGCTTACTCTGGGCGGAAATACTATCATTTTCTGACTGCGTTAGGAATCTGGGTGTTGTTTTTGATGGGCATCTCTCCTTTAAGCCTCATATCCGCAATGTCAGCAAATCCTCTCTATGTTTCCTTCGTAACTTCTCTCGCATTCGCTCTCACTTTGATCGCCAAAGTCTTGAGACTGCTGTTCATGCCTTCATCACCTCACGCCTTGACTACTGTAACTCTCTGCTTGTGAATCTGCCATCCTCCTCTTTCCGCCCCCTTCAACTTGTACAGAACTATACCGCCCGGCTTCTCCTCCGTCGCCCTCGCTTCTCTCCCTCGAAACCCTTGCTGCATGAGCTGCACTGGCTACCTTTCAGATCCCGTACTCACTTCAAGATACTTCTCTTCACATTTAAGGCCCTAAACAACAAGTCCCCGTCTTACCTCTCTTCTGCCCTCTCGCCACGCCATGTCCCTCGGGCCCTTCGGTCATCACATGCACCTCCTTTGAATATTCCTCGTTCATCCCTCTGCTCAATGGGGGACTGCTCCTTCTCAATCTGCGCCCCTAAGTTGTGGAATGCTCTTCCTGCTGAAATCAGGTTTTCTCCCTCTCTTACCACATTTAAGCGTCTCCTGAAAACGCATTCTCATCTCATCTCAGCACAACGTGCGCTCTGGGAAGGCCTCAGGACTTGAAGAGCGCATTACAAAAGACATTAGTATTATTATTAAAGCACCCATAAAATTCGAGGGTAGGCATAAACCCAAAATTAACCCTCATTTAGGCAAGTAAAAATAGAAGAGGATGAAAATAATTAAATAACAATAATGGAGCAAAGATAGAGGATGAGGAGAAAACAAAAAATAATAGTATTAAAGAAAAATATATTTGTGTAATCCAACGAAGTCATCTTTACGGGTTCGATATGGGATTGTTTTAAAATCCAGAAGCATGTACAAGAACACCTAAAAGTAAACCAATAACGGGTAGTTTTTAATGGCAAATAGAGTATTCTCAAAATATCACGAGTAGTGTCCATTAAATAAAGGGCACAAAATAAAATTAAATAATTCGTATAAATTTAATTATTACAGAAAAATAAATATCATTAATAGGATCGAAAATTTTAGTTGAATATTACTTTTTTGATAAAATAGAACCTTTTAAACGATCTCCTTAAGGCCCGAAACTTCCACGTACAATGGCCTGCATAAGAAAGAACGTCAGAGGCGATCATTTTGCCAAAATAAGGAGAAAATTCATCTCATTTAATTGTTGTGTATTTATGTGGTGTCCTACATAGAAATAATGGATCATCTGAAGAATCTGACCCCCAAAAGTTTCTACTGAAGAATTTGACCACCAGATTACCTCTCCTGAGGAGTCCCCTTCCCCCAAGTTTTTCCTGAAGAATCTGACCCCCCCGATTGCTTCTCCTGAATAATCTGACCACACTTCCTTTCTAAAGTAAAGTTTAAGGATATATTTATAAAGGTGGTTTAAAAAACAATTGATACAAAAAGGTGGAAAAGATAAAGGTAAAAAAAAAAGTTAATTTAGATTGTATTGGGCACTAATATGCTCACAAAAGGTCTCAAAATGATCGGTAAATCGCTCACGCCTCATGAATTCGTGCAGGTAGCTTGCCTTGATTTTGTTCTTCTGCTTGTTCCGGTAAGATTCAGTTTGGGGGTCTACAAAATGTATAGAATGAATGATTCACTGTACGATGCGTAAATCTTAACGGTTGTGTGTTTCCATATGCTTTCCATTCATCGGAATTAATAATTAAACCAGGAAGTACTATTTTTTTTCAATGATGGGTAAAAGAGTGGCAGCTCTCCTGTCAGGTACGATTTCCCTGTTTAATCAACAATACCGAAAACCCAAACCGGACTTTGGCGCCCTCTTCCTTTATGATCTTTCACTTTGTGCGTAAACCAAGATTCATCAATCTCTACTATGCGTCTTGATCCTCCAAGTTTAATCGGGTTATCTACGGAATGATTGGCACAGATTTCCATGAAAAAATTATACCAATCACTTGGACTCTTCTCTGAAATTCCTGTTTGTCGTATAGCTTCAGTTATACAAAGATTTTCCGACCAAACATACAGATTAAACAGATCAACAGTAAGCCTACATATTAAATTTAGTTACTCTCTCAACCTTTTGGGATAAAAAAATAAGATGAAACAGAGATTGTGCCTCTGGAAGATTTTTCTCCCCAGAATATCTCTTCTGAAGAATCTCACCCCCAGATTGCCTCTCCTGAAGAGTCTTCTCCCCGAGATGCTTTGGGGGTCAGATTTTTCATGTGATCCAAAATGCTTATAAACATTCAAATATTTCTCTTTTTATTGATATATATATATATATATATATATATATATATATATATATATATATATATATATATATATATATATATATATATTTGATAGCAGAAGAGGCATTTTTTAGTTTCTTGATAACTTTCATAAATGATTATCCCTTAAAAGAGGGGGGACCATAAATATCATTAAAGTCCCAGAAGATGACCAATATGGTTGAAAGGCGCCTCGGGTGAATAATAAATAATGATTTAATATGATATTTATGGTCCCCCCTTTTTAAGGGATAATCATTTATGAAAATTATCAAGAAACTAAAAAATGCCTCTTCTGCTGTCAAATATAACAATTACTATATCCAACATGGTTTCTTTATAAAATTATTTATTTATATATATATATATATATATATATATATATATATATATATATATATATATATATATATATATATATATATATATATATATATATATATATATATATATATATATATACTGGTAATTGATTTGTTCCTTGGGAATCTGATATGTAGCAGGAATATGAAGACCCGGGTGATTACATTAATCATTTATTGGCCGGACGTTTCGGACCTTTACTAGGACCATCTTCAGCGACTCTGTCGACTAATGAGAAAGGTAAGGAACATTAATTGATAATAGTTAAAAGAATGCATTAAATAATGGCTAAAAAAGCGGAGGGCAAGTTAAAATAATAAAATTGACAATTATTAAAATTAAAGTAAAAACACTAATAACAATATATAGAATTAAATAATACTACCCAGTGTGATTTTAAAAAAATAATAATAATAATAGAAAGGGAAATTATAACATAAACTGACTTGAATATCACATATTAAAAGTAACTGGAGTAAACAATAAAATAACCTATTATATTAAATTGTAAAAAACAACAAAAAAACAGAAAATAATCAGAATGAACAAAGTGACTAAACTTTATCGTCGGAGTTGAGAAATCAACTAACTAAAGATATAAAACTACTAACGAAATTGAAGTGTTGGTTGGTTATATTGTGAATAATTTAATTGAGGAGGAGTAATTATTTAGGTTTGGATTTATTTTATTGATTTTCAGTGACTCTAAGATTTTCGAATCGAGAGAAGTTAAGGCTGAAGATAATATAGTAAATGAATTAGAATTAAGAGGATGATGGTGATACTCAGAATGTTGTCTGATTGAAGAGGCTTCAGGTTTAGAAATGGGAACACCAGTCCTATGAGACAAACCCAATTTTATTATTTTAACTTGCTTTCTTCTGCTTTTTTATCCATTATTTAATGCATTATTTTAACTGCTATCAATTAATGTTCCTTTCCCTTCACATTAGTCGACATAGCCGCTGAAGATGGTCCTAGTAAAGGTCCGAAACACCTGGCCAATTAATGATTAGTGTAATCACCTGTGTCTTCATATTCCTGCTATATATATATATATATATATATATATATATATATATATATATATATATATATATATATATATATATATATATATATTATTCAAACTTTAGAAATTATTTACTATTTTTTTCGGCCGCATATTTTTGGACACTTCAAACTTGAGTAAAGCCGGCAATTTTCAGTACGGACAACGAAATTCAGAAATTCTGTGAAAACAGAAGAATCTGACAAATAATAAAAATGGACAGGAAAAGAATACCATTGTCTTCCATTGTTGACCCTTGTTGTCCGAAATCGCTCCCCTCAAAAATTTCTTAGGCGTTGATGTACTATAGATGCAGTTATTTGCCATTACAAAAGTATAAATCCTTCTTAATTCTTTGAATGAACAACCTCACTGACCCTCCGAGACACCTGCCTAGGAGAGCTCCACACGTGACCTTTGGGAGGTTGGTCACTTTCCGATTTGAGGCTGTGGTATCATCCCTGCTCTGTGGTGGATGTGGTCCTTTCCCTTTTATATTTGGGATAATGGCGCCAAACAGACGTAAGCGAACCCTTAAAACTTCAATAGTTCACGTGCGGTAAAAGTCGGCCTCAAGAGAGACAAAAGATGCCGGTAACTTCGTCCTGCCAACTAGACATCACCCCACATTGCGACGGACAGCCTTTCTTTCCCCAAGTTGAGAATCAGCGGATTAGACGGCCCGCTGTCCACCGCTGGAATTGCGACATCTTTTTGCTTGCACTTACTACTCTTCCTAAGTACAGGGTGGTCCAAAAGTATAATGGTAGTAAGAAAATTTAATACGCCATACACACTTAGAGTAAGTATTGGAAATGTCGTTCTCTTTGGAATCACCCTAGATTAGAGTTATCCGTGAACAAAATAAACCTTGCGGTTAGTATGAGTTCGCCGGGGAGACGCTCTTCATCCGCACCAAGCAAGCGACTTCATCTAATATACCATTCTAAAATGAACTGCATCAATTAGGTATTTTAACGCTCACTTTTGCCGTCGCAGTGCACGGGGGTATCTCTCTCACCCATCCGTGGGCGCACACCCCGGAAAACCATTACGCAGTAATGGTATGAGGTGGGTATATCATTGAGTAGCCACCTTCACACTGCGTCGGGCATACGCAATTGGGGGGTTGGAATACTTCATGTGGTCGAGAATATTTAAAAAAAACAACAACTTTTTTTTAATCGTATTTACATTGAATATTTGGACCTGATGGAACAAGGTAGATTTTTCTGGATTTCTTAATTACTTTTAAATCACTCTATCAGTTTAAATTATGCCTGGATAGCTTTTCTCACCTGTAAAATTGTGTTCTTTCATGTTTTGGACATTGTACTGAAAATGGAACCTCAAAGAAGAGAGACAATGGGTTCGAGTTTCAAACTAGTTCAGATAATTTTTAATTTACGTAGCTAACCCCAAAATAGCGGAGTATGACTATTGATTATTGGTTATAAAAGATATTTTGGTTTACTGCACAAAGACGGAGAAAAGTAAAGGAATCTAAACTGAGTTCCATTTAAAGATATCTTCTTTGCCTGGAGATTTGCATCAGATATAGTACTGCATTTAAACGGAGGTAGGCTCTTAGTCAACTATTTACGCTCAATGTCGGCCCCAGTGGATAATTAGACTTGTAGACACTGTTTTGTGGGTTCAACTGCCTTACTGAATGTATACCACATCAATGTTCTCAGTCTAAGAAATTCTACCAATTTATGGTCACAGAGAATTTTTATATAATAACAGTTTGCGAGATTTTTCCCACGAATTTAGCGCTCAATAAATAGGCATTGATGGCGTATCGCGTAGAAAGATTGTAACGAGATCAATAATGTGATTGCAAGATCCTCTTGCAATCATTGGAACCGGGCGGGACATAAGCATCCAGATGTCACTTGACATTCCCTTGCGGGCTCTAGTTTGCAAAAGGAAGTGTCGGCGAAGAATTTTAGGTGCCTGGGTATAAACCTTTTCACAAGAAAAGGGTTGATTGGAGAGATCCGCGGCTAAAGAACAAACCAGAAGATTTCAGACATCACTGACAGCAAAATGATGGTGGAAAAGGTGTAAAAGGAGTTAGAAGATTCAGAATTAAACTAAGAGGCGACAGCAGAGAGGAAAACCTATGGTCGACGATCCGAGTCCATAAAAACGCTGAAATTCGTCGCTGAAATCGAGGAAATAATCAACAATGATCCCAGAGACTTGATGCTGTCATTGCAAGGAAGAAGAAGGTGTGGATGAAAAGCTCACCAGGCTGATGGTGCATAAGGACATTCGCTATTTTTCATACAAGATGAAGAAGAGACAATGTCTGTCCAATACAATGCAGAAAAAGCAACTCGAAAATAGCAAAAAGCTGATCAACAAGTTGAAACACCCTTTGGAGCCAGACATGTTGTGCTTCTTCTCCGGTGAGAGTTAAGCCTAGAAGACCAACTACCAGAACAACAGGTGGCTCGCTATCGCATTCAAAGGTGTGGCTAGAGTCATGCAGATGAAATTAATAGTAAAAATCATAGTCTTCTCTGCCGTCAGCAATGGAATTGACGCTTCTTTGAGGGTCTCAGGCTGAACACTAACGGCTAAATCCCCGTGTTTTGACCAAGGTGGTGAAGCCCTGGATCGATCGGATAGCTGCAGGGAGGCCTTAAGTGTGGCAGCAAGACTGCAGAAGACCTAGGCCTGGCTGTCAGTGAACATTTTGGATCTTACAGTACCTAACATTTGGGCTCCCAACTTGATTAACTGCAAAACTCTAGACTCCTTTATAGGGGGTACGGTGGAACGAGAGATCAAGAAATCCAGCTGTAACACGAAGGACGCGGTGAGGAGCAGGATTATTACAGGCTTCAGAAGCCTAACACGAGAGATAGCGACGAAGGCCCGTGGCCGGTTCCGAGCTCGTCTGGATGCTATTATCGAGGCGACAGACGGGTTCCTTGAATGAGATCGACAAAAGATGTCATGGAGACAAACTGACTCAAATTTAATGAATATAGCTAAAAAAATACACTTATTTTTTTCCCGAGACAGTCATCATGCTAACGAATACTGACCGCACCCTCTATAGTAGGGGCTAAATTTTGTGCACGCCACGTAACGTCAAGTTATTGTATGTTCGAGCTCCCCACCTCAAAATAGCGCAAGCAACAAAGCGCCGTTTGAATCTCTCGGAAATTTCAACAATGCGAACAACTTATTCGTCGAGGTCGGCTCTTTAAACTATCCTCGCTATTAACTTTAATGAGTTTAATGCGGACCTTGCAGGGTAAAAATGATAACCTTTATGAGGGATAACATTCAAAAGAGGGGATCGTCCTATGGGTGGAAATAACGAAAATTTGATAAATAGAGTTCGCATTTTTTTCTCTTCGTGACAGTGCTAGAAATTTATTTCGATTGTCGAATCCCAAATGATATGATGATTTTCAATTTTGATAGAGCCGATTTCGCTAAATTTAAACTTACGATTAGTGAGATTGCCTGTATGTTTGAATATGTTATAATGACAATGTCTAATTTTTTTTCTGGGCACTCAAACAAGTGGAAGTACCTATCAAGACGAGAAAAAGCAAGCCAATTTGCACAAGTAAAATTCTCAAACAAAGAACTCTGAAAGAAAAAGAAAAGAAGTCCTACTCTATTGCCAAATAATCTGGCAAGAACAAGATATTATGAACTCTCCCTGTCCAAAGATTGTAAAGAAAATCTAAAGATCTTTTACCAATATGTAAACAAACGAAATCCAACGAGAGACGTGGTCCATTAAGGAATTCTAGTAGAGATGACCAGCAATCCAAAGGTTATGGCTGAACTACTTAAAACATTCCTTTTCTCTCAGTTTTCACCCTTCAAAACGACAGATGGCACTTGACTAGAATTCAATACTACATAGCCTATAAGTCAATGAAATTGTTTTCTACCTATATAAAGTTAAATCTACCAAATGGGCCAGATATGATTGACCTTCACCACATAAGAGAATTATAATATTTAATAGAACACTAGGTTTCTTTCAATAAATATTAAAATTAGCTTACGTAAATCACATGTTTAAAAGCAGCAATCACCACTGTGCTCCAAATTCGAGGCCACTTATTTTAACATCCTTGATTATTAAACTATTTGAATCATTCGTCAAAGAGAAAATAGTCGAACATCTCTAAACACATGAACTAAGAGATTTTTTTCTACAGATCTAAAGTAATCGCTTTTCCTTTGTACAAGTTTATCGTAAGACCGCGCTTGGTATATGCGGTGCAACTGGGTGTCCTTTTCTCCAAAAGAATGTAAGCATGCCTGAAAGAATGCAACGCTGCGGAACTAAGATGGCCACGGAATGTGATGCGGAAACGTTGAATATAATCAATTTGCAGCCATTAGAGACACGTATATTGAAGGGTGAATTGATACAAGTTTTTAAAATATTAAACGGTTTTTGCTAATATTAAATCATTATTTGAGGTTAAAAGTTCAAGTTCAAACTACAAGTAAGGTGTAGTGAAACTAACAGTTAAAACCCTTTTCACTTAAAGAGTAATGGCAAGTTCAGATTTACAAGGCTGGCATTAAATGGACCGGATGGTTTTTTTGTAACACTTATAAACTTATAATGAAATAAAAATTAAGTAAAGGATTTATTTAACTGGTATAAATGGTTATCGGCATTCTAATTACTTTATCTAAACTTGACTCCTCCACGGTCGAAATGAAAGAGGCTCAAAAGCCCTGTAACTCCATTCTAGCGGCGCGAAACGGCTGATGACGTACTTCCTACACCACAAAATTCATTAGGCCAGCAAAGGCGAAGTAATAGCGGAAGGGAGCTTCCGTAAAGAACCGAATGATTCACGGAATAGCGCAAACCACCGAGAATCACCCAAATTGATGACACATTTGAGGGCAAAAGAACGAAAGTAGCGCGAAATTGATGACACAGTTGATGAAAAAAACTCGAAAGCAACCCGAATGGATGATATATTTGAGGGCAAACTAACAGAAAGAACCAGAATAGATATTACGTCTGAGAGCAAAAAAAAGAAAGAACCCAAATGAATGACACATTTGATTACAAAACAACGAAAATAACTCGGATGGATGCCTCATTTGAAGGCAGCAGAACAATGGAAATAACACGAAATAGATGACAGATTTGAGGACTAAACAATGAAAATACCCGAATGGATGACACATATGAGGGTAAATCAACGCAAATAACTAAAATAGATGAAAAAACAAAAATAAATCGAATTGATGATATTCTAAAGGCAAAACAACGAAAATATGCCAATTCGATGACAGGTTTAACTACAAAAGCAACGCAAATAACTCGAATGGATGACACGGTTGAGAGCGAAATGGTGAAAATAACCTAAAAGGGATAACACATATGAGAGCAAACAAAAAAATAACCCGAATGGATGGCACATTTGGCGGCAAAATAAGGAAAATAACTCCAATGGGTGACATTTGATGGCAAAATAACGAAAATAAATCGAATAGATGACACATTTGAGGGAAAAAAACGAAAAAAACCCGATTAGATGACACTTTTGAGGGAAAAAACAATGAAAATAAACAGAATGGATAACATACTTGGTGAAAATGAAAATAACCGAATGGATGATCCGTCCGAGGGCAAAACAAGGAAAATAACCCGAACGTGAAGACACAGTTGAGGGCAACACCACGAAAATGACCTGAATGGATGAAACATTTGACGAAAAACGAAAATAGGAGTGGATGCCTCATTTGAAGGCAAAAGAACGAAAATATCACTAAAGGATGACACGTTTGAGGGCAAAAAAAAAAAAGAAAATAATCCGAATGTATGACAAATGAGGGCAAAAGAACGAAACTAACTCGAATGAATAACATATTTGAGATGAAAAAACGAACATGAACAGAATGGATAAAACATTTAAAGAGAAAACAACGAAAATAACCAGAATGGATAAGACATTTAAAGAGAAAACAATGAAAATAACCAGAATGGATGAGACATCTGAAGGCAAAACAATGAAAGTAACCCGAATGGATGACACGTTTGAGGAAAAAGAAAACGAAAATTACCGGAATGGATGAAATATTGTGAGCAAAACAGCGAAAATTACCGGAATGGATGACACATTTGAGGGCAAGACAACGAATATAAGCCGAATGGATGGCATTTTGATGTCGAAATAACGAAAATAACCCGATTGCACGACACTTTTGACCGCAAAAGCAAAGAAAATAACCCACATGAATGACGGTTGAAGGTAACACGTTTAAAGGAAAAACAACGATAATCACTAAAATACATGACACAATTGGGGAGGAGAGGAAAGTAACCCGAATGGAATATCAAAAGTGGACCTTCTAACCACTAGATTACTTAATTAATTATAGAGGATTGTCAAAAGTGGACCTTCTAACTACTAGATTACATAACTGATTATAAAGAATTATCAAAAGTGGACCTTCTTACAACTAGAATAATTAATTGGACCTATTAAATACGAGATTACCCAATTTGTTTTATATGATTATTAAAATTTGAGCTAACTAATAGATTACTTAATTGATTATTGAAGATTATTAAAAGGGGCCATTCTAACCATTTGATTACTTAATTGATTAAAGAAGATTATCAAATGTGGGCCTCCTAACTAATAGATTACTAATTTATTATAGGATTATGAAAGGTGGACCTGCTAACAACTAATTTACTCAATTGATTATTAAAGATTACCAAAAATGGACATTTCAACCACTAGATTACTTAATTGATTATAGAGATTTAACAAAAGTACAACTTCTAACCAGTAGATTACTTAATTGATTATAGAAGATTACAAAATGTTTACGTTATAACCACTAGAAGATTATTGAAAGTGGAACTTCTAACCATTAGCGTAATTAATTGATTATAGAGGATTATCAAATGTGGACCTGATAACCACTAGATTACTTTATTCCTTATAAAGCCATATCAAAAGTGCACCTTCTAACAACTAGATTACTAATAGATTCTGCAGGATTATCAAAAGTGGACCTTCTAACTACTATATTTCTTAATTGTTTATAGAGGATTATCAAAAGTAACCTAACAAATGGATTACTTAATTGAATTTTGGTTGATTTTTGTTTAATATTTCTCATCCAAAATAGCTTTTCAAGATAAAACAACGTTTTAACACACAATTTATTAATTAAATGTCACACAAATTGATTAATATACAATTTTTTTACCCGCTACCTGGCTTGATGGAATCTCTCACCCTGCTTGTTACTCATTGATCCCAAATTCTCAGGAAACCGATCCATATATAAGAATAAGTCTTGCATTTTGATGCTCATGTTGCATCCGAAGTTTCTGAGATGAGTCAACATATTGGTGATAAGTTCTGTGTGGTTCCTGGCCTTGTTGCCAAGAAAGTTCTTCACGACCAGAACAAAAGCCTTACACGCTTCCAGTTTTACTTCGTTCATTGAGTTTTCAAACTTGAATCTCTGATGAGCTGACGGAGTTGAGGACCGTCAAAGATGCCTCTTTCATCATCTTCTGTGTGGTCAATCCTGGAAAAGTGTGGCACAAGTAAGCGAAGCGGCAACCATCCTTGTCCAGAGCTTTGGTGAACTGTTTGATTAAGTTGAGCTTGGTGTGGAGTGGTGTGAAAAGTATATTTATTGTCTGTCCACCAGACAGCTGTTTATGACGTTCCTTGCTTTGCAAGCCACCAATTACTCCCATACTGGCCAGTCCTTCTTCGTGTAATGCTGAGCTCTATACCTACTATCCCAAATGCACAGAAAGCACGAGTACTTGGTAAACTCGGACTGTTGTTCCAACAAAAATTCACCATCTTCAAGTAAACAAATCAACCATTAATGTTGATCATAACAATTTTTTTCCAGCACAAAATTAATTGCTTCATACTTTTTCTTCAGTGTAGTCGAGTGAACAGGTGGCAACAGAACATATTTCAGCGATCGCTTGCTGCTATCAATGAACAGTTTCCAATCTTCGAGTTGGTACTGTGGTACTCCTACCTTGTACAGAAGCTGTGCAATATCTGTATAGCACACCAAGTCCTTCTCTTCAAAGAAAACCCGAGGTAATTTTGATGTCTGTTGGTGTAGAAAGTGATGCGAGCACTGTCAGAAAGGTTTTTTAAAATATTTGCTTCACTCTCGATACCAACAGTTCAGCAGAGGATTTTGACAAGCTGAACTCGCAAACTAGATCATTTAGCCTATTTTGAGAAAGAGAATGTAGAGTATCATCGTCAAAAAACACTTCATTTTCTTCAACATTGGAGGAATCTTCCTCACTAATTTAAGAAAGTTCTCTAAAGACGGGTACTGGAATTTCAGCACACTGAGCTACAGGACGATGTGCTGACTGAATATCAGGATACTTGAGGCTGCTTCAGTTCTTTCTGTTGATCCCAGTCAAACCAATAGCGCAGAGGTAACAGTCAGTGCCATGGTTTGTCGACTCCATCCAAACTTCAGACAATTCTTTTTGTCCTTGGTCGAGCGACGCAGATTCTCGGTGCCTACCATGTGTGGCGCCAAAGCTTTATCCTGGTCACCAGGTTTTATGACAAAATAAGCATTGAATGCACGCTTTATCAAACTTGTGACTGGATTCCTATTAGGAACAACGGTGTATTCGCCGCAGATGTAGCAGAATAAATCAGGCATATTTTTGAAAGATCTTCTGGCCGAATCTATTTCATTCACCTGCAAAAAAGTACGCTTGTCAAAATTGACGCATGTAAACTCTTCATAATTCGTAAATTTAAAGAAATGATAAATATTTACGCATTATATAGATAAAAAATACCAGTAAATGTAAAAAAAAACCCAAATCATGTGGCGATAAATAAAAAAGTTGACCTGATAGAGCAAAACCAATGTGGTCATTGGATTCAGCAAATCAAAATTGACCTAAAGGATGTAGCAATAAACATGGTATTGAGTAGTATTATTGATTATTATCATAGGTGTACCTTCTACACACTAGATTACTTAATTTATTAGAGAAGATTATCAAAAGTGGACCTTCAAAACAATAGATTACTGAATTGATCATAGAAAATTATCAAAAGTGGACATTTTAACCACTATATTACTTAATTGATATAAAGGATTATCAAAGTTTGACCTTCTAAGCAGTAGTTTGCTTAATTAATTATAGAGTATTATCAAAAGTGGACCTTCTAACGATTAGAATACTTAATTGATTATAGAGGATTGTCAAAAGTGTATCTTCTAACAATCAAAATTGTTTAATTGATTATATAGGATTATCAAAAGTGGACATTGTAAGAAATGATAATTAGCATTTAATTTATCGCCATTTATAGAATAAATGAATAAGAACACAAGCACGAGTGAAAAATAAAGAAGAAAGAATACGACTTCTGAAGTGGAGATGTGCAAGACATTCCTAGAAGAAACATTTTAAAGCGAAGTACCAACGAGGGCATCTGCGGCAGAAAATTGTAAGGAGCGAAATGTGTGGAAGATATATAGCCCCAACTCACCGAATCAGAAATGCCTTCCGTCCCCGCTCTCCTCCCACCTTTATCATCTCGCACTCCTCCCAGGCTGCTTGGAAACCCATGTGCAGAAAAAAAAGGACGCTCGAGGGAAGAACAGTTCCGAAGCTAGAATAAGAAGAAACTCAAAGCCCTGCGTTCCGTGGCACTTAAACTGACTCCATCTTGGCTTTGCGGTGAATTTTCGTGTGCGTCGCACACTCGGACCAAGGTAAGTAAGCCTACGCCTTTTCTTTTTCTTGAATTGGTTCTGCGTATTCCCTCAAAATTCATATCAAATTCATCTCAGACTCACATCAAACTCATATATCCCCGTAAACTCATTTAAAATCATTCAACCTTTGAATTCATACATACCTTTCTATCTATTTTAAATCCTTAACTCCATCTATCGAGAGCATTCGGAACTAAAGGTCGTTTCGAATAATCTCGGGAGAGGAACTTTTCTTTCCGAAATCAATGAGGGACGACCGCCTCTCTTTTACGAAGTTTGAGGGGCGAATCCCATCTTGGAGTATTGATTATTGCCAAAGGTTTCTATAGCTTTATATGGCTGTGTTGCAATCTCCCGCAAGATATGGGTTATTGGGGGGACATAGAGCCCCACAGGCCCCCTCTCTTTCCCTTAGACTCAACGTAAGGTGTAGTGGGTTGAACCTTTGCTCTGATCCATTCTAGGAGATGCTGCTTAAGGACACTCGGCGGCTGGAAATGAGATTCAATTTGACGCCTAGTTAAAACTTGAACTAGGGAAATAAGGTCCGCAAGGACTAGCAAGGCTGAGATGAGACACCTGTATGTTTATCATGTAGGCGCGTTCGCCTTTGTGTGTATTCGAGTTTTAGTGGGAGTCCGCTGGCACATTAGTGAGCAATTAGCCTCTTAGGAGTTGATTGCTGCGAAGCGACGAGGACCGATGAGACACGACTCGACTCACGGAAACCAATTTCCGCAGATAAGCTTCAAATCGAATGATTAATGGATGGACCCCATCACAGGAAGGGGCAAGGTCCCTCGAAAAAATAATTCACTACTTGCTACAGAGAGACAAAGAAAAGGAAAGCGTAACAAGGGCATGAGGTACCTCAAAAGATATTGCGAACCGCAACGAGAAGGCAGAAAAGGCATAACATTTTTTTCTCGAATTTAAAGGGAAATAACAACGAGGACGTATTTGTGCGGAAAGTTAGCATGGAGATATATATAATTAGTGGTGAAGTTAGGGGAAGCGAAAATGGGTAGAAGATTGTCGCCGCAGGTCCAATTTCAGGCATTGTTGCCAAGAGGTTGCACAAGTACAGGCACTGGGGCTGGTAGGGTGTGCCCCTTTCAGGTCACCTGTAACAAGGGTACCCTCCCAGCTCCACCAGCCACTATTCCCCCATCTCCCCCCCGTAACGGCAGGAGAACATATGGGGAGTGGAAATGGGATTTAAAACCGGTGTAAACGACGACCGGAGAGCGCACACCACTTTCTCTTGGGGCACTCAGGTCGGAAGGGCACGCAGCTTTAGAAGAGGCATTACCACTGACAGTACCCCAGCACCCCCACGAGGTGCCTTACATCCCGTTCATCTCCTCCACCTTTTTACCTTTCACGAACCTTTCCCATCTGGAAGATTACACGGCTCCCCGGCCCCACTTTCTTTACAGATCTCTTACAAACTTTCTAGGGGATATGCCCTCGTTGGTTTTCGCTTTAAATAAAAAACAAAATGAACAACGAATTTAGATCAACAACAACAACAACTCTCCCTCTTCTTGACACAGGGCAGTTTGGTAGACCACAACAAACCTTTGAGTCGCCACATCAACCCTTATGCAGTGATCACCTGACGAAATGATCAACAGATGATGTGAGCAAGTGATGAAGTGAGCAAGCGATGAAGTGAGCAGGCGATAAAGTGATGAAGTGAGCAAATGATGAAGTGAGTTGCCCCATCAACTCTTGTGAAGGGATCAAGAGACTCGAGGTTATCATTGCGTGCTAATCTTCCCCGGGCCACTTGCTCAAAAGTTGATTTATTTTACCACTTTCGGGGGGAGGACTACTTGATCGAAGTGTAAATGCAAAATCATGCTCAGCATAACACCTGGCAAACCGCCCTTCCGTCAGTAAACAGACGCGTCCCCACCACTCCACTGCAGGAATAAATGGCACGCGTGCCCTAAGTGACACATACCAGGAATATTAAGACACGCGGAGCTCAAGACATAACAGCAGGGAGGGTAAAGATCAGGATTTCACACCAATGAATTATTATTATTATTATTATGGCGAACAAAATATCAATGAAAATATAAATAAAATAAAGCTATAATCTAATCAAGACTACTAACCAGAACACTGGTACTTTGAATTAATAATAGTTTTTAGTTAGTGCAAAACTGTTTAGAGATAAGAGCAGTAATGCTAAGGCCCCTTTTTAATGCTAACCAAGGACGTGTGCTCAACAAATGCGACGTTTAAGAGAAGCTCTTGAGGAAAATCACTGGTCAACCGAAAGGGTGACCTCCTCCTTCGTGCCACTCCATGCGCACACGGGGCACGTTACACACAACAAACAGTTATTGCTTTTGGTTGGAAAGTTCATCCTCATTCCTCCATATTCACCGGACCTTTCAACAACTGATTACCACTTATTTAAGTCATTGTCACATCACCTAAATGGCAAAGTTTACTCTGATATGGTGGTGGAAATGGATAGGTTTCATCAAAACCGAATGAATTCTTCAAAGTATTTACTAAATGATAAGGGGGCTTGTAAATAACGAGGGAACCTTTTATGTTATTTTTCTATTAAAATGATTTAACTTTCCTTTTAAAAAAAACATTAATTTCTCAATAACCTAATATCTTCAACACCACGAATGACGACACCCAGAAGTAGTTTAACCACATATTTATCCGATTTTAGCCCGCATTGTCTAAAGGTCTTCCACTCCAGTCCAGTACATCCGCACTCTATCACTCTTCGATCATTTATTATTGTTGTTTCCTTTGCTCAGTTCTCTTCAATTTTCAGCCATCATGTGACCACGGGTAAGTAAATTTACCTTTCTCCCCTCAGATTACTCCGGGTTTCGTTTTCCTTTATTCTTAATATTCGTATTGAAACTTTTTGCCACTTAATAATATATGGCACTCAGTAGTTGCACACTTCAGCCCGTTAGCACCAGAAATGCTGATGCAGAATCAAAATAAATTACGCTAGTTCGATTCAGTCCTCAAACAAGCAGATAGAAAAGTGATAAACACGAAGAAATCCACTAATAAAAAAAGAGTAGCCAAACTAAGAAAAGAACATACAAATCGAATGACAAACAGACAGACACGAATCAACCAGCAAAAAGTGAGTGAAACTCCGCTTTAAAGGCAGCCATGATAAAGTTATGCTCACACGCCTCTATCCACAACATAAATTTCCCCGGACATTGAATACTATTCATAAAATAGTATATAATTTACCTCTTTTTCACAATGTTGAACTCAAAGACATGGCGATTGCAGTTAAAAAGAAAGAATCCTTCTTGCAATCTCAATACGGACGGAGGAAATAGACGATGGAAGTACAAATTTAGCCCCGTAAGTAATGACTTCGAGACGAAGTTAATGAGCCGAGGCAAGTTCAATTAGACTCGACCGGATGTGACGTCACTCGCCATCAGATGGCGCTGGATCTCGAAACGCTCACACTGTGAGGGACCAAATAATCTCTGTTTGGCGACGTGTATAGAGGAAAGAGGGCTGTGTGCGTGTGTGTGTGTGCTGCCGTATGCAAATGGTGGCGTTTTCGCTAAGTTCCGCCATACCCAACACGGAGAAGTGAGGGGGTGGTCTGTCATCAAGTGGGTGATTCTGTCCACACAACTCCTCCTTCCTCGCCTAGTGAGCGCCGCAGTGCCCTCTATTTATATCAATGAGGTCATCGGCGCCCTCTTAAAATATAACAAAGGAGCATTCGAGAGGCAGGAGAGCAACTCTTCCATTTCATCCCGTCTCCCTCCCTTTTACTCCGTTGTATTACACTTTTTTCTTCAGCATCGATAAAATTGAGGGGTAAGGGGGTAGGAAGCAGTTGTTACCTGATAGAAATGGAAGAAATTATTATTGTAGGCAGGCAGAGCCATTCGTCCCTCGCAACATTGACGAGCTTCCCGAGCGGATGAAATGCACATAAAGATGAGAATGACGATGGTTGTCAAGGCTGAAGAACCCGTTCTGCGACAGAGCAATGTGGGTATGAAGGCCTCCAATTAGGCAGGGGGCTGGAACAGAGATGAGTGGATTTGTTTTGCTGAAGGCTGTGTGTGTGTGTGTGCTGCCGTATGCAAATGTGTTTTGCGATGTTGTGTGTGGAGCGACTTAACGCCTAGTGGATAAGTAGCAGCGTATCCGCCTAATGGGCAGCAAGCACATGACGCCCCTGGAAGTTTTGTGTCTACGCTTCCTGTGATCGAACCCCTGCGTCAGAAAACCAACAAGGGCACCTTAGCGAGCTAGTCTGAGAAACTGGGAGAAGTGCAGATGTGTGGGGTGGACACTGCTCGATTATTCTAAGGAGGGGACTAATTATGTCGCTCAGAAGTGAGGGGACACCAATTCTCCTGGAACGACCTGCGCACTAAGCACAGTTTTCCCGCGGGACGAAGAGTAGGAAATTAAGGAATGGAAAGTAAATGGGAGAAGAAGGAATACGAAATAACGAATAATACCAAATAAATCCTCGTGGCAATTAATATCAAATAGATACTCGTGGTGACGAATAATACCCCAAACGTTATTGTGGTAACGAATAATTCCTGATCAAATTTGGCAATGATAAATACCCGGTAAATTTTCCTGAAATTATCGAGATGTTCACTGTCTGGTAACTATCTCAGTGTAGAGTTACAATAGTTTGATTCAATTCCAACCCCCAGTGGAGATGTTTCCACCCATACCTCAGATTCACAGTGCGCCCCCATCCCCCATATGCGACTATCTCCCTGCGAAGGGTTAAATCATGCTACACCTGACACCTTTTATCAGGGTGCACACTGAGGCCGGCAGGGCGCGCGCCATTCCTCCACGTTGTAGGTGTAGTAGGGTCCTTAGCTGTACTACACCTCCAACCTGGCGGAACAGCACGCCCTCCCGGCCCAACTACCTGTAGGAAGACTAGGCGCACTAAATCTTCCATGCATTTTCACTTCGCCATCCTTCACTACATTCTGGCAGATATTCCGTCGTAGGGTTTCGCTTTGACATCGAGGGGGAAATATCTAGTATATGTGTCTGTAATGTTATCAGTAACTATATAAATCATTGTGTCGGTGGAAGGAATTTGTTTTGTAGTAAATGTGTGGGTGGACAAGAGTGATGCGGCCGATCTGCGTGTGATGGGCGCAAACAAATCTGTTAATGGAATCAGCCCATTAAGAGGTTTAAAGTGATCGCGACCAAACAACAGATCTCTCGCTCAATTAGAGGACGGGGGAGGGGGGGGGGGCACTTTACTACACTGCAAACGAGTTCATTTTTATGGGTTCAGTTTCAATATTTAACGAAATAATTGATCGAAAGATTCTTCGAATTGCGGGGAGGGAATTACGAAACTAGGAACTATTTTTGTTAGTTACGTCATCTAACTCTTTGCAATTGACGACGAGATCTCCCACCCGGATAATGATATTCGCATAAAGATCAAAATGACAATTGTTGGGGACTTGAGGGCACCAGGGCTCTGTCATTGCGGTGAGATGAGAGGTGCAAGGGTAGTACTGTTTTGATACCAAACAGTGAGCAAAGACCCCTTCGGCAAATTCAGGGAAGGAAGAGTGAATATGTTTGTGAAGACGGGGAAGGGAAGACAGCGGTTAGGGGATTGACGATGTACGTAGTGCCATGTGTAAGCAACTACCAACCTCCTCGTCCTCGTCAGTTCTCAAATTACTACGAGGTTTTGTGTCCGCTCTCACTGGGATAGCGCCAGCTAACCATGAGTTGGGAGTCTTCTTATCCACTATGCTAACGCCAGGTAGAGAGAGCCTGGCTCCAATCGAATGGAAACTCTACTTCCCAGTCCGCTACCTCTTTGTGCGAGGTGAGCGAGCCCTTGAAGGCCACCATGTCCCCAGGGCGAGTCCATCCTTAGGTCGTTGAGGTGGGAGACGTGGAGTGCGTAACTGAGGATCGGGCAGTCAATGAGAAGGTGTTTGTGTGTTGGTTGCATCTCGTTCATGTTTGGCGATTGGGTGAGATTCATTCTGTGTTTGTACTGTTAGAGTAATGTGCAGTGGCCTGAACTCAGTCGGGACAGGATGACTGTGTGCGTTCGGTTTATTTGGAGGGGGCGGGGGTCATTTAGGATATTGTTTGGTGGTAGAGTATCCGAGTGCCTTTGGGTGAAGTGGTGTGGATATTTTTTATTGGGTCTTTTTTCGAATGGAAAATGGAGCCCATTTTTTAGATCCTATTTAGCGCCCAATGCTTCATATCAGCTTGTAATAGTGCCACCTAAAGGAAATATAGTGTGAAAAGAGCTGGAAGACGCTTGAGGCCTAATCACGCAGCCTGGTAAGTAAGTTCGGTGCGCAGCGGGTATAATCAACGCCCAAGGTTGTAAGAAGGGCGCTACTAGCCACAAGGGTTACTAATTGCCCTCATTAAAAGAAGAAGGGTGTCAATATGGGATCTATGGACGAGCCCTACGGTCTTCCTAACAATCATAAGGTGCCGGAGCTGGTACAAGCTCATTGCACCTTTACGAAGGTGCAATCCCATACTAGCAAGTGTAAAATAAGATGAGAAAAACACTCACATCGATCTTACACTTGTCTACATACGCGTGAGAGAGAGAGAGAGAGAGAGAGAAAGAGAGAGAGAGACAGACAGAGTATACCCGTGCGTATGAGAGAGAGAGAGAAAGAATTCCTGTAGGTGTGTGCGTGAGAGGGAGAGAATTCCTATATATGTGTGTGTGAGAGAGAGAGAAAGATAATGCTACATAGAATGGGAAGGGAGGGGTATCAGAAGCAAAGGAAAGCAAAGCAAAGGAGATAGAGAAGAGAAGTAAGGAGGGAGGGAGAGAAAGAGAGAGCAGGGACGCCTTTCCTTTCCCCGTTCTCCTTTAATAGCTCTTAAATATCAGTTATCAATTGCAATCCGGTAATATTTAGCCTAATTTACTGCAATGTTGTTAATGGGAGGTCTACTCCAGGGGTTTGAGGATCCCTCCATGAGCTCTACGTTCACACTGTTAGAATCAGACCACACATTCGTTTTCAACGTGTAATAGGATGATAAAATTAATTAGTTAAAAAACATTTAAAACATCCCATATTAAGTTGCCCCTAGCAACGGTACATGCCTTATAGATCAAGCAAGCCTCGACGGACTACGCCAACCGGACAGGTTTCTCCCAGACCACCACTCTGTGTATCTGCAGGGTTCTTCTTAATTGTGCAAGTGCAGGGCATATTGGGAAAGTGTGTAAATGTGTCTGGTTCTTGGCGGTACCGAGTTGAGATGGCTGTATCGCTCAGGTTGGAGAGGTAAATGTATGTGCTTAATTTTGAGTGGTGACCGCACCGAAACCTTGCCTTGGCGACCAGTTTTGGGCGCGGTCGGGGTGTTCCTTCTTGGTCACCTGGTATCTGGAGAAACGACAAGCCCTCCCGCTCCCAGTGTGCCCCCCCCCCTCCCTCAAGAAACTGGTGCTCTTTCTAGGATAATCTTATGGAACTTTTTAAAATCTCCCACGTCTGTCAATCTCCACATGTCTTCTCCTATCCTCTGTAAAAAGGTGGATGGTGTAGCAGTGGTGATACCCTTGCGTGTGTGTGTTCCATCGTGGGTACTAGAGGACTGGTTATGGGTTGGTAGGATTCCCCATGTCTCATGGAAGATGGGACCCACGTAACCATAGAGAAATTGCGTATCGTGTGTTGTAGTGAACGAATGCAAGATTGGCTGCCAATGTGATACTGGTATACGCAAGTGATTGAACGATTTTTTTTTTTTTATAGAGCCCATCTGGCAACTGCCTACTTAGGCATAAGTCGCCGGCAACAGGACACAGCCTAGAACTAGGCTACTTTAAAATAAAAATATGAAAACATGACTGATAAAAATGAGAAAAACTTAACAATTCGGAAGCAATCTCAGGCAGGGCGGGGAGGTCCCCTTCACCCCGGTGCAGGAGCGTGCAACCTAAAAAAAAAATAAACAAACACAAAACAAAAAAAGAATCTTTTTGAATAAAGGGGAGAAGCCCAGCCTCCCCCCAAAAGTCAACAAGTCCACAAGTCAATGTGCACGAACTCGTCCCCAGCACAAGGGACAGGCGATAGCGACCCCGCCCATCCCGGTACCGGGACAGGTATCGTGCGCGAAGATCACCCAGACTGGGACATTTGACAAGAATCTGGGGAACAGTCTGGGGTCCGACTCAGTCGTCGCAATAGGGTGCTGGTGAGCACTCCATCAGATAGCGATGCGTCACACGAGTATGTCTGATTCGGAGACGACAGAAAGCGACCTGAAGCTGTCGTGGCATTGGGGGATAGGTCCATGGGAACGATCGCGGCGCAATGGCACGCAATTTTAAGTTCCCTTCGAACGTCTCCTATCTTCTTTGCCAAGCAGTCCGAAGAGCTGCCCGTATTCTTGCCATGTAGTCGGTGTGAGGAGGAGCGAAACGCTGGTCCGGTCGCAGAGTCTTCGCGGACTCTTTGGCGCCCTCATCGGCGCGCTCATTCCCCGCAATTCCTACATGTCCAGGAACCCAGCAGAAGATAATATCGACATCTGCCCGGCTCACCAAAACCGTGACGCCACGGATATCGCAAACCAGGGGATGCGGAGATTCCAATGCCCCGAGAGCACTCAGGGCGCTTTGTGAGTCACTATAGATCATAATCCGGTCTCCGAACCGAGCACATCGCGTAATCTTCAGTACCGAGTGGTGTATTGCCACCAGCTCGGCCGTGAAGACAGACGCATCGCCTGGCAGAGCCCCGCTGACTTCAAACAGAGGAGATACGGCGTGGAAGCTGACCCCCTCTTTGGACTTGGAGCCATCCGTATACACTGGCAAGTTTCCAGCGTGACACGAAGTGTGCTCCAAAAATGTCGAACGCAATACTCCCGGCGCAGTACAAGCTTTGGGAGCAGAGGCGTGGCGACAAATAGCCAAATGTGGTACCCTCCCGGGTGGCATCGTGGGCAGAACAAGGGGTGCCACCGGCCGGAGAGCTATATCTAGCTCTCGAAGGAGTTTCCTGGCCCTAAACCTAAAGAGCTGAGTGTATGACTGGCGTCTCTCGGCGGCATAGACACCATCGAGATCAGCTGCGGATGCAGTGAGAGCTGTTGGCGACTGAGGGAGGCGCCGGGCACGCGCGTACAGGCGAGTGATGTACTGCACGCGGTGCAGAGCGAGTGGCATCTCCACAGCATCGACCAATAGCCTCTCAATGGGGGAAGTGCGGAAGGCACCGGTCGCAAAGCGAAGGCCGGTGTGGTGGATTAAATCCACCTTCCGCAATAAACGCTCGGCTGCGAATGCATAAAACTCGCATCCGTAGTCGAGCTTCGAACGAACAAAGGATCGATAAAAAAGTAGGGCAGTAGCCCTATCAGCACCCCAAGCGCTGAACGTCACGGAACGGAGAATGTCCATGGCGCGGGTACAAGAGGCCTAAGGCTGCGAATATGAGCCTCCCAGGTGAGGCGTCGGTCGAATACAAGACCAAGGAAACGGTGCGATTCCACCACATCCAGGCGCACCCCATTAAAAAACAAATCTGGGTCGGGGTAAAGCCGTGGATAGCGGCAAAAATGCACCACAACAGTCTTGGCCAAAGAAAACCGAAACCTGTGCGCTTCAGCATAGCGAGAGACGCGGTTCAATGCCTGTTGGAGTCGACGCTCCAGAGTTAGCATCTCGGCCACGCCAAAAGAGATCGAAAGGTTGTCCACGTAGAGCGTAGCGAGAACATCTTTCGGCAGCACCAAGGTGATGGGGTTGATGCTCAGGGCAAAGAGTGTGACACTGAGGATACTTCCCTGCGGCACACCCTCTTCCTGTTCCTTTGGGCCGGAGAGGGCTCCCCCCACCCCTACGTGGAATCGACGATCTCGCAAAAATTCAGATATAAACTTTGGGAGGCGTCCCCTCGCCCCCATCCTGTGGAGAGTCTCCATGATACCGTATCGCCATGCGGTATCATAGGCCTTCTCCAGATCGAAAAAGACCGTGGCGTAGTGCTGTCTACGAAGGAAAGCCTCACAGACGGCATTTTCCAGTCGGAGCAGAGCATCCGACGTGGAGTGGAACTTGCGGAAGCCGCACTGTGCAGAAGACAGATGACCTCCGCGGTCCAGGAAAAAGGCTAGTCTAACATTTACCAATTTCTCCTTAACTAGCACACGCAAGAGGTTAGAGAGATTCCAGTCTTGTTTCGTAATTGTATTTTCTTAATGATGAAATCATCTTCGTAGCTGTTGCTTGTTCTCTCTCCAATCTTTATATGTCCTTTCTAAGGGAGGGTGACCATACCTGTGCACAGTATTCTAATTGTGGTCTTACTAGAGCATTGTATAAGTTAATTATTACCGTCTCGCTTTTATAGCTGATCTGTCTCTTAATGTATCTAAGTATCTTTCGCGCTTTCTTTTCTACATCAACACAGTGCTGTGTGAACTTTAGGTCATTAGATATACAAACACCGAGGTCCTTTTGGATTTCTGTTTCTGCTATTATTTTGTTATTGAGTTTGAATTCTACCTTCGGATTTTTGTGGCCAACGTGCATTAATTTGCATTTGTCAAGATTTAGTGGGAGATTCCATCTTTCAGACCATTCAGATATGTGGTCAATGTCCTTTTGAAAATCTATTTTATCTTGCTCGGTAACTATGCTTTTACCCAGTTTGCAGTCGTCAGCGAATTTGGAGATCTTAGAGATTAATCCCACGTCTATATCATTTACATATATAATAAAGAGAGAAAGAGAGAGAGAGAGAGAGAGAGAGAGAGAGAGAGAGAGAGAGAGAGAGAGAGAGAGAGAGAGTTTTTTTCTCTTGGAGTGATTGTTTCTCTTTATGGTGTGTTTTCCTTTTTCAGGTCATCCTCAATTCTTGATAGTATTATTTCAAATGTTCCAACGTGTTCATTCCGAAATAGTTATAGAATTTACTCCCATCATTAATAAGATGAGGATACAAAGTATGAAATTCTCCTTCGCTCTTTCTATCATGCAAAATAGGATGAACCCACAATCTCTTCCTTTTTTGCTTTCTTTCTTCTTCTTCTTCTTCTTCATCAAGTGCAATGGCGATTATTGCCAAATCGACTCGAGAAAATTCACACATGCCCCGTAAAACTGGTAGTATGACTTCCACTGGTGTTGAAGGAAAGGAAAGGATGGGACCGAGAGCGAAGCGAGAGCAGACCGGACATGCGAATGCACCAGGACTGTGAGCTAACCAAAACCGGAGCGAGAGTGGAGTGTGACCGAACCTATAGTGTGAATCAAGCCTAAGGCGGATACATTTGGACAAAAGTCTAAAGTAGATATAGACTGCGAAGAAGCCGCATCTCACCAAGAAGAACCTTATAGGTAGGCTCTATTTCTGTATTAAATATAAAGAATAGACTGTTGAAGACTGGGGCAAAATGAAATTTCCTGATGAAGGTCTCTTCAGCTTGTTTGGAGCGTCTGGAATATCCCCCGTAAGGTCAAAAGGGAGCGCTTTCACGAGTCCTGTGCCGTGGCCACGACGAATTGCCTGATATTCTCCATTTTGGGAGCTGCTTCTCATCTAAGGGAACTAGAACACTAAAACTTTGACAAAGAGCACTCAAAATGGTTAAAAAACGTGCTCCATCACCACCTTTTACCAACAGTTCGGGAGTAATTTGCAGATGATAACTGTATTTGTCAGCCTGATAAGTGCACTTTATCATAAGGTATAAAGCAATAACGAAGTTCTTAGCTGAAAATAACATCGATCTTTTATGACATTGGCCCAGGAATTCACCAGATTTGAATCCAACAGAGAATTTGTTGACGATAATCACACTGGCGGTTGATAAACAGAAACCCTCCAATTGTAAGCAGTTGCTGGTCTTGATGAACAAACATGGAGCCATATCCGTCAAGATATCATCATAAATTTGGCCTCCATCATACCCAAACTAATTTAAGCAATCCTGAAGATCAAGTAAAATCATTGTAAATATTGAAGGTGCACATCATTTGACTATCAAATTAATAAAAAGGGTTTGAGCTCTCTTCTTTTTGTATATTTCACCTTCTCATTACGATTCAAACAGACTAACGCAAAATGCAACGTTGGATTATTAACTTTCTTATAGGATAAAATATAGTCATCTCAAAACCTTTGGCCATGACTGTCGTTCTCTTGACAACTACCCTAAGGTCTCTTGCGGAAGATGAAGAAAGGCCTTTTTGAAGACTTTGAAAAAAGTAGAAGAAACGAGGGCATCTCCGCTAGAAAGTTTGCAAGGGGAGATCTGTAAAGGAGGGGTGGTGAAGGTGAAGGAAGTGAAAATGTGTGGAAGATATGTATATAAGCGAAGTTCCTGCTCCCGAAATTGGACCCTGGAGGGCATTCATCCCCCTAGATGTCATATTCAGCATGGATGCACAAGCTACACCAAACACCCTCTTTATGGGGCCTATTATCTGTGAAATGTCGTAACCAAAGAGGGCAAGTTTCCTCGGGTCGGAGAAAGAAAAATAAATGAATAAAAAGGTAAGGCGGGGTCGCGTGGAGTAGGAGTCACACCTGGCATCTGGAGTATTGTGTGCCCTCCTTGCCTTAACACCTAAGGGATCCTTAAATGCGAGAATCGGGCGCAGGCCCCGTAAAGTTGTCTCTTCCCGCCACGTACGAGTAATATTCTCGGTGGCTCCTCGGGGCTTATGGACCACTCCTACAATTCATTTTACTTCCCACAATTTCACTTTTTTATAATAAATCTCATCAAAACGTTCCAAGGCAGATCCCATCGATGGGTTTGTTGTTTTTTTTTATTATAAAAATAATATCAAAGTCGCCAATTCATTGCTCTTTTTCGCGCTCTAATATGGCTGGTAAATTTGTCTATCTGTGGGAATGAATCCAGATTATTTGTTTAATTTCTTTTTCATAGTTCCTATGAAATTCCGCATCGGGTACTTCTTTTTTCTTACCTAAAGCAATTACTTCTCACCATATTACAAGATTGTATACAAAGTACTATCCAATAAATAACATTGATTTAAGAAAACCAAACATAAATAATCTTCCATGCTAGAAAATCTATATAAGCCTTAAATCAGGGGTCGACAACCTTTTTCAGCCTACGGGCCAGAAGCAAAGTCTATGAAGTGATGGAGGGCCACATTCATAATTTACATTATAAAATTAAACTATTATAATTATAGATGTTATATTCGTTACTTAATAATAAATAAATGAAGGTAATAAGAGTAAACATGAAACTATAAATTATAATAGATTATTTTTATTTTAGTTCGTATACATTATAAATTTTACATTGAACTAATGATATTTATAAGGGACACAATTAGTTGATAAGGAGGTTGAAGCCAGAAGCAGTACGTTTTCTAAATGGTCATCTGCTTATTTTTGGTGTATTTTACTTGGGAAAATAATTGCTCACGCGCATATGTGCTACCGAACACTGATGCAATTTCCATCGCATGACCAGTCGAGATGGTATACAGCCCGGGTTCAAAGAGATATTTCTTATAAAAAATCCAATAGAGATACACCCTTTGCGTAAAATTTTGATTTTACGCATCTCAATGAGTTCCATTTGAAATTCTTCTGGTACGTTGTCCACTTGCACATCAAACGGAGTATCGAACAGTTTGAAATCGATTGTGTGTGATCGCATGACAGCGAACCGAAAGGAAAATTCCGTTCATAAATCACGTATCACAGTCACAAATATGTTGCCATTTGTAGGGTTAATCTCCTGGAGTGTAAAGCATATTTTGATTTTGCCGGCTGACCTTGTCACAATCGTAGTTTTTTTCACATGCCGTTATGTGTCCCCACATGTCATGTATTTATTGATTTTTTTTTTCCTGAAGCTGCAAACTCAAGCGGTTTAAATGGGATGTTAAATTTACTAGAAATGCCAGTCTTAAAAGCCATTTGGGATCGCAAAATTCTGTGGCATTATCCAGCTCTATCTTCTCGAAGTGCATATACTCTTTCCATTATACCGTCTCGACTGAGCCAGCGAGCCTCGCACAAGTAAACCAAATCATTATATTGATTCTCTGCTTCCGTAAAATTTGTCGAAACTGATGGTAGTTTAATCTCCTGGACAAAATCACGTTTACTGCTCTCACCAATACCTCCATCACGTCCTTCTATTTTGATGTCTTAGTACACACTGATTCTTGGTGGATTATGTACTGCACTTCCATGACATTGTTTTTACTTCCAGGACCTTCCACGCGTTTCTGAAGCAGAGCCACGGCAACTCACTTTTGTCCAACCATAGCCGAAGCTCCATCGGTTGTTACGGATATAAGCTTTAATAGATCCAGATTCATGTTTGTAGTACATTGGAGCAGTGCTTCAATATCTGCTCCTCTAGTAGTGCCTTTTATAAGTACCAGTTAGACAAATTCCCTAAAAAAATTTCAAAAGTTTTGCTTACTCCACGTACAAACACTGCGAGTGTGCCGTGTAGGTAGAATCGGCGCTGTCATATCAAGTGATATTGAGAAGAACTTTAAATTGTTGCAATGATTTTTTAAATTAATTTTCAGATCCGCTGACATTTCTTCTATTCATCGTGTAACTTTCTTGGCGAGACTCAGACATTCGAAAATAAAGTTTTTGGCTCTGGACATAAAATGTCTACTACAGCAAGAGAGCATTCTTTTCGGGGATTTCCCGTCAGTGAAAAGTTATTGTTTTCTGCTATCAATTTCTACACTTCGTTGATTAGGCGTGTACTTTTTGTCTGATTATATGTTTCGTTTTTGGAATATCGAACTTTGTTTTTCTAAACTCACTTTAAGTTTAGGAACTTCGTCCTTCATCGATTGGCTAATAAATTCACTGAACTTGGAGTGTTTAGTAGGGTGCGGCGATTTTCCACTTTTTCGAATCTCTTTGATAGGTAGTGCGGAAAAGGTGCCAATTGCTGAAAAAAATGGTGTTTAAACCGTTTTGCATTAAAAATAGCCAAAATATAGCTAATACCCCAAATACTTATATGCAATAAAATTACTTGCGGATGGTACTCATAATAATGATTTATGTTTATATTTTATGTATACAAAAGCTTTGAATTGAATAACTATATCTTCAGTTGGTGCAAGAAGGAGCAAAAAAATCAAATATGGCACATTTTCAATTGAAACTGCAAAAATTGCCAAAAATTTAATTTTAGTTGAAAAGTTTGCGGGTAGTTTGCAAACAATAGTCTATAATGTTAAGAACGGATAGTAAAAATTTCGTAGTAATAAAATAATTTTTTCTGCTTGCGCAAACGCCTTAAATTTTTAAGAATATATGCTAGTTTACATTACTAAACCAATCGCTGATAGGCGAGAAGTTAACAAATCATTCTCTAGCTTCTGCAATTAGCATGCGCCTTAGTTTAGAAATCAACATTTTATCTGGTTGTTGGATGTTTCCTTAATGTGTAGCTACTGTGTAAGTGCATAACTGGGTGTGTTTGTGGCAGCACTACCATGCTGCTCGATCTGGTCTCTTCCCCATTATAATAATAATAATAATAGGTATTTATAATGCGCCCTTTAAGGCTGTTAGCCCTGTAGCGCTTAGTTGCGCATGATAAATCTTTTCGATTGTTTCTACGTCTGTCAAGCAGAATGCTAATGACTTCCAAATTCACACAACAAGCTATTGAAAACCCAATGTTTGGGAATCCTGCAAAACTTAACGTAAGAAATCTCCCCCCATTTGAAGATGTTTTAAAAGCACGCTCTTAGGAAAAAATTCAGTTGAAGAAGGCATCAAATAATGAATCACCTTTCAGTGACATTTGCACAAATGTCTGCTCTCAACTTGAAGGAATTTGGAGATAGCATCAATTCCAACTCTATCAACTAAACGGGTCGAAGACATGGTAAGCAAGTTGAATAATGACTATAAAAATCTTAACAAGTCTTATCCCGGCAAGAAAGATAATCCTAGTTACAGATGGAAACTTGAAAATTTCAAGGCTAGTTGTAAAGAAATATTCGACATTTTAGCCTGTAAATGCAAAGAAAATATTTGCACATGTCCAAAACACTATTTGACCACAAAAGAGAAACAATTTCTTACTGATCAGAGAAGTGCAAGAGAAATGGTAATTGCAGGAATCGATGCCACTACAACGTCAAAAAATATCAAAACAATGATGAGAAAAGAGATAAAATCTAGTAAGAATACAATTCCATCAGCAAAGGATAATGCTGAACACTGTGAACAGAAAACGTCCTGCTGTTACGTGCCACCCGATTCAAGCTTATCATCTTCAACAGAATTCTCTGACTATGAAACTTAATTAAGTGTTATAAAAAAAAGGACAACATCAAACTGCTCATTTTCCATCCGTAGCTGAATTATGCGACAAAACAGGCATTATTTCCGATCGAACAGCAGCAAGTATTGGTAGTGCAACTTTTAAAGATTTGGGAAATAATAAGTGAAAGTGACTCAAGTCAAGTCATCGACAAGAGCAAAATACGGAGTGAGCGAAGTAAAATCAGAAATAAAATTAATAGTAAAACATAAGTGAGGAAAGATTCAATCATTAGTTTCTTCTTTGATGGAAGAAAGGATAAAACTTTGTCGCAGTCATCAAAAGGAAGCAAAAGTTACAGGAGAGTAACGACTGAAGCTGTAGAAAGATTGATTAAACTAGTGATTGGAGCATTAGGGAAAGTATATGACCAAGCTAAAAGAGATGAATATATTAAAGTTACACTTGAATCACGGTGAAAGATGCCTCGTTATGAGACTAAAAGGCAGATCAGTTAAATAAAGTCCAGTTAAGGTAAGGAGGTTGGGCTGGAGTAGGGTAGAACTCGACATACGGCCACCTCTCCGTGGTGAGTTCTGGATTATTTTTCTAATTATTTATTTGAAAAATAAAAGAAGAGCCGTATATAGCTAGTCAAAAGAAATTTTTTGCCATGTATATCATGAATTTTTATGCAATTTAACGAGTATGATCATATTTACGCGCTACTGGAGGAAATTAATAATTTTTCTCTAGTTCAATCAACGTGCACAAACTGAATTTTTTTTTTATTACTATGAAATGTTTACTATATGTTCTTAACATTATAGACTATTGTTTGCAAACTAACCATAAACTTCTCAATTAAAATTACATTTTTGGCAATTTTTGCAGTTTCAGTTGAAAATGTGGCATATTTTATTTTTTTGATCCTTCTTGCGCTAGATGAAGATATAGTTATTCAATTCAAAGCTTTCGCATACATAAAATATTAACATAATCATTATTATGATTACTACCCGCAAGTAATTTTCTCGCATCTAAATATTTGGGGTGTTACCTATGTTTTCGCTATTTTAAATGTATTTTTTTCTATTTTCAAGCTAAATGCGAAGGCTAAAAATATGGAGGTAGAGCAAAACGGCTTTAACACAAATGTTTACTCACTAATCAGCACCTTTTCCGCAGTACCTATCAGAGAGATTATAAAAAGTGGAAAATCGCTCCACCCTAGTGTTTAGTTTCATAGTGCCTCTTGATGCTGAACTTCTTATTTACGGTAACATTTACATGGCAAATAAGGCAAATGGGATTACCGAAGCGTTGAATAAAAAAGTACTTTTCTGTCCAGGTGTCTTGAAAAAATCGACACTTCGCATCAACCTTCCTGCGTTTTGTTGTCATTTGGGGGGTTTCCTAAAAAATAAATTGTCAGTTAGTTCCAATGTCACAAAACTATCAAAAACAGTCATTAACACCTTTTTAGTTGATATGGCAAATTTCAGAAAAAATAATGGATTCATTTTTTCTTATGGTGGGTTATGTAGGGGCCTCCATTCGATGCACATTCTGTATCACTATGACACAAAAATCAATATATCTCAGAACCAAATTGCCTGATTTTTATGGCCTAAACGCTATTCAAATGCTAAAATGCATACATATCATAGTTAGCCATAAGAAATTTGATTTTCTCCCATGGTTTTTGTGAATTACATGGGAAACTATTTGTTAAGTAATTCTAGTTAAAAAATAGACTTATGTTTGATAATTGAATTAAATCATTTAAAACTATTTATTAACTTGAATAAAAATTTAGTTTTCAATTTGTTAACATAACGTTTGAGACTTACTTACATTGGTTTAAGTCACTTTAAAGTTAACCAAGTAGATTCGTAAATATAATAATACACTTGTTATGTCACGACACATCTAACCTAAATGGTTTTCTGAAATTAACTAGCTTAATCTTAACGCTACCAGCGGAATTTATACACAAGCAGAACTATTCTAGAATATTCCAGAATGCTCTACTGTAAATTATTGATAACTGATTGTTCTCGAATATTCAAGAATACTTCTAAACATTCTACGAGTCTACAAGTTAGTTTCAGAATCTAAAAATGAAAATCTAAAATTTAGATTTTTATTTCTAGACACGACGGGCAGGGTAGATACTATATTTCGTTTGGGGACTGCTGGCCGAACAATTTTGGCTGACGGGCCGTAACCGGCCCTTATCTTGACGACCCCTGCCTTAAATGAATCTGCCTACGCATAGCGTAAAACAGATCAACTGAATTACGGTTGCCATAAATTAGTTGTCATTTATGTAGCAATAGACCTTATAATTACAATATACAACTTTGTATATTTATCGCATCTATCCAGAATATCATTTTATGATTTCTTGTCAATCATGGTCTGCATTTACTTCTAATTTTAGCATTTTATTTCATTTTCGTTCTACTCTCTATACGAATCTTAAAAGAGCAATAGATAATTTTCATTTTTTCGCATCTCTTTTTATTAAATGAGAATTGTTATATTAACATTTAACATATTGTCATTCACGTAGCATATAATAATCACAGCTGCATTGACCTATTCTGGATGAAGAAAGTTTTGCTTCGTGGTTCGAATCCTGCGTTAATCAGGAGGTCCCCCCAGATATAAACGGCTTCTTAATGGGTGCAGATGAGTAGTAAAACACCTACCAATTTATTTTTTCCTCCAAAATGAAGTGTTCTTATTGTTTACTCTATGTTAATTAAGTGGTGTTTTTGCATTGCCTCACGTCAGTGGGAGATGTCTTAATGGGATGGCCATTCGGGCACCTCCCAGATAATTACATTTGGAAGAACTGTATTCACGTTTGTTCTGCAGCGATTTGTTGGTTGTTGTTGTATAAGTTATATTAGTTTTTATCGTAAGACGTATTTGGTCTCGCATCAGAAAGATGCTTTTACTTGAGAGGACGTTATTTATCACATTTCTATTAAGGTAGAGAGAAAATGGAGGAAAGGGGTAACCGAGAAATGTATGCATGATGGTTTTACCCTATTTAACAACCAAATATTTTTTCCTATTCATTCTTATATATTTGGACTTATTTTTATGATTTCTTAAAAACTTTTCATAAAGTTATAGAACAGATTTCAAATCGAATAGGGCGAAAGGATCTCAAATCGTGCCATTGATCGACAGACTGAGTTGTGTCGGGAGAGCATCGCCCATAGAAGGAATGTAAGGAGAGATCTGTAGAGGAAGTAGAGTGAATATATGTGGAAGATATAGAGCCGCAGATCCTGTTGCAGGCATTGGGGCCGGGAGGGAATGCAACTTCGGGCGTTTACGCCAGGAGGACGTAATTTCCCCGCGAGGGGGTGTCAGGTGTGGCATGGGCAACCATGTGCAGCTAGCATCTGAAAGATTACGTGCCCTATCAACCTCAAAATATGGAGGAGAATTTGCCCAAATTCTGGATATTTATGACGTTATAGAGAGTTGCGCACCGATCTCTTCAAGTAGTCCCTCTTTGGATTAGACTGGCTATATCTCTTCCCCACATTTGTACTTGATCATATCCTTAACAAACCTATCCTTCTAAACGTTCACGCGATGCTCTCGTTGGTTTTTGCTTATTTAAACTAAGTATTATTATTATCATCGCGGGTGTCCAGGAAGTAAATGTGTCTTCCATTTAGAGGGCGGAGGTGGAGGAGAGGAAAAAAGTGTCGTGGTTAGGAGAATCGAAAATAGGAGGAGACTACTTGGTGCGTGAAGATCGAAAGGCCCTACAACCTTCCCAATATTGCCCCCTGCTGCAGTAGTAGGAGTCTCCCACGAAGGGGAGGAGGCTATTTAGAAAAAAAATGATGTGGCTTGGAATTTCATGACTTGTTACCTTTTAACTACAATGTTTTGAATGGAGAGGAGTGATTTTTCAAATGTCATAATTTTGCTCTTTATAATGTATGGTAGAGTGATATGGTATCTACCGAAGACGTTTTTCTATTTGAGTTGTTAAACCACATCGGATGTGGTTAGTTCCCAGATGGAGTCTAATTAGAGCGAATTCCGAGCGGCGTTGATCCACTGCAGATTCTCGTGGTTTGGGGCATATGTTAAACTGTGGCGTCCAGCTGAGAAACCAAACACCACAAAAATGGTTTAGATCAGTTGTAAATCCACTAACTAGCGTGCCCTTCAAGCCCCAACATACGCAGAGGAATCTGTCTGAATTATAGAAGATAGACTGATTCTAATTGAGGCTTGAAGGGCACGCTAGGTTCACGTTAAACCATAATTTCTCGATTGTACCCTTTAAATCAGAGCCCCTCTAAGTTGAATGGATTTGTCGTGGTATACATTGTTTCGCCCTATCTTTCTTACTTTATTCGGACAGTCTTACGGCGTTATTCTAAGATACCCATGGCCACTTCATTGCGTGTATATTCCATCTATTACAGGATCATTCTCGTTGCCCATTAAGTTTTAAGTTTCCATAAAAACAACCATGATGACTATTAAACAAATTTCTTTTATTTTACCTTTGGAAAAACATCCATTGGTCGTCAAAACTAGAATGGAAGTGGCCACTTTCCAATTATTATGGATTTTACCATGCAATTTTGAAGCATCCGCCTCTCTAGTGTCAATTTGTGGAAACAATTGTGGCAGTCTTCTTTTATGTATAGGTTCTTTGAAACAGTCAATTTAACATTCAATCTTGGCATGGTCAATTTATTGACACTCGAAATAGGCTGTCAATTGATTGACACTCGAAATAGGCTGTCAATTTATTAACACTCCATATTGGCAGTCATTTGATTAACTCTCAATTTTGATAGGCAATTGATTGACACTAAAACTTGATAATGTTAATAATTAATTGGCACTCAAAGTTGACAGGCAAGTGATTGGTACTCAACTTGTCAGTGTTAATTAATTGGCACTCAACGTTGATGGGCAATTGATTGGTACTCGAACTTGTCAGTGTTAATTAATTGACACTCAAAGTTGACTCGATTAATTTGTTGGCACTCAAACAAACTTGGCATAGCAAACTAATTGATACTCAATCTTGGAAACGGTCAATCGATTGGTACTTAAACTTGACAGTGTCAATTGATTGGCACTCTAATATGACAGTGTCAATTGATTGACACTCAAACTCAGCATAGTCAATGGATTTACATTCAAACTAGACATAGTCATTTGACTCCAACTTGATAAAGTCAATTTACTCCACAAAGAACTTCTTCCTTGAGTCAAGGGCGACCTGATCGATGTTAATTAATTAAAATCAAAAGTCCAAAATCAACGAAAGTGGCAGAGTTAAGGAAAGTGAAAATGTGAAGGTATACAGCCTGAGTTGTTGAAAAAGGAGACTGCTTTGGGAGGGCACGCAACTCTCTGTAAGATACCCAAATTCCACCATCAAGCAGATACCGCTGAAAGTAAGATGAGGCGAGTGGAGCAGCAGTAGGTAAAAGAAACAGCAAACGAATATGAAAAGTCATTAACGGCACTCAAGACTGCTGTAAATGACATGCTTAATAAAAGAAGCATCAAACAAGCTCTAAATGTCTTACAATCAAAACGGCATCAAGACTACTGTAAATGTCGTACACTAAGAAGGGCATACAAACTCCTGTAAATAATAATAAATATCGTACATTAAAAACAGTATTAAATAGGATGTGAATGTCATACATTATAAATAGCATCAACACTGTTATCATACTGGACAATAAAAACTGTATCAAACAGCTGTATATGCTATAAAATGTCAAATCAGCTGTACTTTGGATATTAACAAGGTCTGATAACCTGGACTAACCTTGGGAAGACCTTGGCAATTCTATCATTCGGCAGAGAATGTAAAACAGTAAAAGGGGTTTCAAATTTCGTTAGAATGGGCCGAATAGTTATGATGTTATTGCCAAAACAATATAATTCCCTGGCTAACCTTGGGAGGACTTTGGCAAATTATATCATTCGAAAGAGAATGTAAAACAACATAAAGGTTTCAAATTTCGGTAATATCGGCCGAATAGTTATGATGTTATTGCTAAAACAAAATAATTCCCGTGCTAGCCTTGGGAGGAATTTTGCAATTATATCATTCGAACGAGAATGTAAAACAACATAAGGGTTTCAAATTTCTGTAATATCAGCCGAATAGTTATGATGTTATTGCCAAAACAAAATAATTCCCGTGCTAACTTTGGGAGGACCTTGGCAATTATATCATTCGAAAAAGAATGTAAAACAACATAAAGGTTTCAAATTTCGGTAATATCAGCCGAATAGTTATGATGTTATTGCTAAAACAAAATAATTCCCGTGCTAACCTTGGGAGGAATTTTGCAATTATATCATTCGAACGAGAATGTAAAACAACATAAGGGTTTCAAATTTCTGTAATATCAGCCGAATAGTTATGATGTTATTGCCAAAACAAAATAATTCCCGTGCTAATTTTGGGAGGACCTTGGCAATTATATCATTCGGAAGAGAATGTGAAACGACATAAGGTTTCGAATTTCGTTAGAATCAGACAAATAGTTACAATGTTATTAGCGACTAAAAACAGCATCATACTAGATGTAACTATTAAAGGAGCATCCAAACAGCATTAAGACTGCTGTGAATGTCGTACAGGAATGCTGTATATGTCGTAGATTTAAAACAGTATCAATACTGCTACAAATGACGTACAGTACAAAAGGCATACCTATATATTAAAAACAGCATAAATCTGGATGTAAATACCGTACATGAAAAACACCATCAAACCAGCTAGCTGTAAGTGTAGTTTATTCAAAAACGCATCAAGACTGCTGCAAATGATATGCATTAAAAACAGCACAAGATTGCTTGAAATGTCAGACACTAAAATCAGCATTAAGAGTGTTGTAAATCTCATCGTATTTTCTATCACATGTTGAATCAAATTTTTAATAATTTAGATAGTTAGAAAGCATCTTAGGTCTCCGTTCGTGCAGAAAGACTTCCTAATTTCATGCCAAAAAGAATCTACTCTAAGGACAGAGTTCCCGGAATATTTGAAAATGAGTTTTACTTTCACAGAGGCGTAGCTCATCTTCCTTGTCAGACCTCTCATCTTTTAGCCTTTTTATGACTTCGGATAACGGTACCACACGAGTCTCAGGTTGCTGGAAAGATTCCTGAGGAATTTCTCTCAGGGATTCCACAGATAAGTACATAACATTAGTTCCCTTGCGCGATTTTCAAAGCCACACTCCTTCAGGAAAGTTCCCCAAACGCTCCCCAGATATAATAACATTAGCTTGTTTCGATCGCTATTAATTTCCTTTCTTACTTTCTTCACGTGTTGCATCATTTTCATTTTTTCTTCATTAAAAGCTCCTAGTGAAGATCGATACCAAATAACCCATCTGCCCCAGTTATAAAATCTAAGCCGCTTCCAACCATTTTTATTCCAATTTCACATTTCAAAATAAATTAAATGGTGCTATTGGATCACCAGGAAACCCGGGAGATGATACCTATATAAATGGATCCGAGTAATCTACCCTAAAAATACAAACGAAAAGGGGGACAGAGGGTAGAGAAAAAAAAATTAAAGACTTTACAAGGGAGTGGACCAAATAATACAAGTTGAAATGAATTAGGGATCAATAATGTATAGAAAAATATGAGGGGCGGTCAATAAATTTTGCGAATCGGTAGGGCAAAACAGAGGAAAGGGGATGGCTGTTTGTGGGGGTGTTAGGACAACCTATGACAACTCAGGACCTGCAGCCGCACGCTCCTGCCTCGTCTATTAAAGAAGCAGTAGCTGATCGCAGATCGTCAGTTACAAATTTTTCAACAATGGAGAAGGTTGAGCACCGCGCAGTGATCAAATTTTTGACCAAGGAAGGCAAGAATGCAAAAGAGATCCATGAACGCATGGTTGCAGTGTACACCGACACCCCTCCCCCCTTCCTATGCAACCATTTCTTGCTGGAATAGGGGGTTCCGCCATGGTCATGAGTCCCTTGGAGATGACCCCCGTCCAGGACGCCTGTCAGACGTGACCAACGAGGGCAATGTGGCCCGTGAGAAGATGATGATCCTCGAAAATCGACGGGTGAAGGTCGAAGAAATCGAGGGAGAACTTGGAATATCACATGGAAGTGTCATCAACATAATCCACGACAATTTGGCCATGACCAAGGTCTCTGCCCGTTGGGTCCCTAGAAACCTCACGCCCCATGATCCACTTCAACGTCGTCAAAGTCCACAAGTCCAGAGTTGCACAAGCAGCCCTGCGCGAGTGCGGATTTGAGGAGCTCAACCATCTCCCCTACAGTCCAGATCTGGCCCCTAGCGACTACTTTTTATTCCGCCAGTTCAAGGCTGCACTGCGTGGACGCCGGTTTGGGGACAATGAAGATGTCCAGATCGCCGTCCAGGAGTGGATTGAACAGCAGTTGGGAGATTTCTGGTTGTCGGGAATTCGAAGCCTCAGGGACAAGTGGCGCAAGTGCATTGAAGTCGAGGGTAGTTATATTGAAAAATAATAAAACACTTTTTCTCATTATCTCGTTTCCTTATATCCGAATTGCAAAACTTATTGACCGCCACTCGTAAACCAAGAACAAAATATTATAGGAATTGGGAGCAGAACAAAAATGATGAACTTAGGATATTTTTAGTACGTCATATAATTAAAGGGTACCAAAGCAAGATCAGGAGAAGGTGATAACAAGGTGAAAATATCTTGGTGTGTAATGGTACAAAAGGAAGATCAGGAGAAAGTGATAGGAAAGTAAAAGGATCTTGGCGTGTAATGGTACAAAGGAAGAACTACAGAAACAAGGAAACCGTCAAAGACCCTAATATCCGCTCAAGGCAGTCCCATTACCCAGACGGTGCTTTTTAAACTATTTTAATTTCTACGGTACACACTTATTTACATGTATACCCTCTGACAGGCAGGTTTAATTTCACCTCAAATGCACGTACACGCTCGTCCGAACGGGGCGGGGGGTTGTCCCGCGGGCGAATTCACCTGTTAGTGATGAAAATAATAAACGTATAGGACAGACAGAAAAAGAAAGAGGGAAGTCACATTCATTCCATGCCATGCAAGGGGACGTCACTGGAATTCTTTTTTCATCGTTTCATTCTTATTCCTTAACTCCTTATGATAAATGACGTTTTCATCTGTGCTCCCATTGTTATATTTACACTATTGAAATAATCATCAAGTCGGTTTTTGAACATATTTAGTGGCGTGCTTTCAACTACACGATGGGGTAGGCTATACCACGTTTGTGTGATCTTAAATGTGAAGTAATTTTGAGCTAGAGTAGAGCTAAAGCGCTTATTCACTAATTTGAAACTGTTTTAGCGTGTGTTGGCCGTTTCGTACATCTCGAACAGTATTCTTTAATTAATATTAGTAAATCCTTTTAAGATTTTGAATACCTCGATCAAATGCCCACGTAATCGTCTACTTTCAAGGGATAGTAGGTCCAATGAGCAGAGTCTCTCTTCGTACGGTTTGTTTCGAATTCCAGCAACAAGTTTAGTAGCCCTACATTGCACTCTTTCTAACAGCGCTATATCATTGTTTAGGTAAGGAGCCAAAAATTGTACCACAAATTCGAGGTGTGGGCGCACTAGCGCTTTGTATAGAAGTAGGATTATATCTTTTGACTTGAAAGTGAAATTCCAGGCAATATATCCTAGCTTCGGTTTGCTTTCTTACAAGCTTCTGCGCATCGTTCCGATACTTTAAGGTCTTCCGAGATTAAAATCACCAGGTCCCTTTTCTAAGTTAACGGAGTCAAGGATTTGGCCTTTCATATAGTATTCTACTTTTAAGTTATGACATTCTAAATGCATGACCTTGCATTTACCTATGTTGAAGCCAATCTGCCATTTGTCCGCCAACTCGACATATTATCAAAGTCTCTCTGTAATTCCTCCTCATGGGATCTAGAATGGGCTCGGCTTCCTAGCTTCGTGTCATCAGCAAATTTAGAGATCCTACTAATCACTTCATTATCCAGATCGTTAATGTAAACAATAAATAATAATGGTCTAATGACTGATCCCTGAGGAACCCCGCTGGTGATTGGGGCCCACGCTGAGCACGCCCCATTTACAATAACTCGCTGTGAACGATTTGAGAGAGCCAGTTTTTTTTATCTATTTGATGTTTCCCCTCACTTCAATCACCCTGATTTTCATCAATAGCCTTTCGTGTGGAACTGTATCAAAGGCATTTTTAAAGTCAAGGTATATTATATCTGCCGCTTTAGTTTAGTCGTAGATGCAAATTAGGTTAGGAAAAAATTCAAGTAAATTGGATAATCATGAGCGCCCTCGTCTGAATCCATGCTGGGTGTCTGTGATTAAATTATTCGCCACAATATAACTCACCAATCTATCTATAATTATCGATTCCAAGAGCTTTCCAATTACAGAATTTAGGCTAATGGGACGGAAGTTAGTAGATTCAGAGTTCTTCCCTGTTTTCAATATGGCGTAACATTTGAATGTTTAAACTCTATTGGAAACTAGGCCTTCTTTGATTGATCGATTGAAAATCGTGCAGAGCAGTCTTGCTAGTTCATTTTTTAGTTCTTTAAAATGGGTTGGGTGCCTTCTATTTTATTTCATTTTATTAATGTATCTGATAATCTCCTCTTCATTTTTTCTTATGGAGCATAGAATATTTTGTATTTTAAGATTTATTTCTTCGCTTAGTTGTATCATGTCCTCCCCAGTAAAAACGCTTGCGAATTGCTCATTTAATATTTTAGCAATTTGCTCTAGGTCATCTGATGTAACACCCTCTTTTCTACTGATCGGCCATATTAAAACTCTTATGCGTTTCTATTGTTCAGGTAATTATAAAATTGTTTCGGTTCCAATTTAAGGCAAGATCTTTTTGATATTTCACTTTCGCTTCCCTAAATTCCCGCCTTACCAGTTTTCGAGAGTGTACGTATCTTTCCCGATTTATATTGTTTAGTTACTTTTAAAAATTGATAGATTTTAGTACGCTCCGGAATTAAGATTATTTTGATAGGGCTAAACCCCGGCGCTATTTGTGATTCCTCATTTTTTCGGCGTACATACTTAATTATCTCGGAATCCACAGTGAACACATTTTGTTCTAGCTCTAAATACATGCCCTGTACTATTCTATGATAAAAAGAACCTTCCCTGTTTATTCTTCTTATGCGGTCACAAAAGGTTTCGAAATTGCAGCTCACAAATCTTGGGATTAGTTGTAGTATACAAATTCCCCTTTTTACCTCTAAGAAAATTAGCCTGAATGAAATTGACCAAACTTTTCCCTACTTCATCCCAAGTATAGTTAACGTTAAGGGAAATTGGCGTGTAATAATACAAAAGGAAGATCAAAAGAAAGAGATATGAAGGTGAAAATGTCTTGGCGTGTAATGGTGCAAAGGGAAGATCATGAGAAAGTGATAAGTAGGTGAATATATCTTGGCGTGTAATGGTGCAAAATGAAGAAGGGGAGGAAATGATAAGAGGAGAACACATCTTGGTGTGTAATGGTGAACATGGAAGATCAGAAGAAAGTGAGAAGTAGTTGAACACATCTTTGTATGTAATGGGACAAAAGGAAGATCAGGAAGAAGTGATAAGCAAATCAACATATCTTGGAGTGTATTGGTGCAAAGGAAAGAAGAGGAGAAAGTGATAAAAAGGTGAATATATATTGGCGTGTAATGGCGCAAAAAGAAGATCAGGAGGAAGTAAAATTAAGGTGAACACATTTTGGCGTGTAATGCTCAAAAAGAAGATAAAGATATTTTTTTTAGGAGCCCATCTGGCGACTGCCTGCTTGGGCATAAGTCGCCGTACACAACACAGCCTACGACTAGGCTATATTAAATAACAAAAAAATAACAATATGTAACTAACAAATAACAACGATAAAAAAGTCAAGGGCTAAAAAGTAAATAAAAGGAAAAAACATAAGGGCAAGAAGGAAGCATGCTCCGGGGTCAGGGGTAGGCCCGCCCCCCCCTCGGCGCAGGAAAATGCGACCTACAAAAAAGGTCAAATAAGTGGAGGAGGCCAACCTCCTCCAAAAAGTCGTAAAGTCCACAAGTCAGTGTGTACAAACTCGTCCTGAGGGCAAGGGACAACCGATAGCGACCTCGCTCATCCCTGTACCGGGACAGGTAACGTGCGCGAAGATCACCCAGACTGGAACATTCGACCCGAATGTGCCGAACAGTTTGGGAGACAACGCAGTCGTCACAGTAAGGCGCAGGCGGGCGCACCATCAAATGGTGGTGAGTCCCGCGAGTGTGTCTAATTTGAAGACGACAGAAAGGTGGCATTAGGGGGTAGTTCCATGGGAACAGTCGAGGCGCAATAAAAGGCAACTTTAGAGCCCCCTCGACCGTATGCCATCTTATTTGCCAAGCAGCCCGAAGAGCTACCCGTATTCTTGCCATGTAGTCGGTGTGAGGAAGATCTAAACGCTAGTCTGGTCGCCCAGTCCTCGTAAACACTTTGGCGTCCTTATCGGCGCGCTCATTCCACGCAATTCCTGCATGTCCAGGAACCCAGCAGAAGATAATATCCACATCCGCTTGGCTTGCCAAAACCGTGGTGTCACGGTCTCCGAACCGGGCACGTCGCGTAATCTGCCATACCGAGCGGTGTATTGTAACCAGCTCGGCCTTGAAAACAGACGCAGCCCCTGGCAGAGCCCCGCTGACTTCAAACAGAGGAGATACAGCGTGGAAACCGACCCCCTCTTGGGACTTGGAGCCATTCGTATACACTGGCACGGTTCGAGCGTGACACGAAGTGTGCTCCAAAAAGACCGAACGCAATACTTCCGGCGCTGAACAAGCTTAGGGTATGACTTGCGTCTCTCGGTTGCATAGGCACCGTCGAGATCAGCTGCGAATACAGGGAGAGCTGTTGGCGAATGAGGAGGAGCACTGTGCACTGTGCACGGCGCAGAGCAAGTGGCATCTCCACAGCATCCACAAGTAGTCTCTCAATGGTGGAAGTGCGAAAGGTACCAGTCGCCAGGCGAAAGCCGGTGTGGTGGATTAAGTCCACGTTCCCCAGCACACGCTCGGCTGCGGATGGATAAAACTCGCATCCGTACTCGAGCTTCGAGCGAACAAAGGATAGATAAAAAAGTAAGGCAGTAGTTCTATCAGCGCCACAGGCGTTGAACATCACGGAGAGAAGAATAACCATGGCGCGGGTGAAAGAGACCCTAAGGCTGCGAATATGAGCCTGCCAGGTGAGGCGTTGGTCAAATACAAGACCAAAGACATGGTGCGAGTCCACCACTTCCGGGCGCACTTCATTTAAAAAACAAGTCTGGGTCAGAGTGGAGCCGTGGATGGCCTCGTAAGTGCAATGCCTTAGTTGTGGCCAAGGAAAACCAAAGCCTGTGCATTTCGGCGTAATAAGAGACGCGGTTCAATGCCTGTTGGAGTCGACGCTCCAGAGTTAGCATCTGGGCCGCTTAAAAGAGATCGAAAGGGCGTCTACGTAGAGCGCAGCGAGAACACCTTCCGGCAGCACTAAGGTGATGCCGTTGATGCTCATGGCAAAATGTGAAACTGAAGACACCCTCTTCCTGCTCCATTGGGCCGGGGAGTGCTCCCCCCACCCGTACGCGGAATCTACGATATCGCAAAAATTCAGATATAAAGATTGGGAGGCGTTTCCTCGCCCCCATCGTGTTGAGAGTCTCCATGATACCCTATCGCAATGCGGTATCATAGGCCTTCTCCAGATCGAAAATCACTGTGGCGTAGGGCTGGCTAAGAAGGAAGGCCTCGCAGAAGGCAAATCCCAGTCGGAGCAGAGCATCTGACGTGGAGTGGAACTTGCGGAAGCCGCACTAAGCAGAAAACAGATGGCCTCCGCTGTCCAGAAAAAGGCTCATCTAATATTTACACATTTGGCCATCAACTTGCACACGCACGAGGTTAACGAGATTGGACTGAACCCAGTCGGGGTAGAGTGATCTCTCCCCGGCTTGCGAAAGGCGAGCACAGTAGCGATTCGCCAGGAATCTGGGAGAATACCCTCTACCCAGATCCTGTTGAACAGAAAGGCCATGCCTCGCTCACCCAGGTGTCGAAGCATGGCATACGGGACATCATCCGGACCAGGGGCGGTGTCTGCGCACAAAGCGAGAGCGGCGCGCAACTCAATCAGAGTAAACCTGTCGTTGAAGGGTTCTCCGCCTTTGGAGGTAAAGTCCAGTCGGCGGCTTTCCGCGACATCACGACGCGCATTGAATGCTGGCGGAGCAGCATACCGGCTAGAGAATGCGGAGAAAGCGGTAGCGAAGGATTCCGCCACGGATGCGGTGTCTGAGATTACGGTGCCATTCTCCTGGAGAACGGGAGGAGGGTCCTGCGAGAATTTTACCCGCATCCTTTTGACTCGCTTCCACACTTCTGCTAGAGGGGTCTTCCAGTTAAGTGAAGACACGTATGCCTGCAAAGTAGAGCGGCGGGCGTGCTTCGAAATATACCCAAACCTAGCCCGACGAAATTCACCGACAGTGAAATCGTTCGGGCGGCGCTTATAGTGCATGTAGGCATAACGCTTCTGTTTGAGGGCCGTCTCATACTCAGTTACAACCACGCGAGTGGTCGGCGTGCAAAACAGCCAGAGGTTCTAGGAATAGTAGTCAGGCCCACGGCGATGAGGTTGCTGCAGAAGAACTCAACGGCCTCATCTACCGACTTAAACTCCTCGACTGAGATAGAGAAATCAGTCATTTCCAGAAATGCGGACTACCATGCCCACGCCAAGCACCACCGGGGCGTGCTCTCGGGCGGCAGCTGTGCAGAAAATATTATTTGAATGGGAAAGTAATCACTACCATGGAGGTCATCGACCACCCTTCCTTATGATCTCCCCCCGTAAGGGGCGCGGCAAATCGCCGCGCTCTTACGGGGGGGGGGGGGGATCATGAGGAAGTCATGAGAAGGTGAATATATCTTTACGTGTGATAGTGCCATTGACCTTCACAGAGCCTCTTTCTACTTACTCACTAAAGCCTCGAGAGAAGAATCAAGTCGACAATGCACCATGGGGGAAGGGGTGTAGTGTGTAGCAACAGGCAGATCATTTTACACCCTCGGAACAAATATCACTCATGCAAAAGAGACGACTACAAAAAACAATCAGCACGGGGTCATAGGGTCCTCAGTGCCGGGGGGTTATGCGAGAAAAACACCGAAGTCACCCCTTTCCCTTCCCCCGTGGTTAGCTGCCTACCCTCCTCAATAGTTCTGTGTCACTTAAAAAAATCGAAATTCCTTACCTCAAAGAACCATGAAAAAACGAAAATGGAAGACGACATAATAAAAACATTACTAAAAATAAAAGAAGAGTACAAAAGAAAGGTTAATGAAATTTAAGGGAAATAATCACCACTGAAGGCCACCACATCTAGGGCGAGTCCATCCATAGGTCCTTGAAGTCGGAGATGTGGAGTGCGTCACTAAGGATCGGGCAGAACAAGATGTTGGTTGCATCTCGTTCATGTTTGGCGATGGGGTGAGATTCATTCTGTGTTTGTGCTGTTGGAGTAGTGTGCAGTGGCCTGACCTTAGTTGGGACAGGATGACTGTGTGCGTTCGGTGTTGTGAGATTGATGAAGATAAAAAAAATGGATCACCTGAAAAATCTGACCCCCCAAAGGTTTCTACTGACGAATCTGACTTCCAGATTGCTTCTCCTGAAGAATCTGACCCCACTCCCTTTCCAAAGTAAAGTTTAAGAATATATTTATAAAGGTAGTTTAAAAAACAATTGATACAAAAAGGTGGAAAAGATAAAGGTAAAAAAAAAGTTAATTTAGATTGTATTGGGCACTAATATGCTCACAAAAGGTCTCAAAATGATCGGTAAATCGCTCACGCCTCATGAATTCGTGCAGGTAGCTTGCCTTGATTTTGTTCTTCTGCTTGTTCCGGTAAGATTCAGTTTGGGGGTCTACAAAATGTATAGAATGAATGATTCACTGTACGATGCGTAAATCTTAACGGTTATGTGTTTCCATATGCTTTCCATTAATCGGAATTAATAATTAAACCAGGAAGTACTATTTTTTTTCAATGATGGGTAAAAGAGTGGCAGCTCTCCTGTCAGGTACGATTTCCCTGTTAAATCAACAATACCGAAAACCCAAACCGGACTTTGGCGCCCTCTTCCTTTATGATCTTTCACTTTGTGCGTAAACCAAGATTCATCAATATCTACTATGCGTCTTGATCCTCCAAGTTTAATCGGGTTATCTACGGAATGATTGGCACAGATTTTCATGAAAAAATTATACCAATCACTTAGACTCTTCTCTGAAATTCCTGTTTGTCGTATAGCTTCAGTTATACAAAGATTTTCCGGACCAAACATACATAATATGAATCTATTTTGGAATTTAAAGGTTGGATTTTGCCAAAAAGGAGTCTTTTCTAATGGAAGTTGTATATTTAAACCGTCTACACGTGTATCCTTTTCTTGACATTTTCAAGGGAATCCATTTTGGTTTTGGAATGTTTTGTCCAGGCACATTCCAGGCTTCACAATTTGTGATAGAACGGTCTGAGGCCGCTTAAATTCAGCCGCTATCACATGGTTAGAAACATTTCTACCCACGTGCATCTGCGAGAGCAAGCAGGGCGCGTTATCGCCACCTGAGTCAATATTTAACCAAGGAGGTCATTCCCCCCCACCACTACCCCGTTTCGCCTCCATTCGTCGATCTCACCAGATTGAGTTAGGCGTACGGGCAGATAAGGTATTTTCCCAGGCGCGACCGGGGCATTCCCCCGAGCCTCCCACTCAATTGTCTTCTACGCCAAGGAGACGGCTCCGGGTACTTATACAATAGCATTTCCCAATAAGATCAGATCAGATCCAGATTATATTCGCGAGACATCACGCCGATCCGGTCTCACCTTGTGCACCAGGGAGCTCTACCTCGAGAACCACCTTATTGTCCAGAAGAGGACAATATCCCTTGAGTGCCAAGGTTCGTGCCTTCGAGACGCCAAGTCAATAAGGCCCCCTCCTTTTGTTCAGAAAGAGAACAACGTTAGAACAGCCATTGTTCTTTGAGCTCGTTGACAGGAAACGGTTCTCACCCTCCCCCCCCCTGTTGTTCAGAAAGAAAACAACGTTAGAACAGCCATTGTTCTTTGAGCCCGTTGACAAGAGACGGTTCTCACCCCCCCTGTTGTTCAGAAAGAGAACCACGTTAGAACAGCCAATTCTTCAAGCCCGTTCGTCAAGAACGGTTCTCATTCCCAAGACATCACGTCAGGATAATCTAATTCCTCCCTTTTTAACGTTCTTCAAGAGAACGATTGGTTTCAACGATAACCTCCATTGTTCATCTAGAACATCCCCGATTTGCTGTCACAAAGATCGCTCGTATCTCCGAGCCCCACTTCGCTCTCCCTTATCGAAGACAGTCCTTCCCCTTCGCTAAGGACAACCCCCCAAGAACCCTTCTGCTGGAACTCGCCAGTGGACCGAAGATTCCTACGCATCGTCTTCCTCTGCACAACAACTTTGTAATTACGTAAGCTGAGCATTACCTTTAATTATTTAACCTTTTGTCAACCCTACCCTGTGCTTTAAATGGTTTAGCGAACCATTTCCCCCCCTTTAATTTTTATTTGTTTAACTTTTTAAATCTCTCCAAATCTTAATCCTCGGATTAGTCATATATTCTCACGACCCTTTCCATTATCCGTTTATGTAAACATTTTCTTTTTGTGTGTTGTTGATAGTTTAATTAATAAAACTCTATTTTATTAATGATAGCCATATTATTATCCTTGAGCTCAGTTCCACTTCTTAAGCATATTGAAGATAAATAACCTCGGGCAATCAGATTACCACGCACTCGAAATATTAAAATAATTCCCTCAACGAATAGTTATATATGGTATATCGTCGAGAGTCTATTCTACGACACAATTCATTATTTGCTTTAAAAGTTTCTTTTTGCTGTAAATAGCGTATTGCTTGTAGATTATTATCCTCTTGAAGTAAATGTATGATAGTTGTTCACAAAAAATAGAAGCCATTAGGGTTAATATTGCAAAACTTAAAATATAACTAAAGTCAAAAAGTTAACTAAAAATACAAGTTTTTTGTTGAATGCGGGAAAAGTGGTGATACTACACTTTCACATGGTCAATTTCACTGCTTTATGTGGTATGGATTTATTTTATCTCTTGATCAGATTAGAATATGTATTTTTGCCTTTTAGAGTACAAATATTATCTTCTCCCCAGAATGCATCTTCTGATAAATTTATTTAAATTATTGATATAAGTACCAGGACAGTCAATAAGTTTTGCAATTCGGATATAAGGAAACGAGATATGAGGAAAAGTGTTTTATTATTTTTCAATATAACTACCCTTGACTTCAATGCACTTGCGCCACTTGTCCCTGAGGCTTCGAATTCCCGACAACCAGAAATCTCCCGACTGCTGTTCAATCCACTCCTGGACGGCGATCTGGACATCTTCATTGTCCCCAAACCGGCGTCCACGCAGTGCAGCCTTGAACTGGCGAAATAAAAAGTAGTCGCTAGGGGCCAGATCTGGACTGTAGGGGAGATGGTTGAGCTCCTCAAATCCGCATTTACTCACGCAGGGCAGCTTGTGCAACTCTGGCCTTGTGGACAGGGGCATTGTCGTGAAGGAGCAGGACACTGCGTGTCAACTTTTCGCGCCGCTTCTGACGGATGCACTTCTTCAACCCAGCCAGTCACTATGCGTAATATTAGCCTGTGATGGTTCTTCCACGAGGCGCATAGTCCACCATCAACACTCCCTCAGAATCCCAGAAGATGGTGGCCATGATCTTCCCGGCTGAGGGTTGGGTCCGGAACTTGATGGGAGTCGGAGAGCCCCTGTGCTTCTAGGCCATGCTTTCGAGCTTGGTCTGGGGATCCCAGTGATGGACCCACGTTTCATCACCCGTCACTAGTGACTCGAATCCCGCCGGGTCTTGGTTGTACAGGAGCAGCAGCTCCTCCGAACTTTGACGACGTTGAAGTTGATCATGGGGCGTGAGGTTTCGTGAGGTTTCTAGGGACCCAACGGGCAGAGACCTTGGTCATGCCCAAATTGTCGTGGATCATGTTGATAACACTTCCATATGATATTCCAAGTTCTCCCTCGATTTCTTCGACCTTCACCCGTCGATTTTTGAGGATGATCCTCTCCACACGGGCCACATTGTCCTCGTTGGTCACGTCTGACGGGCGTCCTGGACGGGGGTCATCTTTAAGGGACTCACGACCATGGCGGAACTCCATATTCCAGCGAGAAATGGTTGCATAGGAAGTGGCGGTGTCGGTGTACACTGCAACCATGCGTTCATGGATCTCTTTTGCATTCTTGCCTTCCTTGGTCAAAAATTTGATCACTGCGCGGTGCTCAAACTTATCCATTGTTGAAAAATTTGTGACTGACGATCTGCGATCAGCTACTACTTCTCTAATAGACGAGGCGGGAGCGTGCGGCTGCAGGTCCTGAGTTGTCATAGGTTGTCCTAACACCCCCACAAACAGCCATCCCCTTTCCTCTGTTTTGCCCTACCGATTCACAAAACTTATTGGCCGCCCCTCGTATCTACTACAGATTACCCTTAAGCCGTACAGATTAAACGGAAGAAGAGAGTAACATTAAAAAGATCAACGGTAAGCTTTACAAATTAAATTTAGTTAGTCTCTCTACCTTTGGGGCTAAAAAGAAAAGAAAAGGAATCTTCTCCCCAGAATATCTCTTCTGAAGAATCTGACCCCCAGATTGCCTTTCCTGAGGAGTCTTCCCCTCAAAATGCTTTGGAAATCAGATTCTTCAGGCGATCCAAATAAGTAATTACCCCTTTGCATTCCCTGCCCTTGTTAGTTACCGCAAGTTACCCCCATCTGATCTCCGGCCTGATTCCACGGTATTCATCCCCTATTGGTCCTTATTGACATTAAACCACATATTTGAAGTGTCTCCAATGCATATTTTGGTAACGCAGCAAATGTTTATATGCCCACTTATGGCTCAATTTAGCGTTGCAGCCCATGTTGGTCCAAATCGGAATCAAAGATTGAATAATTGTATGAGTCGAATATTTACTCATATTGGAATTAAAGTTCAAATCCGTGTATGCATCGAATATTGGTTCATATTGGAAATATAGCTCATATTGATCATTTTATCGACTCTATGGCGTTATATTGTCTATATTTAAGAAGTATGAGCCTGTGGCCACCAATATTTTTCACTGTATGCTGGACGTGGCTCAAGTGATGCTCGCAAGCTCTGCCACATAATTATATTAAACAATTTATGTTATAACGTCCACACTTCAACATCTAACACTTTTTAAGAGCAATTTTTTTGTTCCAAAGGTAGGTTTTTCACCACTGGGGACCTACTGATTAACGTGGATTCCGAACCACGGGTATCAACAGCAGCTGACAGCCACTGGTATGTCCACTCGAATCGAGATTCCATCCGGCGATTAGCCACATCCGATTGGGTTTAACTGAAGTGTGTTTGCACACATTTAGCTCCAAATTTCACTTTTCTAGAAAATATTTATAAATGCCTTCGTTAGTTTTTGTTTTTATTTTTGAGTAATAATTACTTTTTATTATTAATTTAAACAGCATTATTGGGTGAATACAGGTGTACTCTCGAATTGTTGTCTCGTCTGTTTTTACCCTTTTTGTTTGTTTTTTATCCAACTCTAATGTTTACCGTCCTCTTTCTTTTCCTTGTATCTGGGTCTAAAGACGAGCATCCAACGGAAATACGCCCCCTGTACATAAGTAGAAAAGATATAACAGTAAACTCACGTATCTTCGCACACACCTGGAATATGTGTGTATGTATCCAAAGAGTACAGGAATCGCGTTTGTATGATATATACTCGTACATATGCGAATAGTACGCACGCGGTGTTTGTATGGTGTATACCCTATATGCGAAAATTGCACAGACGATGGTGGTGTGGTGTATATCATATATGCAAGTAGTACAGACTGTGTATGTATGGTGTATATGCAACCATTACATACGGCATTTGTATGGTGTATCTATGCAAATACTAAAGATTGTGCTTGTATGTTGTGTATGCAAGCAGTACATACGGCGTATATGGTGTATATATGTAAATAGTACACGGTTTGCATCGTGTATATGCAACAAGTACATATGGCTTTTGTCTGCTGTGTATAAAAATAGTACACTTGGTGTTTGTATGTTTTACGTATACAGTACGTATGATGTGTGTCTGGGAATATTCGCTCATGTCGTAATGGATGGTATATTTCTGCTAATATTACGCATGGTGTTTGTATGGTGTGTATACTTGTATGTATTGCTGTGTATAATGTATGTGAGCAAATAATACAGATTGCTTATGTATGGTATTTGTAAATCTTATTCGTCGTTTGTAGGTGTATGCTGACGACTCGTACATGGAGTTTATATGATGTGTATGAGTACGCATGGCCCATTTCGCTCTATATAATAAATTGGAAAAGCGCCGTCGTGTTTTTGTTTTCGCAAATTGGTTCAAAGAGTCGTTGTATTTACGGGACGTAATGTCCATTAGCCCCTCTCTCCCATCTCCCTCCGGGGCCGAGTCCATAGAGTCGAAAATCCTGGGTTTGAGGTGGTGTACTTCTGTACAAACATCTTAATGTATCTCCAAAGTCAACCTTTTGTGCTGGGGCCAGGTATGACCGATACCTGTCTAAGCAAGCAATTAATTTAGGATTGTAAAAATGTCACTTCGACGTCAATTCCCTTTTTTTCTCTCCTTTTTTTATGGTCCCATTTTATTGGGTTGGTTTGGGAGGGGTAGGGGGCTCACGGTTTTGCCCTTGTTACGGTTATAAAGGTGGTTTATGGCCGGCCCCACTCTGCCTGTCACTCTCAGAGTGAAGTAAGTAAGAAGTGTTCAGACGAGTGTTTTCCGTCTGGATTTTGAGAGGTGGAATTTTGCGTTGTTTGAAAATTTGTTCCAAGGTTTTGAAGGGGTGGGTGGTTGGGTTGGAGAAGGAGTTTTTCTGGTTAAGGACCATCTTAGTCAAATTCCAAGATTAGAAAAAGCTCCGAGAGAATTGAGAATTACCCTTTAGGTTGTAGTAATTTAAAAGCATCGTTGTCAAAGAGGTATTCAAAGACTTTGACAAAGACCCTTTTGATAAGGGGAATTTTTATTTACTTATTGGGTTCGTTATTGCCATTTTTTTTTCGAATCTAGTATCTCATAGCATTGGACTATTATTCCAAACACCTGACACATTACCAGGCTTATCCAGGTCGTAAAATTGCACCCCCTCCTGCTCTTTGAAAGAGGGGGAGAGAACTTATCTGAGAGTCAAGAGAGTAATGGCCACCTCTAGCAAGACACAGCCGATCGTTTTCACGTGGAAGTAGGGGGGGGGCGTCATTTTGCTACCGAAAGGAGTTGCAAAAGAAGATTTGGTTCTTGCAGTCATCGTTCTGGTACGAGTAGCGTTATCGATTATTCTTTATTTTGGGAGGATCACCTGAAGAATCTTACACCCAAAGTACCTTGGGGAGAGAGACTCTTCAGGAGGGGGAATCGGGAGGTCAGATACAACCTCCATTAGAAAAGTCTCTTTTTGCGCAAAATCCCAAAATGGATTCATATTATGTATGTTTGGTCGGAAAATCTTTGTATAACTGAAGCTATACGACAAACAGGAATTTCAGAGAAGAGTCCAAGTCATTGGTATAATTTTTTCATGGAAATCTGTGCCAATCATTCCGTAGATAACCCGATTAAACTTGGAGGATCAAGACGCATAGTAGAGATTGATGAATCTTGGTTTACGCACAAAGTGAAAGATCATAAAGGAAGAGGGCTCTAAAGTCCGGTTTGGGTTTTCGGTATTGTTGATTAAACAGGGAAATCGTACCTGACAGGAGAGCTGCCACTCTTTTACCCATCATTGAAAAAAAATAGTACTTCCTGGTTTAATTATTAATTCCGATGAATGGAAAGCATATGGAAACACACAACCGTTAAGATTTACGCATCGTACAGTGAATCATTCATTCTATACATTTTGTAGACCCCCAAACTGAATCTTACCGGAACAAGCAGAAGAACAAAATCAAGGCAAGCTACCTGCACGAATTCATGAGGCGTGAGCGATTTACCGATCATTTTGAAACCTTTTGTGAGCATATTAGTGCCCAATACAATCTAAATTAACTTTTTTTTTACCTTTATCTTTTCCACCTTTTTGTATCAATTGTTTTTTTAAACCACCTTTATAAATATATCCTTAAACTTTACTTTGGAAAGGAAGTGGGGTCAGATTCTTCAGGAGAAGCAATCGGGGGGTCAGATTCTTCAGGTGATCCTCTTATTTTAATAAAGGAATAAAGGGAAAACTAACGAGAGCATAGGGAGAAAATTCTAAAATTAGATTCGTAAAGAAAGTGATAAAATTAGTGTGAATGAATTTTTTTATAAAGTGCATAGGCCAATAAGTTCTATGAACCAAGATGGAGCGCAACTCTCTACAACCTATCCAACCTCTACAATGAAAGCAAATCTCCTGAAGGGATTGTGACCAGGAGGGCACGCGATCCGTCAGATGGAACACTAAATACCCACTTGGGCGGTGTCAGGAACAAAAAATGAACAAGGATGACAGAAAGAGGCAGACATCAAATGCCGTTGGAATTTGTGTCCCCTTCAGTGGCTCTACGAACATATCAAATCACCCGCGATCTTCAGTCTTCCTGCAGGCAATTAATGCTTCCAATATGGGTAAGAGACCGAAACCACTTGTCAAGATTGATCACCACCACCGACTGCTTTCTGAACAAAGTTCGGTTGCGGCGCATCAACGCTACTGAATTGCGAATCGCGCACGGAGAAGGGGGCGGGGACGGGAAGGGGGGTCAAGTACCCACACGATTTTAAACGCCTTAAACAAATTAATTCCATTCTTTTTATTCCTGAATTTTGCACCGCAGTGATAAAATATTTAACTGCGACAACAGATCTTTTTTCGTCTGAATTACTCAAAAATGGAATAATGTGTCCTCGCAACTCGTTGAAAGCCTCTTTGCTGTTTGAGAATAAATTTTCTAAATATTAATTTATAATTTACGATTGAAAATCAAAAGTGCGCCTAAATGATACTATTTTTTTCCCCTCTTCCGTCCACTCTGGTTACTTTCCTGGTAGGGTTTCCCCTCGTCTGTAGTTCTGAAATTCCCCATTTTCTCCTCTCCGAATATAAACGGGGCTAATCCATCAGACAGATGTCCCCCCCCCCCCATCTAATTAAAAAATAATCCGCGAGAAACGACCTAGGCTTGAGAAGCAATGAAATCCGGATTTCCTTATAATTAGAAGTCTTCAAATGAATGTACACAAACAGAAACAGTGGATAGGATGAATATGTGACCCTGAAATCTAACTGGGTAGGTTATATATATATATATATATATATATATATATATATATATATATATATATATATATATATATATATATATATATATATATATATATATATATATATATATATATATATATATATTAGAGATGGGACGATTAATTGGAATCGGGAATCGTAAGAATCGTTAATTTGGGGGGAATCGGCATCGGCATCGCTAAAAATAATTCTATTTTTCCTATTCCAAAAACGATTTCTTCAAAATATCAGTACAGAGACTCTGTCCACAGTGGGGTTTTTTTTAGTATTTAACTTTCTTTCCTACTTTCCAAATAGCTGAATCACAATTTTAACCATTGTTTATTTCCCATTAGTATCAATCAAGTTATGTATCTATTCATCTGTCCTATTAGTCAGTGAAATTATAGCGTTAATAAGTTATTTACTAATAGATTTAGATTAGTCGACAAGAATGCATCACTATTTAATATCAATTAATATTGAAGATCTGACTGTATAAGAAATGTATTGAATCTTTAATTGTTTATATGCGTAAAATGAAGGCCGGCTCAGTCGTCATTTACAACAGCTGATGCAATTCTAAGATGTTTTGAGCTTTGTTCAGCAGCGCTGCCAAAGTTGGCCCATTCATACAAATTTGGTACCTATTTGCCGCAAAGAAACACCTTTTGATATCATTTTACTTTTGTTTTATGTTATAATTAGATTTGGTACGATTTTACCAATTTTGCTACGTTTTCAGAGTAAGTTTTGGTACTATTGCTAAAATCCTTTCGTACTAGGACAAAATTCGCCGTAATCAGTTACCAAAAAAAACAAAGAAAAGCAAACAAGCAAAAATCAAAAGAAGCAAAAATGCAAGAATAGGAAAAAGGAAACAGGCTCCGGCAAAAACATAATCCAAAAGTCTGTTGAATACAAGGGACCAGGGGTCCCACGTTGGTGGGGCGCGAGACGCTTATACTCCGGTAGGGCGGGCAGGGGGCACGCGCCTAGCATGTTCTCCTGCAAAAAGATATCTAACGGGGAACGGGAAGAGACGAGCCTCCGCAGCTCCTCCCAGTTAGCCCGGACTCCACGGCAATTCCATTGAAGGAATATGCCCTCCAGGCCTAGCTCGGAGGAGACGCGGGGGGCCCTCTTTGAACACAAGACCCTCACGGGAATGGCTGTACACTTCCCGGGGGCAAAACCGCGGGCACTGTTTGCCGGACTGAGCGCTGAGGTGCTGTGGCCTTCAAGTACTTATTGGGGGAGGTCGGGCTCGCCATGCGAGTCTTCTCCTCCCTCCGCCTCGAAACCTTAGGCGGGCGTTGCTGCTTCGGAGACGGGGGGCCCTCTTTTCGAGGAACCACCGTCTTCGAGCCACTCCCTCCACCACTAGGCGTGGGTGAAGGAGCCGAAGCTCCTGTGTTGCTGTCCTCCTTTCGGGGGGCAGCTTTAGGAACCCGTGAAGATGGCCTAGCGACCTACTTTAGGGGTGTTGCCTCCTGTGAGTCTAACGACTTGGTGGAAGCGAGAGGCCGTTTTGCCTTACGGGAAACGATCACGCTGGGAAAAGAGGGGGGAGCCCTGGTTTTATCCGAGGCTGGGTATGAACCCTTTTTGCCGCCAGCTTTACCAGGGGAGCGCCCAGGTCGGGTAGAGCCAACAGAAGGGCTCCGAATGGGCGTGGAAACAACCGTGCTCGTTGGCCTAGATAAGCCAGGAGCAGAGGGTGCCTTTCTAACTACTGAGGCATATGGCGTCCCAGGCAGAACCGGGCGCGCCAGGACCAAGTCCTTAGCCTCGCGGAATGAGAGTCTATCCTGGGTCTGAACGGCCAGGATTTCTTTCTCAAGGAGATATGCAGCACATTGCTTCGAAGAAGCAGGGTGCGGCTCTCCGCAATTGACACACTTGGCCACACACGACTTGGACTTATCGTGTGCGACCTTGGAGCAATTTACACATACTTCGGGTGACCTCGACTTTGCACGTCTACATGAGCGATTCGTATGGCCGAAGCGGTGACAGTAATAGCACCGCAGCGGCAGTGGCACGAATGCCTTCACGCGGTAGCGGTCCAACCGGTACGCACCGACTCAGGGAGCTTGTCACAGTCGAACGTGACGAAGAGTGTAGGGGGGGGGGTCTCGAGGCCCCTCCCTGTTTTCTCATCACACGTTCGACCTTGACCACCCCATGGTCGGCCAGCTTTAGGGTGACGTCCTCAATGGAGTAGTCAACGAGTTCCCTCGCATAAACTACTCCTTTCACAAAGTTCATGGTAGAGTGCGGCGTCACACTCAACGGGGTGCCATGAAGTGTCCGAAGAGCACTTATCTTCGCCAGAAGGCCTCCGTCCGAGAAAAGGGTCACCTTCGGCTTTCTACCAATTGCACTTGGTAATTCTCTTCTCTGATGGAGCATGTTGCCCTTGGACAACATGGTGCCATCAGTGGAGCGAATAACGAGGAAGCGTTTGAAGCCAGCGGGCTCGAAAACGCCAGGTAACCTCTGAATGAGGGGCTCCGATGTCATCGAGGCTCTGCCCTGTGCACTCTTGGTCTTAGTCTTAGTCAGGGGCTGCGCACACGGGAGGGGGGGGGCAGAGGAGCCGGAAGTGCCAATCTTGGCTTGGTCGCCTTAAAAGTGGCATCAGACCCATCCGTCCCCGCAGCCCCCGTGGATAGAAAGGAGCCCTGAGTCTTCTTGGTCTTTTTAGTCTTTTTCTTTTTCTTTTTTGGAGAGGAGGGCGGGGAATGAACACGCTTCTTACCTCCACCGGCAGAAGTCCCCAGGCCAGATGGACCGGCCTCAGCCAGGTCCTTCTCCGAAATGGAGAAGGTACTGGTAGTCGTAGGGGCACCTGTCGGAGGAGATCCCTCCCCTCCCTGTACTGCCTCAGAGACCCTCGCCGTTTGAGGAGGACCTTGCCTTGCAGCCAATTGGGGTTAGGTGCTTGGCGCTGAGCCTGGAATGTCCCCCATAAAAGGCCCTACCGTCTGAGGCTGGGTCTCCTTAAGGACCATGTGTGTCACAGGAGGGGCCTCCAGTTGGCCATCCCCTCCCAAGACATCGCAGGTCCCCTTGGCTTTATTGTCACTAGTCTTGTGTGAGGAGGCACAGGCCTTGACCCCGGCAAGGTTCAATATTCTTGCCAGCAGGTCTTTTGAGGGAAGCGACCGAAGGGGCCTGGCTTCCCTCTCCTCCCTTAGGGGGTTTGCCCTACCTGCTGGCTTTCTTGGCAGTCCCCTTTGAAAGAAAAGAGGGGACTGCCGCTGAAAATGGGAGGTGCCCGAAAGCACCTCCAGAGAAGGGGGTGAGGGGGAGTCCCGTAGGCGAAGGAGAGGAGTAAGCCCTCCTCTCCGGTTAGAGAAATATGGAGGGTCCCCTGCACAAGCACAGGGGGGGATGACCTCCATTTTGGGGGGGAAGCTGCCCCAGGGTGGCTCCGTCGTTGTTATTGAGGGAATCAGGGGAAGATGTTTTATTTTTGCATCATTGGGCATGGTGACCCTCTTTGTTTTAAGGGAGGCAATCGCTCACCACCTCTCACAGTAGCCCGCACTGCAAGAGGTGCTTACAAGCCCGGCAGAGCCAGGCGCCGCCATTTGGGACCACCCCTCCCACCTGGCGGCCTGGCAGTCCATCGGCATGACGGCTCCACCTTGAACACGGCGTAAAAAAGATAGATTTTGAAGACGAGAGGAAAAGGGATGTGAGGATGGTATGGGTGGGGATGAATCAGGTTGTTAAAAACCATCCACCCCAGACCGGAGCTCAGGGGTTAGGGAACATTGTCCCCTCCCCCCTCAGCCCCGATGCGGGACGGTTGGCTGAGAAGAAGGTCAGCATCTACCCTGTGGAATTAGAGGCTGACCAGAGAAAGCTGTGGGAGAGGTTGTTTGAAAGGCGACGAAGTAGGGGAGAAATACAGGCTATCTGAAGGAAGGAAGAGTGGCTAAGCTTGGGCCGGACGGAGCGCTGGATCTCCACAGCACGGCGGCCAGGATAGAAAATCGCCGCACCCCTTACGGGGGCCTAGTTCAGGGGAGGGGACGCAAGGTGCCACCGCTCTAGCCCGAGGCGTCACGAATCTCATTCAAGTAATCTTCCGGCGGAGTCAAGTCTCTGGCCAGCGAACCGACCTACATCGGAGAAAGAAAAGAGAGGGGAGCAGTCACGCCCGCCCCCCACAATGTCAAGATACATGATTGCAGGACTCCAAATTTCACTGCTCGACGCGTCTCGCTTTCCCTTGATCCCATAAGGGGGTTGGCCCTAAGGAGTCACTCCCACCGCGAACCTCGGTAAGGGGGCCCAGCGATTTGCGTTCCTGGCCACCGTGCTGACGCGACTCAGCGCACCGTCCAGCCCCAGCTTAGCCTCTTCTCCTTCTTTCTGATAGCCTGTGTTTTTACACTACTTCATCACTTTCCCTACAACCTGTCCCACAACTTTCTCTGGTCAGCCGAAGTTGACCCGTTTCTCAGATGGGAGCCTTTTGGCGAATGCGTCGAATCTCTCTGAGGCGGGCATGACTAGTGCACTTCGGACACTTGATGGCACGCCTGTGAGTGTGACGCCGCACTCTACCATGAAGTTCGTGAAAGGAGTAGTTTATACGAGGGAACTCATGAACTACTCAATATATTAACCTCACCTTAGAGCTGGCTACCATGGAGCTGTCAAGTTTGAACGTGTGATGAGAAAACAGGGAAGGGCCTCAAGATCCACCCTTGCACTCTTCGTCACGTTTGACTGTGACAAGCTCCCTGAGTCGGTGCATACTGGTTGGTATCGGTACCGCGTGAAGGAATTCGTGCCACTGCCGTGGATGTGCTATTACTGTCACCGCTTCGGCCATACAAATCGCTCCTGTCGACGTGCAAAGTCAGGGCTACCCGAATTATGTGTAAGTTTCTCCAAGGCCGCACACAATAAGTACAAATCCTGTGTGGCCAAGTGTGTCAAATGCCCACCCTCCAGGGGTATAAGGGTCTTGGGACCCCACCCCTACGGGATAGCAGCCGGGCGGGAGGATGCACGATTTACACCGGGCATGATGTATCCGTTCCTCTCTTCGCTTTAAATACCTCCTTTCAGGCAGTAGCTATGCAGCTGCACCTGGATAGGAGGTACACTGTTATTTCCGCTTACATTCCAGCGTGAGCCGACTTTGACGCGGGGGCGTTCTGCAGCGTCGTGGCACGGTTGCCGATGCTTTTTCTCTTGCTCGTAGATCTGACCGGTAGACACGTTCTCTGGGGACACTACTCGATTAATCCCTGGGGTCAGGCCCTTGCCGACCTGACCTCCGAATGCACACCCTGATTTGGGGTGGGGGGAGTCGATGGCCTACATGGTAATGATCCCTTTCCCATTCAAATGTCATTTTCTGGGAGGTTGCCACCAAGAGCCCGTCAGGTAGTGCTTGGCGCAGGCGTATTGGTACGCATTTCATGGAATGACTGATTTCCCAGTCCAGTTGAAGAGTAAAGTTCGGTAAATGAGTCCGTTGAGTTCTTCTCCAACAACCTCATCGCCGTGGGCCTAACTACTATTCCTAGAACGTCTGGTTGTTTTGCACGTCGACCGCTCCCCTGGAGGTCAGATGAGTGTGAGACGGACCTTTAGCATAAGCGTTATGCCTACATGCGCTATAAGCACCACCCGAACGACTTCACTCTCGGTGAACTTCGTCGAGCTAGGGCTAGGTTCGGGTATATTTTGAAACACGCCGGCTGCTCTTCTTGGCGGGCATACGTATCTTCCCATAACGGAAAGACCCATCTAGCAGAGGTATGGATACGAGTGGCGAAATTTTTCGCGACCGCTTTTTTCGCATTCTCTAGCTGGGATGCTGCTAGGCTAGCATTCAATGCGCGTCATAATGTCGCGGAAGGCCGCCGACTGGACTTTATCACAACAGGCGGAAAACCCTTCAACGATAGCTTTACTCTCAGTGAGTTGCGTTCCGCTCTTGCTTCGTGCGCGGACACCACGCCTGGTCCGGATGATGTCCCATACGCCATGCTTCGACACCTGGGTGAGCAAGGCATAGCCTTTCTGTTAGATTTGTTCAGCAGGATCTGGGTAGAGGGCATTCTCCCAGATTCCTCGCGAATCGCTACTGTACTCGCTTTTCGCAAACCGTGGAGATAATACTCTATGCCGGCTGATTCCCGATCAATCTCTCTAACCTCCTGGGTGTGCACCTTGTAGGAAATTGGTAAATGTTAGATTAGCTCTTTCTGGACAGCGCGAAGCCATTTCTATTCTGCATAGTGCGGCTTCCGCAAGTTCCACTCCACGTGGGATGCTCTGCTCCGCCTGGAAAATACCAACAGCGAGCTCTTCCTTCGTAGACAGCACTACGCTAATGTGTTTGTCGATCTGGAGAAGGCCTATGATACCACATGGTGACACAGTATCATGGAGACTCTCCACACGATAGGGGCGAGGGGATACCTCCTAATCTCTATATCTGAATTTGTGAGATCGTCGATTCCGCATACGGGTGGGGGAAGCCCTCACCGGCCCAATGAAGCAGGAAGAGGGTATCCCGTTTTCTTCTGTCAAGAGTAAGGTGGTGCACCTCTGCCGCTATCCACGGCTCCATCCTGATCCAGACTTATATCTCAATGGGGTACGTCTGAGAGTGGCGGGATCGCCGTTTCCTTGGTCTTGTATTTGACCGACGCCTCACCTGAGATGCTCATAGTCGCAGCCTTAGGTTCTCTTGAACCAGCACCATGGACATTCTTCGTTCCTTGACGTTTAGCGCTTAAGGGCGCTGATAATCCCTTACTTTTTTATCGATCCTTTTTCTTTTAAAGCTTGACTACGAATGCGAGTTTTATGCATCCACAGCCGAGCGTGTTTTGCGAAAGGTGGACCCGATCGACCACACCGGTATTTCGCTAGCAACCGGTGCCTTCCGCACTTCCGCCATTGAGAGCTTACTTACCAATGCTGGGGAGATGCCACTCGCTCTGTGCCTTTTGGGTTTAGGGCTAGGAAACTCCTTCTAGAGTTACGAGTAGGTATAGCTCTCGGTCTAGTGGCGCCCCTGGTACTGCCCAGAATGCAATCCTTTGGCTATTTGTCGCCACACCTCTGCTCCCAAAGATTCTACAGCGCCGGGAGTATTGCGTTCGACCTTTTTGGAGTACACATCGTGTCACGTTGGAACCGTGCCAGTGTATACGGATGGCTCCAAGTCCCAAGAAGAGGCAGGCTTCCACGCCGTATCCCCTCTGTTTGAAGTCAGCGGTGCTCTGCCAGGCGTTGCGTCTGTTTTCACGGCGGAGCTGGTTACAATAGACCGCTCGGTACGGGAGATAACACGACGTGCCCGGTTCGGAGATCTGATTGTGATTTATAGAGACTAAGTGCTGTCGGGGCATTGGAACCTCCGCATCCCCTGGTTTGCGATATCCGTGGCGTCACGGTTTTGGCGAGCCGGCCGGATGTCGAAATTATCTTCTGCTCGGTTCCTGGACATTTAGGAATTGCTGGGATTGAGCGCGCTGATGAGGGCGCTAAAGAGTCCACGAAGACTGGGCGGCCAGACCAGCGTTTCCCTCTTTCTCACCCCGATTACATAGCAGGTATATGGGCAGCACTCTGGGCTGCTTGGCAAAGAAGATGGGAGATAGTCGAAGGGAGCTTAAAGTTGCGTGGAATTGCCCCGCGATTGTTCACATGGACCTACCCCCTAATGCCGCTACGGTTTCAAGTTGCTTTCTCTCGTCTCAGAATTGGACACACTCGCAGGATGCACCACCATTTGATAGAGCGCTCTCCTGCGCCTTATTACGAAGATTGCGTTGTTCCCCAGACTGTTCGGCACATTCTTGTTGAATGTCTCAGTCTGGTCGATCTTCGCGCACGTTACCTGTCCCGGAACCGGGACGAGCGGGGTGACTCCCGCTTGTCCCTTGTGCTCGGGACAAGTTCGTACACACTAACTTGTGGACTTTTGTTGTTTTTTTTCTAGGTTGCATGCTCCTGTTCCGGGGAGGGGGTGACGGGCATATCTCCGACGCCAGAGCACGCCTCCTTCTTGCTTTCGTTTTCTTGTTTTCTTGTAGTTGTTATTTTTTTAGCGTTGTTATTTGTTATTTACATACTGATATTTGTTTTCGTTTTTAGTTATTTGTTTCTTAATATAGCCTAGTAGTAGGCTATGTCATGTACGGCGACTTATGCCCAAGCAGGCAGTCGTCAGATGGGCTCAAAAAAAGAAATCACAACGAATGGTCGATTTGAGGCCGCCTGCTTACTCCATGGCAATCCCCTGTGGTTGAATAGGTGGATGCAATTTTTCGAAAGATGGAGTCGTCCATGAGTGACTCTACATAAGGGGGTGGGAGTGAAACCACCCGAACCGTAGGCCTCGGAGAGGAGCAAGTCTCCCCTCCGGTACAAATGGGTTGGAGAGGCACCATTTTTTTAGAGGTGAAGCTTGCCGAAAACGGCTCCAAAGATGGCAAAAGGAAAGCTCCTTTGCCCCATACGGATAATGAGAAGGAAGTCTTTCCACCGGTCTAAGGGGTCAACATATTATCAGAAAAAGAAAAAAAAGGCACATGGAAGGTAAATATTATGACCTCCAATTACTTGGAAGTTTAAAGGGAATGTCTCCGTAGGATCAGAAATTCCAAAATGTGATCATTTACCCATAATCGGTCCTGGAACTTTGACCATAAAGGATGTGCCAGTGTAGCCAACTTCTATGTGCACTGGAGGAAGGTGAGCAGGGTCGACGCCTCAACACACCCCTTACCTAAGACTTGGCCTGGCCAGAGGGTTTTCGGCCCTCGCAGCATGTAGGGACGAAGGTGCGCCGGGCATCCAGAAGCAGGCGGATATATAATAAAGAGAAGTAGACACAGGCGGGTCCAACAACGAGGAGGGTGGGTGATTACCTCGGATTATCATACCCTGGTGCTAGGTGATCTCGGGATAACATGTAGTCCATCAAAACACCATATCTACCGGACCGAACTCTGTCTAGGTGTGAACACTCCTCCTGGTGCACAGTCTGGGTAGAAAAGGTTGAGGGGATAGCCGTAATAATAATATTATTGACTACTACTACTAATAATTAATACATAATTATAAATAATAATAATCTATAATCATAAATATAAAAATAATACTAAATAATAGTAATAATAATAATAAAACTGCTACTAAATAATAAGGATAAACATGGTAAAGTAGTGCCGAGAGGGGGCAAGGGGAAATCTCGTCAACAATTTTCCCAGGCCTTATCAGAGAGTTCAAGTGACCCCAGCGACCTGACGTCCTCAATTTGCCCTCAGGCCGGTGATTTTTATATTTTATCTTACCAAGTTCTTATTCCTCCTACGGGATTGATGTTGCCTCAACCCATCGATCACATCCCGTACTACATCATTATGTACATATTCATTAATTATATAAAAAAAACATCTCAAGCGGGTTTCGAACCAGCCATCTATCTCTAGCGTCACCGCTTTTCATAGGACAGGTCGTGATTCGAACCCAGGTCTAGCCTGATTTTTCATTTTTCGCGAGGTCCGTTATTTACAGCTATATGTACTATCTACACTACACTATATTTCACATATTTCTACTTCCTCCATCTTCACCACTTTATTTATATATTTATCCTTACAAACTTTCTGGTGGAAATTCCCTCGTCGGTTTTCTCTTCTTAGTTCCAAGTAACAATTAATAACAATCGCTGTTATGGCTTATTGAACTCATACGGAAGCTTCATGTGCTACAATGGATACTTCCGACAAACTGTTATTCAGGGGAGTGTGGACAGGGTAATGGGTAGAAGACTGGCTAATATCGTCTTCCGTCAGAGATGGTATAAGAATCCAAAGATGCTTTCCTTTCAGTCCACCTTACCTACGTAGTTCGCCTGCACTTTGCGGGGGTGAAGGCTAAGGAGCTTTTAGTTGGAGATGACGAAGGCCTTTTCAAACACTTCATTTGAAAGAGTGTTTTTCACACTTATCTTTTTCTTCCACTTAATGTAATTAAAGCCAATTGAGAATTTATTGCGATTCGTTTGGAAAGTCACTTTATACTATACAATCTCCAGCTGGGTTCGAACCAGCAACCTTTAAGCACCCCTGCTTCTCATTCCTACCATTTTCCCAAACGACAATTAAAAGAAAAAAAACTAATACACAAAATACGAGGATTTTCATACTGCAAAGCGATTAAAAAAGGGATCAACTGGCGAATCCGACGCCCAGATGTCTTGGGCGGCGGATTCTCCAGTTGAGTAATTCTGGGCGGCGGATTCTCCAGTTGGAACATTTGTGGCAAATATGGGATCAACTGGATTCTCCAGTTGATCCCATATTTGTCATATCAGTTATATCTTATCAGTTAGTCACTAAAATAAGACAAAAGATACAATTTGAAATCATAAAAGTTGGAAATACAAATATGTAGTTGATAATAGGCCTAGAAATCTCTATAAATAAAAGATCTCCGAGAATTTAGAGCTTATAAGTAGTATACTAGTCAATAAGGTGACAGTATTTTTTGCTCATAATTTTTAACCCATGGCAGCTAATAACTTTTAGCCAGATACACTCATGCCAATATTAGTACACGAAGATGCCATGCCCACCATAGTATTTATGCAAAATAAAGTCATTCTCAAGAGCCAAATGAACTGTATTTACTGCAACGAGCAGTTAAATTTGTGTAAGTGTAAATCTTTGAAAGACGGCTATCAGTGGCGTTGTTACAATCGCAGTGCCAAAAGTATCAAACATGTTACTTCAATCAGAAAAGGATTTTTTTTTCGAGAAGTCCAATTTGAAATTAAGTGTTTGGTTGCACATAATGTATATGTCGGGCATCCAAGAAAGTGCACAAATTGCAGTTAATATGGTGTCGATTTGCGAAAAAACTGTCATCGACATTTTCAATTTTTTTCGTGGTGTGTCAAAAGTACTTTGAGAAGCGTCCAATTCAACTGGGAGGACCTGGAATCATTGTTCAAGACGATGAATCTTGCTTTGCCCATAAAGTAAAGCACCACAGAGGACGAGGAAATGAAAAACCTATTTGGGTTTTTTGGGCTAGTGGACACTAGTTTCACTCCAGCTGTTGGCTGTATGGAAATTGTAGAACGCAGAGATTCCATTACGCTTCTTGGAATAATCGATGCTGTTGTACGACCCGGTTCTGTTATTCACACGGATGAATGGAAATCTTATCGCCATATTCAACGAGACCTTGGACTTACTTAAGCACAGGATAGTAAATCATAGCATTAACTGTGTAGATCCTCACACGGGTGTGCATACCCAAGCTATTGAGTCATATTGGGATAAACAGAAACAGAAAATTAAACAAATGCGAGGTTGTCGAAGAAATTTATTAACAACCTATTTAAGTGAAATGATGTGACGAGATAGGTTTGGAACCAATGCTTTCCAGCATTTATGCAAATATATAAGCGAACTATATTCATGATAGGTTTTTACTCTATATAAAAAGTAAAATCATTCAATCTTGTATAATTATTTACTGTTTATTATGCTAAGTTACATATTTAATTTGTGTATAATAAAGATAAACATTATTTGCTTTTTGCTATTCTATGCCTTTAAATTATCTATATAAGCTCGGGTGGCAGATTCCTCAGTTGAGTAATTCTGGGCGGCGGATTCTCCAGTTGGAACATTTGTGGCAAGCTGGGTGGCGGATTCTCCAGTTGATCCAAAAAAAGGTTCACTGTGCATGTGAGGGGCAATTTTTCAATGATAATTGCTGTTAATTTCTTCTAGGTCGTCTACGCAAAAAAAATGCTTCCGGTTCAGGGAAGGGTCGTCACTTATTGCATTTGCATTCATTTCCAGTGTGGTAAACATTCTGGGAGCATCTGGCTCTTAGTGCCTCGGCAATTATGCTAATTGTTTCGTCATATGTTTCCTCTACGCCATAAAAAGGAATGTAACAAATCTACCGTTGTTTCTAGACTATATTTAGATTAATTTTGGCACTCTCCTCTTTAGAGTAGTCTGGTATATACCTTACACATATTTGGGGAGTTATCTATTTTATCTCTCCTTGTCTCGTTCTCTCTCCCTTTTATTTACTTTTGCAATAGTAGGTAATCACCAGATGTGGGCCTTAAAAAATTCTCCCCTTTAGTAAAAAAAAACTAGATAAAATCTCCTTTAGTCCTAAAAAGATAGTTAAAAAATCCTTTAGTAAAAATACCTAAATAAAAAAATATTTTAGCAAAAATACCTAAATAAAAAAATCCTTTAGTAAAAATATATAAATAAAAAACTCGATAATGGAAAGCAAAAAATTTTTTCAAAGTAGGTATGGCGATAATAAGAAACTACTGGAATTCAAATGTACTTTCCGGTGGGGTTTTTTTTTAACTTGAGAGAAAATTCCATTTTTCTCCAGTGAGAAAATACGAAATTAGGAACCGAGCCATTTCGAACTACAGAGTGCGTCAAAAGTGAATACATAACATGAGTGCAAAGTGAATGCAATATTGTATTCAAAGAGCCAACATTATTAAAGGAAACCTTTGCTACACCCAGTAGAGATGGGGTCTACCTGGATTACAACGTTAAGGGTAAGAAGGGGTAAAAACAACAACAAATAGAAAGGACACTAATCTCTTTTTTCCTACGAACTTGGTGTCTTAAAATGATTACGCCTGAAGGACAACGTATGCATATTGCTTCATCTCTATTGGCTCGAAATAGCCATGAAAAGCGGGTTCCTTACTGAAAAACACCGTGATCTGATCTTAAACAAAAATCCATTCCTACTCCTAGACAAAGTCCCCAAGGCAAAAGGCTCTGCTTTATATTTGGTGTGCTATAAAAGGAGTTATTTTTTTATGAGCTTTATAAATGAAGCTATTAAGGAAAATCGTCTTCCACTGGTCAACCGAAAGGATTGTTCTCATCCTTTATAACAATACACGCCATAAAAAAATAATACGTTAGGTTGTGAAGTTCTTCCTCATCCCTCACATTCAACAGGCCCTGCACCATGCGATTACCATTCATTTAAGTTATTACAAAAGAATATCAAATATTTCGGAAAAGAATATCAAATATTTCGGAAAAGAATATCAAATATTTCGGAAAAGAATATCAAATATTTCGGCCAAACCGAATGAATTCTACAAGCAAGGACTCTTCCTCTTTTAAAATACCCTCGAAGAAAGCTGGCACTGTACCCACCACTCTTTTTAAACAAAGATATCTTCGAGTGTACTCAGGCTTAGAGAATCGTCTGTATGGGTGGAAAGCCAGCTACTTCTTTAGGCTCATTCTTGTCTTCTCTTTCTAAAGGATGAACTACCGAATAACGGGAAAAGTATTATATTTTTAGATGCTTCTAATTACCGGTGGGGAATCGCAGTATGGATGTGGAAAGGGGATTTGTTCAGGCATGGTCAGAGACACTTAATATAATGACAAAATCCGTATTAATTTAAAATTGGTAAGCAAACGCCAAGAGGTAATTATTGGTCAAACCTCCCGTAACGAATTGTTACATGTAGAAGAGAGAGACTAATACATACCAACTACAAATGAATCAGCGTAATGTGTCATTTGGAAGTGTTTGTTCCGAGTTTTCTTTCTCAGGAATGTGCGAAGAAACTCCATTACGCAGGATAGGGGGAAAGTGTCCCTCCCCCTGTCTTGGAATGTACTGAACGGGATGTGGGTTTCATAAGGACTAGCTGCATAGGCCTCCCCATGAAGCGCATATGGAGACCCCAGACCATAATTGGGATCAGTCACATCTGGTCTCGATTTATGAGGGCTGACCAGCTTCCTCCCAACCCACAAACGCCTCCAGGAAGAGTTTGGTCGAGGGGAACCCATATTCTTTGACCGGTAACCGATAGGGAAGGAAAATTCACTAGGGCAATGGCAGGCAAATTAAGAAAAAACAAAAACGGGAGTGTACTGAAAAAGAACGCAGACCTTTACAACATTAAGTCCCCCCTAACCTCAAATTTGAGAGCTCGGAGAAGCCGTCTCAATATGGTCACGAACATATAAAAAGTAATCCACTCGTTCCCAGTGCGGAGACCTTCCGGCCCGTCAAAAAAACGACAAAAGAGAAAATCGCTTCCAGATTTGAGCTAATAAAAACGTCGCACGTCAACGTTCGCGAGTCAGGATTTCAGTTTTCTGAATCAAGGAGTCAAGAATTGCTTCATTTTGCGAGTCAAGACTCATTAGAGATAGATAGATAGATAGATAGATAGATAGATAGAGAGAGAGAGAGAGAGAGAGAGAGAGAGAGAGAGAGAGAGAGAGAGAGAGAGAGCCAGACCAACTGAAGAATCAGATAGAAACGGAAAGACTGATTTCGCCATCGAATTGTATAACTGAGCAGCAAGGCAAATCATCAGATGTCAGGGAAACAGACAAACTTACATTCTGTGTGATTTTATGATCATTTAACTCACGTCTGTCCTACATCGTAGTGCAACGATGCATAGACTCACTTTTTGGATGATTTAGGAATTCATGATACATTTTGAGGAAATGAAAGAAAATTGACAATGGACCATATTTATATTCATTTTTTTCCTGTGATGATTAAAAATTAAGCACGATGTACATATGCACATACATTGTACATAAGTGCTAATACATGCATTTATATACCATGTGACAAAGGGCATGTTTAATGTACATTAATATATACACAATCTACACAAATGCACATGGCGAAGATAAGTGGATGTGTAGTGTAGATGCATTTGTACACGATGTACATTATTGAGCAGGATCTATAATGAGCACATGAAAGCTAACTCGCTTCCAAACAGATCGTGGAAATCAATCATGGTTGGTCGTGACAGAGTGGGGAGGGTTGGATAGGGAGCTGTCTGGAAGACCTTTAGTCAAAATAAAAAGTTAAATATTGTTTTATTTCGTGCACTTAATAAATAAATAGGTATTCCTCCAATTTATTTTTTAACATGTTTATCGGTGTGCTTTGACCTACAAACAATAGTAGAGAATTCCAAGTTGAAGAGAATTTATAAGTCAAAAAGTGTCCCCGAAAGATGTTCTTCCGATAAAGGCTTCAATTTGTTTGTGTTCAAAAAGTTACTCAAATTTTATATTATCGAGAGCTAAGTTGATCTACATTGAAGTAATAAATAATTCACCTAACAATCGAAATGCGCTAGATAACCAAGATACGATTATATCCTCCCATAAGTAAGGCGGCAAGGAGAGATCTGCAAATAAAGTGGTGAAGGTGGAGGAAGTGAATATGTGTGGAAGATATACAACCACAGATCCAGCTGAGGTCATTGGGGCCTGGAGGGCACGCATTTCTCCGTATGTAAACTGCAGCGTGGTTGTCCATGCTACAGCTGACGCCTCATTGCGGTGAAATTAGGGTTGAAAAATTAACCTAAATCAGAGGAAAAATGAAATACATCCAATCCAATCGACGTCCTTCTTTTAACTGCCCCAAAAGAAATGACCGAAAAGAAATAATGAAAGTGCAATTAACTTGTTATGGGAGAATTGTGAGCAGTGGTATGCGCTTGCATCGGGTAGCCTTGGAGAGACGCTTCTCAACAACTGCAATGAAACTTCATTTCAGGACTGTTACATTGGTCTATTGGATGCAGTGACTTGCTTGGCATGACTGAAGAGTGCCCCACAGCCCGCCACTATTCATCGCTATAATTAAGCGCGTCATATACACATTCACACACTTTGAGGTGGTCAATTTACCACTGCGGAACAAGTTTCATCGTTCAGATCGCGACCAATGAGTGCTAGGATTTGCGGTCAATGTCGATTGAATTGGCATAGGTAATCGCGGCTTCTCATTTCAAGAGACCTTTGCTGCCATTTAGTTATTTCTGCCATACGAATAAATCAACCCCACCACCACCACCACCATGCAGTCAAACAGACATGTACAAAAGGGTGAGTAAACCAATAATTCACCCTCGGATCACAATTCCGAATATCTATTATAATTATTTATAAATAATTTGCGTGAGAATCGATAATAGCACAATGGAAATAAGAAATTAATCCGGGTAATGAATTATATTGAGTGTCTGAGAGAAAGGAAATTGAGAGGAACAAGTGGAGGGTTATGAGTAGGTGCGGAGAGGGTCTTTTGCCTGAGGATAGGTCATGGAATTTGGAGGCGACCGGGTTATAAATACTTGAAAAAGTGAAAACTTTCGTGAAATTGATGATTGCTGTCAGCCAACTGACATTGCATGTTTTAACTCTTTCTAACACAAACACATTATATCACTGGACACTGAATAATTCAATATTTTGTAATCAGACAGAAAATGACGCAATCAGTGCATAAATTAAACGGCTCATTAGGAAAAATATTAAAAAAAATGAGGTGCGATTATAAAAAAATACAGAGTTTACAATAAAACAAGGCCTGCTGACCAAAGTCGTGTGCTCTCACTTATTCATATTTATGACCTTACGACCTTCAAAACTGTCAATAATTCTCGGACTAACTTTGGGAGGGCTTTGGCAATTATATTATCCAAAAGAAAATGTAAAACAACATAAGGGTTACAAATTTCGTTAGAATCGGCCGAATAGTTACAATGTTATTACCAAAACAAATAAAAAGCAAAACGGACCCCGACCGACATAGAGAGATTTAGAGTCGCACGCGACTAAAAATACAAAACCTTTCCTAACTCTTAAGATTTAGACACAAGAAGGGCAGAACTTTTTAAAGGTTTAAAGCGAAAATAAACGAGAGCATTTCAAGTAAAATGTCTGTAGGACATTTTGGTGAATATGGGAAGAAAGAAAAGTGTGCAATATATATATATATATATATATATATATATATATATATATATATATATGTATATATATATGTATATATATATGTATATATATATATATATATATATATATATATATATATATATATATATATATATATATATATATATATATATATATATATATATATATATATATATATACTCAAATCTCCCCACAGGCACGCGACTGCAGGTATTAGGGCCGATAGGGTACGCAATCTTCCAAATGTCAGCTACAACTTGGCTTCCCATACGAGCGCCTCCATTAACCTGTAATCTATATCAAATGACAAAGTATATGAGCGTTCCATTAAACGTTGTTAATTATACACAAATTATTCAAATATCACAAGATAATAAATTAACCCCATGGATGTATAATTAGTTTATATAAAGCGGAAATACAAAACCAGCAATTCGAGATTCAATTTTGCAGGTGGAAATCTTTGCCCGAACAGAGGCGAATTCACTTATCATTAGTTTCGTTAGGTATGAGTTCGACACCGGTGATAAAAATCCATTTTTTTGTGTGAATTTTCAGGAAGATTAGCAAAAATATATATATTTGCATTAAATTACTACTGCTTGCTTCCCCTATGAAAAGGAAGCGAGAGCAATGACTGAATTTTAGCGGCAGCACACGTGTGATGTGTGTTGATTTAATGACAGGGGTGTATGAAATAATTTTGTATACAAGGGTAGTTTACCGTCCTATATAAGGGTAAGATTAAGCGCTCCCAATAACAAAGTGATAAAGATAAGCACTCCCAAGTAAAGATAAGCATTCCCTAAATGTATGTTTCGGAAGTTAAGTTGTTTGGATTCTTTTTAGTTACCCTTTGTAAAGGAAACTAAACCTAACTTAGTAAAAAAAAAAAAAAGAAGAAGCCCCGTACTACCAACGTCTACTAGTAAATATGAACATTCCCCAAATGATCCAAACACTATCTTCAGTGCTATCTTTACTTGATCGACGCAAAACTTACCTTCCAGGCCAATGTCGACTCCTTCAGGATTCTAGAATTTTATGTACCTTACAATAAGGCTAGCTCTAATCCTCACGCGAAAATTGGTCTCTAACTACACTGTAGACCGAGTATTCATTTATACATAAATTCACTTAGTTTGACGGATTCACATCTGCATTACGTTGCCACACACCTGCAATTACAGTGAGTTTAAGTCAGTTTGTCGACCACACAGAAAACAACTTAATTATATTTTTCAAGAGTGTAGCGATTACTGTCTGACAGATGCTTGGGTGGTCATTACATATGATCCGCTAAACAGGAAGTTAAATAGATAGTGGCATAGATTTTCCCATTACGTCGACTAAGCACACATACGCAAAACTATTAATGTATATTTAAAATAATAAAGCGAAAACTAATGAGTGTACCTCCCTTAGAAGTGATAAAGTGAGGAAGATATTTAGCTGCAGATCTACTGGTGGGCATTGGGAACGAGAGGGCGCGCCATCCCCTAAATGCCACGTGCAACAAGCTTGCATTCACTACACTTGATACCATTCTGGTGGTCATAGAATAGGGACAATAACGGCCGGGAATCGAACTGAGCCATCAAGTTCACCAGCCACAAGAGCGTGAATTGGGGCTCCAACATTCAAAGCTAAGAACACAATTGCATCGTTCGAGGCTATTCCACAGTCAGCGAAGGGCTAAGGCCCTCTCAGCTGGGGAACAGCAGAGGGGGTGCAAGATCCTAAGGGTTTAGTGAAATGAGAAAAAGACGAGGAACTAACCCAAACTATGACAAAAAACTTGAATTGCCAGCACTATCTGAAGTTGGCTTTTGAAACAACCTTTGGTGAAACCCAAACAACCCAACTTCCGAACACCCAGAGCCGTTACAAAACAAACGACCCGAAATCATCATAAGTTCTTTTTAGGGCAGGACAAGTGAAACCAACAAGTTCAGATAAATCGATAACAACGGTTACAATGCCTATTAATTAAGAGAGCCTACTAAATAAAAACCGAGGAAGAGTTTTAGAAGTATTATCCGAGAATATGGTCGATTATGGATGTTGTATAGTCGTATTATCATCACGGTTTCCAATAACTGACTGCAATTTAAAGCTGGAATTTTCTTCAGTGGCTACGGAAGTCCTGACAATGTTACTAATTCGATAAACTTATTGTATGTGCGAGGTCATAAATTACAATCACAGGAATACTTTTCAAGGAAATTATTGTCACATATCTTAAGGAATACCTTTCTCTCTCTCTCTCTCTCTCTCTCTCTCTCTCTCTCTCTCTCTCTCTCTATATATATATATATATATATATATATATATATATATATAAATCTAGAATACCCCAAGAAGAGTAAACGGGATAATTTCTCTTCGGAGAAAGTTATTTCCTAAAAAAAAAATGCAAAAATGAGTTTTATAAATTATTTCATTGTTTGCCCATAAGATGACCTTTGAAAAGCTTAAGAGACGTCTCGGCTAATAAAGATATGCCATTTGCCACAATTTCTTCCACTTTTAGCTTTCTGAAAAGAAAGTCTTTGAAAAGGTTAAAAAGCTAGAGCGCAACCTTAACTAAGCAGCCATCGCTGTCGATTTTAACAAATCTTGCATACAACATGGTTTCCTAACACGTTATATATATATATATATATATATATATATATATATATATATATATATATATATATATATATATATGATAGTGAAACCACTGTATAGGAGCCAAAAGTTTAATTTACGAGACTAGTTTCAGTATGTAGTTTATCATTAATCAGGGGGTGCGAGTCTAGGATCGTTGACTAAGCTGTTTACGATGAGGTTACGGTAATAGGGGTTGCATTTCAATTGCTCATCTGACAAATTAATTCCTAATTTTAATTTGTCCGATGGGCAAATGAAATGCAGCCCCTATTCCTGTAACCTCATCGTAAACAGCTTAGTCAACGATCCTAGACTCGCACCCCCTGATTAATGACCTTTTCCCCTTGTTTTGTGTTTCTTTGTGGTTTTTCTTTTGTTTTTTTCTGATCTGTACGATATTTATAGACTTCTGAAACAATTGCATTCTCAATATCCGACTGAAGAGGGTATGATAAACTACATACTGAAACTAGTCTCGTAAATTAAACTTTTGGCTCCTATACAATGGTTTCACGATCATATACCATAACTCGCTATTGAGTTCTTTTATTTATTCATATATATATAACGTCAACTTATCGAAAAATGTCTTGAGCAACGACAATCCTTCAGTGCAGCTTCCGTCGAGCTAACTAAAGCTTTCGACACAATAAACCGGGACCTATTATACAGAGTTTTCAGCAGACTTGGATGCCCACCAACATTTACAGAGATCATCTGCTAATTTCATGAAAACACGCAAGTTCGAGTGCTATCAGACGGCGATTATTCGGACTACTTTCATGTGCATGTCGGAATGAAACAGGGCTGTCTGTGTTCTTGCACCTGTTTTGTTCAATATATACCTTGTTGCTATTACTTACCACCATTATAACCACTCCATACCGGAAAATGGCATCACAATTAAGTATAGGTTTGATAACGGGCTGTTCAATATACGTAGGTTTGCTGCAAGAACCAAGACAGAGCTAACATCAATTCATGAATTGCAGTATGCAGATAATGCTGCCATGGTCGCTCACAATCCAAGACAACTGCAAAACCAACTCTCAAATGTCAACTAGGCCTATAGACGAGCTGAACTCAAAATAAACGTTAGGAAAACTGAAGTCCTCACACATTTAAGGGAGCCAGGAGCCCCCCAGCTTATAACCATTAGCAACGATCATCTCGTCGAGTCAGAGCACTTCACATATCTTGGGAGCATTTTATCAAAAAATGGACAGAGAAATAACGAGTCGCATCCACCTAACTTCATCATCTTTTGGACGGCTAAAAGAAAGGGTCTTCCTTAACCGCATTCTTAAGTTACACACAAGAATTACAGTTTATGTTGCAGTATGCGTCTCTACATTGCTCTACGGAAGTGAAGCCTGGACACTTTATAGTCGGTACATAGGAGCAGAAAATATTAAGAATTGCATGGAGGGATAAAATGCCCCACAATGAGATCCTACAAATAACAAACTGCGACTGTACAGAGGCGCACATCGCAAAAAGATCACTCAGGTAGGGTGGGGCATGTGATCAGAATGCCAGATAACCGTCTCCCAAAGAGAGTATTATTTTGTGAACCAGACCAGCAGGTGGACAGAAAAAGCGGTACAAGGATCACCTAAAACGCACCCTTAAATCTTGCAATATCGACCATCGCCAACTGGAAGAACTAGCTGAAGACCAGGCAACTGGGCGACAAACTGTTAAACCGGGTGTCCAGGAACTAGAAAGTGCAAGACGTGACAGGAGCGATCGAGTTCGTGCAGGAGGCACCGACAGCGACAACACCCTGTCAACAATGAGGACACACCCCATAACTGCGACGTCTGCCAGAAGGCTTTCCACACCAGGACAGGACTACTGAGCCACCTTAGGGCACATGAGAGAAGAAATGGGAGTGGTCGTCGTCGAGCCGACGGAAAGATGCAGCCTAAGCGCTGCATCTTTCCGGACGATTTAGAACACACGGCCACCACGACTAAGAGCCAAGACCGCCTCCTAAACAACCAATCCTGCCATAATATCGGATAACGCGACCATATATATCTCTTTCTCAATTATTATTAGCGATAAAATCTATCCTCAAAACTCTGATACCTAAACAGCGATTAGTCTCACCTCTCGGCGATTAGTATCTCTTTGCTCACATATTTTTTTCTCCTTTCAACACTAAATCTAACAGTCACTACCAACTATATTCATTCACTAGCACCAAACTCACACTATCCACCCAGATTGCTACCCAGATGGAAAAGAAGTGTAGTCAAGACATGCTTGAAGGTACTTCAGACCGATCATGAGGCAAACAACGTCATCTCTCAGAAAAGTGTCTAAAATCCATCAACTTTATGATGCACCACATGGACAGGCTAATATTTTGTATGTAATGGGTATCATTTTAGATTTATTCAGTGTATTTAGTGGGTTTAACTTTGTATTTATTGAGTATTTACGAAATTTACTGAGTATTGTATTTATTATATTTCATTATTATCCACGTCTTTTCCACAATGTTTGGTTGGTCCTCATCAATGCCCAGCTGGTATGACGACCGGGCCAGCAACAGCTCCACCCATTAGAAGCTATTATTATGTAATTATTGGTGAAATTGGTAGGAATGAGTGTGTGAAGGATAATACCAAATAGATCACTGAGGGGCCGATGAAAGGGGAGGGTGGGCAGCTCTCCTTAACATTAGCGGTCTAAAAATCAGTTTGTCCACAGAAAAACCACTCAAAGCCACGGACAAATGTCTTTGGAAGAAGAATATGCTAGGAATCCCAAATAAACCCGAAATTTAATTGGCTCCGTATTATTCCCTCGTCCGCCATCTTTGAACCAGATCCCTGCAAGGTTGTGTAAGTCTGTGCCTTGTTGTGAGCGAGGGAATCGTACGGAGTGCCATGTCATGGACGAGACGGTCACGTGCTGGGTGCAAGGCAAGCACCCTTCTCTGACATCACGGGGGATTCGCCCAATGGCATCCGAGATCAGAGATGCTGCGATGCTGATTGGCTCCCAAGCTCGGCAGCGGGGATAAGGGGAGGAGTCTTCATGATGTTATTCCAGCCCGTCTACACACGCACACACGGTGTGCGTGGTTCCCTATGGGGCTCACCACCTATTTGCATCTTTGAATGTCTTTGACAGTGGGGATCTGAAACATGAGGTGTTATCACCGCCCACGCAATCACGACTCCATCCGGTGACAAACCCCACCCGATGTGGTTTAACCTTGCCATATACCCCCCCCCCTCCACCCCCATTAAAGTTATTTTGAGTGTATTTCACTATATAAATATTAGTAAGGATGGGAGTGGAAAGAAAATGGCAACGTTTTCAACATCGCTCTCTCTCTGGAAGGAGACAATAGGGAAGGAAGTTGGGGCATCCGCGAGACCAACAATGGACGAAAAATTTAAAAAAAGGTCGGAATCAGAAAATAAAGGATGGACAAAGTAATTAAATAGGTGCCATAGGGGTACTTTTTAATGTGCCATAGGAGTACTTTTAATAAGTGCCGAGAAGCATATTTAATTGTTATAGGCGTATTTTTAATTAGTACCATAGGGCCATTTTTAATGTCATGTATGTACTTATAATAAATACCATAGGTACTTCTATTAGGTGTCGAGGTACTTTTAATAAGTGTCATACGGGTACTTTTTAATGTACCATAGCGGCAATTTTAATAAGTAAATGGGATAGTTTTAATAAATGTTATGGTTACCTTTAATAAGTACCACGTGGGTCCTTAAAAGGTGACAATGAAAGATGCAATGGTGTGCGATTGCAGTGCCATAGTGAACATGAATAATAATAATTGAATAATAGCTTAGGGAGAATAAATAAATGGGATAAGGTGATTGAATGCCATTGGTCGATCAAATAAGTGTATGTGGCAGTTCACTAATTGCCCTCGAGATACATCAAAGCGCGATTCATTAAGTGTCATCTCGCAACTCATCCCATTTTTATTCTTGAACATTTTAGTAACGTTCCAATGTTTCAGTGATGACAAATCCCACCTTTCTTAGGCTTCTTTTTTACAAATCTAAAGCCAACACTACACACCTATAACAGGTCACCTCCGTTATAGGAGGTACTTCTTTCCTAACTTGCATAATGGATAGGAACCCACAACAGGCTTCGTTCCAACCTATAAAGACCCCTTCGATGAATACTTCACTATGTAACAAAATATCACATTTCTTCTCGTTGCCGGCGAAATAAAAGTGTTATTTTCCAGTTGCTCGTCGTAGCTAAAGTAAAGGAAAAAAGTCTATTTTGATCTCGAAACTTCGCTTTTTGAGGTAGGGCACTGAATTTCAAAATTTACCCATTTGGAAAATAATGCTAGGGTATTAATAATTTTTGGAAAAAATGAGAATATATAAAAGGATTTAACTTTTTTCAAAGCATGGTAGAAAAATGAAAATCTTAATTAAAAAAAAAAATGAATGAGGTAGGATATTTCTTTTAAGGAAACTGTCCAAAACAGTCTCGATTTAATTATAATTTCTATAACTTAGTTTCCATAGAGAACGCATCAGAAGAGAAATGGCATCAAGCAGCTGCAATCATTCTCCAGATGCATTCTGTTATATCTGCAGACAGTTCATCGAAACAAGAGTAAAAATGTTTGGTGTGAAAGCATCTATGAGAATGTGTGAAGCTTACAAAGCATATTCTGGCATGAGAATTGGGAACCAAGAACCTGGGCACCTCATTTTGCTTGTGAACACTGCACGAAAACTTTGGAAAGTAAGAAAATTGTTTGTTGCAAAGAGTAAAATATTAAATGCCACAAGTATTTAGGCTATTGTGTTTATTTGCAAGCCAAAAGAGTATTAAAGTATTATTTTTTTAACTTTTACAGGATTGGTATAGAGGGGAAAGAAGAGCCATGAAGTTTGTCATTTCCAGGATTTGGCGTGAACCCACTTACCACTCAAGTAACTGCTACTTCTGCAAACGTTGAGGTGGCAAAAATGCACCTGATATTTCCTATACAATCTTCCATCCTCTATTGCGTCAGTACAACACAGTGCTGATCTTTCTGTATCTACCCCCCCAGAAAGGAATAAACCACCCTCAGAAGAAAGCAACAATTTTGAAGATGTAGACTACTGTTGAGAGGAATCCAAACTATCCAAACCAAAGAGACCTCATTGACCTTGTCAGAGATCTTGGCTTGTCAAAGTCAAATGCTGAGCTTTTGATTTCCAGGCTCAAAGAGTGAAATTTGATGGATGAAAATGTGCAAGTGACAGACCAAAGGAAACGTCATAAATATTTCTCAAAATTCTTTACTTATCAAGCTGGGCTATGCAACTGCAATGATGTACCTGGGCTGTTTTGTGCAATTAGAATTACATGTAATCCACATGAATGTAGGCTCTTCATTGATAGCTCCTCAAGCAGCATTAAAGCTGATTTATGCATAATTGGAATAAGCATCCATCCCTTCTCTTGGCTCATTCAATATATCTCAAGGAGGACCACAACAAATCCAAGCTCTTGCAACTAGCTTTGAATTATAAGGAGTATTGCTGGGAAGTGATTAGAGACTTCAAAATGGTAGCTATATTTATGGGTCTCCAGGGAGGCTTTACCAAGTTTCCATGTCATCTCTATCTTTGGGACAGTAGGGATACCGCAACACATTACCACAAGAAGCACTGATGACAAAGTACTGAGTTCTTTATTGGAAGACAAAGACAAGCATGAGCAACTGATAGACCCTCAAAAAGTGTCGTTACCTCTATTGTATTTAGAACTAGGTCTCATGAAGCAGTGTGATAAAGCTTTTAACAAAGAGTCTGCAGCCTTCAAATACCTTCAAAATTTCTTTCTCAAACTCTCTGAAGCAAAGATGAAAATTAGTGTCTGTGTTAGACCACAAATCAAGAATGTCATTGTGCTCAGAATTCCATGAAATACTTACTAAAAAGGAAAAAGAAACATGGAAGAGTTTTGTTTCGATGTGTCATGGCTTTGAGGGTGTCCACACGGCTGACAATTATGTGGAAGTGGCTGAGAACTTCCTTGATGCTCATCTTGACAAGTTCAAGGATAATATGGAAGCATACTCAAGAGGAGCAAGGGGAGCGCTACCATCAAGATATACTAAACTTTGATCATAGATACCAAGGAGTATACAATTAAAACATGATGGGAGACTACATTTGGCGGCTTGTACGGGAAAGTGATTTGTATTCCAAAGGAAAATCAGGGAAATCTGTTCACTTCTAACTTTTTTACCTGTTTTTACATATTTCTTCCGGAAGTTTCAATACAATGGTATAAATTTAAGTTTCTTTAGTCACACAATGGATGAATTCAACAAAATTTGCCTATTTTTTATTAGTGTGCAATAAAAGGAATTTGGATAATAACATTTACTGCCCAGGAGCAAAAATTGAGTTACATAGATAATTATACCCAAGCGAGTATATCGAAGCACCCATGAACCATTTTTATCAATCGATAACATTTCTTAGTCCACACTATGTTGATTCTTGAGAAGACCACCCAATCCCCTCAAGGAAAGTCCAGGAGTCTTAATTTAAAACCAAAATAAACAAGGGCTTTTCCGCAAATGAAAATGCGTGGATAATATACAGGTTGTCCCAAAAGTCATGCACCATAGGAGAATTAGGTAAGTTTCTCCTATGATGCGTCACTTTTCGGACACACTGTATTTTCGGCTAAATATACAACAAAGTTGCCATTTTTTTCTTTATTTCAATAGTGACACTCGTGTCGATGATGAGTCAACAAACGTAATATCTCGGGACGGTATGGCGCGTTGCCAGGGCGACTACGGGGACATCAGAGTCAACAAACTTAATATTTCGGGGAGAAATTTCTAAATTACCTCAATCTTTTGTTGCACTGGTCTATACTTTGGTTGGGGTTTAATATCTAGCCGAAAATACAGTGTGTCTGAAAAGTGACGCACCATAGGAATTATTTTTTTAAATTTTAGGAGCCCCATCTAGCACCTACCTACTTGGGCATAAGTTGCCGTACTCACCACAGCCTACGACTAGGCTATATTATTAGGTTGAGGAATAAGTTCTTGCTTTTATTTTTAATGTTGTGTTGATTTAAGTTTTGTTGACGTGATTTGTGCATATATTAAGAAACAATAATAAATAATGAGAGCAAACTTTGCAAAGGTTAGGTTACGTCTCTTAACAGCGTAGCCTATTAGGCTTCTGCTTAGGCTACGTCTTGAAGTTGAGTAATAAGTCATTGCAGTTTATTTAAAAGTTGTGTTAATTTAATTTTTGTTCTGTACCCTCAAAATGGAATGTCAAGTTGAAAGAAAGGCGCATTTTCGACACTTGTTATTTATTCATTTTCAATCGAGACGGGAACAATTCAAACGCAGCCAAAGCTCGTTGCCATATTTGTGCTATGTACGGAGAAAATGCTTTATCAGAAAGGACAGCTCAATGGTGGTTTTCACGGTTCAAAAACGTTAATTTCAATCTTAATGACGAAAAACGTTCTGGTCGCCCCATTAATTTGGATGAAGATAGATTGAAAGACCTTCTTCATGAAAATCCTTGTCAATCGACTAGATAATTGACTGTGCAATTGGCGTGTGATCAGAAAACTGTAGTAAATCACCTTCATTTGATTTGGGAAAGTTAAAAAACTCGGTGCATGGGTTCCGCACGCTTTTAAGTGAAAGCAACAAACTTCAACGATCCACCATTGCCGCAGGTTTGCTTGCTCGTCACAAGACTACTCGTGGATATAAGGACAGATTTCTTCACAGCATCATCACTGGCGACGAAAAGTGGTGTGTTTATGTCAACATGAACCATCGAAAACAATGGCTTAGCCCCAATAAAAAAAAACACTTCCGCGATTAAGGCAAGGACTTCATCCACGAAAGACGATGCTGTGTGTGTGGTGGGATTGTGAAGGCATCATTCTTTATAAGCTCCTTGCGAACAACGAGATTGTCAATGCAGAACTCTACGTTCAACAAATGTATCGACTCGCCGAAGCTATTCGTGAAAAGCGACATCATCGACGTTATGGACTTCCTTCTGCAACACGACAATGCTCGTTCTCACATTGCCAATAGGACAAAAGACGCCATCCAAACGCTTGATTGGGAAATCCTGCCGCATCCTCCATATTCGCCAGACTTGACTCCATCGGATTTCCATCTGTTCCGATCGCTCTCCGACAATTTGCCTGGCGTTTCGTTCAATACTGATGTGGAATTAAGAACCTGGTTAAACGAATTCTTCGAGTCAAAATCCAGAGATTTTTATTGCAGAGGCATCTAAAAACTAGTTGAACGTTGGGAAGAAATCGTAAATAACAACGAAGAATACATTATTTATTAAATTGCATATTGTTATCAATTAAAAATGAAGTTTTTCTCAAATTTTTAATGGTAATGAATAAATTTGATAAAACAGCAAGAACTTATTCCTCAACCCATTAATTAGAAAAACAAATAACAACGATAAAAAGATCATAGGCTAAAAAAACAAAAAAAAAAACAAAGCAAAAAGCTAACAAGAAGGAAGCGCGCTCCAGCGTCAGGGGGGGGGGGCAGGGGCCTCCCGCCGGTGCAGGGGAATGCAACCCACAACAAACAATCAAATAAATTGCAGGAGGCCAGCCTCCTACAAAAAGTCGTATAGCCAGCAAGTCTGTGTGCAGGAACCAGTCTCGAGTACAAGGGAGAAGCGGTAGCAACCTCGCTCAGGTAACGTGCGCGAAGAATACCCAGGCTGGGGCACTCAACAAGAATGTGCCGAACAGTCTGGTGGACAACGCAGTTTTCGAAGTAAGGTGCAGGCGAGAGTTTCATCAAATGGTGGTGCGTCCCGCAAGTGTGTCCAATTAGGAGACGAAAAAAAACGACCTGAAGCCGTCGCGGCATTGGGAGGTAGGTGTATGGGAACAGTCGTGGCACAATGCCACGTAACTTTAAGTTCCCCTCGACCATCTCCCATACTCTTTGCCAAGCCGCAAGGAGGGCAGCCTGTATTCCTGACATGTAAGTGGTGTGGTGAAGCGCGAAACGTTGGTCTGGTCGATCAGTCCTCAGGGATTCTTTAGCGCATTCATTCCCCGCAATTCCTACATGTCCAGGAACTCAGCAGAAGATAATCTCGACATCCGCCCGGCTCACCTAAACCACGATGTCAAGGATATCGCGAACAAGAGGATGCAGAGATTCTAATGCCACGAGAGCACTCAGGACGCTTTGTGAGTCACTATAGATCACAATCTGGTCTCCAAACCGGGCACGTCGCGTTATCTCCCCTACCGAGCGGTGTATTACAACCAGCTGCAGCACATAGTAGGGCCCCGATGACTTCAAACAGTAGGGATACGGCGTCGAAACCGACCCCTTCTTGGGACTTGGAGCCATCCGTATACACTGGCACGGTTCCAGCATGACACGAAGTGTGCCCCCAAAAGGCCGAACGCAATACTCCCGGCACTGTACAAGCTTTGAGAGTAGAGGCGTGGCAACAAATGGTGCTTAAGTGATACCCTCCAGGGTGGCTGCCTGGGCAGAACCATGGGCGCCACCGGCACAAGAGCTATACCTAGCCCTCGAAGGAGTTTCCTGGCCCTAAACCCAAAGGGTTTAGGTTACGACTTGCGTCTCTCGGCGGTATAGGCACCGTCAAGATCAGATGCGGATGGAGTGAGAGCTTTTAGCGACTGAGAAAGGCGCACGGCTCGCACGTAGAGTCGAATAATGCACTGTGCACGGCGCAGAGCGAGTGGCTTCTCTCCAGCATTGACAAGTAGGCTCTCAATGTGGGGCATGAGGAAGGCACCAGTCGCCAGGCGAAGGCTGGTGTGGTGGATCGAGTCCACCTTCCCAATATACGGTCGGCTGCGTATGCATAAAACTCGCATTTGTAGTCGAGCTTCGAAAGAATAAAGGATCGATAAAAAAGTAAGGCGCTGGACGTCACGGAGCGAAGAATACCCATGGCGCGACTACAAGTGGCCCTAAAACTGCGAATATGGGCCTCCCAGGTATGAAATTGTCCGGGTCAGGGTAGAGCCGTGGATGGCGGCTGAAGTGCACCACCATAATCTTGGCCAAGGAAAACCGAAACCTCTGAGCTTCGGCAGAGCGAGAAACGCGGTTCAATAGCATTTGAACTCGGCTTTCCAGAGTTGGCATCTGGGCCACACCAAGAGAGGTCGCAAGGTCGTCCACACAGAGTGTATAATATCTTTCTTCCGGCTTCACCAAGGTGATATTGTTGATGCTCAGGGCAAAGAGTGTGGCACTGAGGACAACTTCCCTCACCCCTACGCGTAAACAAAAATCTCGCAAAAACCCAGACAGAATGATTGGGAGGCGGCCCCTCGCCTCCATCGTGTGGAGAGTCTTCATGATACTGATATGACATGCAGTCTCATAGGTCTTTTCCAGATCGAGAAATAAAACGTGGCGTAATGCTCTCTAAGAAGGAGGTGACAGACTCTAACATTTACCAATTTCTCCATTAAGTTGCAGACGCAGGAACTTAAAGAGATTGTACGGAAATCGGCCTGGGTAGAGTAATCTATCCCCAGTTGCGAAAAGAGAACACAGTAGCTATTCGACAGTAGTCTGGGGCGATACCCTCTGCCCAATCCTGTTGAACAAATCTAACAGAAAGGCCATGACTTGCTCACCAAGGTTGCGAAGCCTGGCATACGGGATATCGTCCGTAGCAGGAAGTGAGAGCCGAACCCAACTCATTCAATATAAACCTGTCATTGAAGGGTTCTCCGCATTCGGAGGTAAAGTCTTATTGGTGACCTTCAGTAACATCAAGCTGCGCATTGAATGCTGGCGGAGCAGCACCCCGGCTAGAGAATGCGCATAAAGCGTTCGCGAAGCACTCCGCCACGGACACGGGCTCCGAGATGGCGGTCCCATTCTCCTAGAAAACGGGTGGTTAACCCTGCCAGGACTTGAACCGAATCCTTTTGACTCGCTTCCACACCTCGCCAAGAGGGGTCTTTCCCGTGAAGTGAGGACACGTATGTCGGCACCCTATTTTTTAAAAGGGTCAAACGAGCACCATTTTCTTTAACATATGAGTCAAGCAGACACCCTACATTTCAAATCGGTAGGGCAAGCACCCTATTTTTGAAATGGGTCGGGCATGCACGCTATTCTTCAATAAATGGGTTAAGTGAACAATTTATTCTTCAACTAATGGGTCAAGCGGGGACCCTATTCTTCAACAAATGGGTCAAGCGGGTACCTTATCCCTCAACAAATGGCTTAAGCGGGCACCCCATTCTTCAAATGGCTCAAGTGGGCACCCTATTTTTAAACAACTGGGTCATGCGGACACCCTATTCTTCGAAACTGGGTCAAGCGAGCACTCTATTCTTCAAATGGGTCAAGCGGGGACCATTTTCTTCAATAACTGGGTCAAACAGGCTGGCAATTTTCAAATAGGTCAAGCAGTCACCCTATTTTTTTAAATGGGTCAAGCGGGCACGGTATTCTTCAACAAGTGGATCAAGCGGGCACCCTATTCTTCAAATGCATCAAGCGGGCACCCTATTCTTCAAATGAGTCATGCGGGCACCCTATTCTGCGACAAATGGGTTAAGCATGCACGCTATTCTTCAATAAATGGGTTAAGTGAACAATCTATTCTTCAACTAATGGGTCAAGCGGGGACCCTATTCTTCAACAAATGGGTCAAGCGGGTACCTTATCCCTCAAAAAATGGCTTAAGCGGGCACCCCATTCTTCAAATGGGTCAGGCAGGAACCCCATTCTTCAAATGGGTCAAGCGGGCACCCTATTTTTAAACAAATGGGTCATGCGGACACCCTATTCTTAGAAAATGGATCAAGCGAGCACCCTATTCTTCAAATGGGTCAAGAGGGGACCATTGCCTTCAATAACTGGGTCAAACAGGCTGGCAATTTTCAAATAGGTCAAGCAGTCACCCTATTTTTTAAATGGGTCAAGCGGGCACGGTATTCTTCAACAAGTGGAACAAGCGGGCACCCTATTCTTCAAATGCATCAAACGGGCACCATATTCTTCAAATGGGTCAAACGGGCACCCCATTCTGCAACAAATGGGTCAAGTGAGCCCCCTTTTCTTCAAATGGGTCAAGCGAACACACTTTTTTCTTTAACAAATGGGTCAAGCAGACAGCGTATTTTTCAAATAGGTCAGGCAGGCACCCTATTCTTCAAATGGGTCAAGCAGGCACCATTCTCTTCACATGGGTCAAGCGGGCACCTTATTTTCCAAATGGGTCAAGCAGGTACCCTATTCTTAAATAGGTGAAGTGGGTACCATTTTCTTCAACATATAGGTCAACAGACACCCTACTTTTCAAAATGATAGGGCAGGTACCTTATTTTTTCAAATGGGTTAACCGGGCACCCTATTCATCAAAGATGGGTGAAGCGGGTACTCTATTCTTCAACAAATGGGTTAAGCAGGCACCCTATTCATCAAAAATGGGTCAAGCGGCGCGCTATTCTTTAACAAATGCGTAAAGCGGGCACCTTATTATTCAAAGAATGGGTCAAGTAGGCACCATATTCTTCAACAAATGGGAAAAGCGGGCACCCTATTCTCCAAATGGGTCAAACGGGCTCCCCTTTCTTATCAAATGGGTCAAGCAGGTACCTTATTATTCAAATGGGTCTATGGGGGACCATAAATTCAACAAATGACTCACGTGTGCACCTTATTCTTCCGCAAATGGGTCAAGCGGGAACCCTATTCTTCAACAAATGGTCAAGCAGGCACCCTATTTTCAAATGGGTCAAGCAAGCACGGTATTCTTCAACAAATGGGTCAAGCGGGAACCCTATTTTTCACCCAATGGGTCAAGCGGGAACCCTATTTTTCAACCAATTGATCAAGCGATCACCCTATTATTCAAATGGGTCAAGCGGGCACCCTATTCTTCAACAAATATGTCAAGCAGACACCCTATTCTTTAACAAATGGGTCACGTGGACACCCCTATTCTTCAACAAATGGGTCAAGCAGGAACCGTATTTTTCAACCAATGAGTTAAGAGGGAACCCTATTTTTCAACCAATGGGTCAAGCGATCACCTTATTATTCAAATGGGTCAATCGGGCACGTTATTCTTCAAATGGGTCAAGCGGGCATGCTTTTCTTCAAGAAATGGGTCAAGCAGGCACCCTATTTGTCAAAATAGGCATCTCCGTAGATTTTCTTCTCCTTCGGCTCTTTATCATCTTCGCAATTGCCAACTTTATCTACTTATTCTCGTCCGTTTCTCTTTCCCTTCCAATTCCTTCCACAAGTGATGCCAGGGCGCATATGTAGGTTTATGTGCCCTTCAAGCCCCAACACGGCAGTTTGCCCTCGCGGCCCCAATGGCTGTAGGAGGACCTACGGCTATATATCTTCACTTCATCTTTTTTACCACTCTCTCCTTACATCTTTATGAGTGATACGGCCTCGTTGTTAGTACGCTTTAAATTCTAAGAAAAAAAATAACAATAGAAAGAAAATTAAAGAAAAAATGGAAGACGAAAGAGCTTTGAGTCATATTTGCCTTTCCCCCTCGTTCCTCCTGTATGTAGTGGCCATCTGGCCGCAAGTATCCTCATGGGTTACACTAGATTCCCTTTTCTTTCTTTTTTCCACATAATTATAAAACTTTCATCGTTTTAAAACGACAAAAAACCGGTTGAAATTCGCGGAATTTCTTCTGATCCTTTTCTGTTATTTTCTGACTGTCATCTTTCTCTTCGGCGCTGAAGCTCAGGTTTTTCATAACAATAAACCAATTGAAATATAGCGGCGAAAGGAGCCTTAATTTCTTGGTCCACAACTTTTGGCTCTTCAGTAAAACCGTTTCACTTTAGTCTTAACTGAAGTTTATTCAGTTTATTCCAAAAGGGTTATTGTTGCTCATAGCTCCCCGGAGTATCTCTGCTCTCTCCGATCGCTTTGATTCTACAGCCTGTGTGTGGCCTGCCGTTGGCTCCCCTCAATGTTATCACAATTAAGGGTGCCACATTTTAGGTGAGGCCCTCCTGAGGGACCTGGTTAGAGTGGAGGGATGCTGTTGCATGCTGTGGGAATTTCTTAGCGCCCCTTCTACCTTGTGCTAGCGGTCATGCAACAGCTAGGAAATGGAAGTTCAATTGCAACCTAAACTCACGTGGGAGTAGGCTGGTCCCATACCACCATTGCGACGACCAGGTGGAGTGGTCGTGTCAGCTCCACTCTATCCCTACAGGGTGGCTAGAGTGTAAAATAAAGACTTGGCTAGTGCAGACAGACAGAAGAAGAATGAATAGTTTTCAAGTGCCTTAGACAAAATCTCGGGCCCATTAACGAGGTAATAAGCTTCAGTTGAGATTGACTTGGCCAAGAAACAGCTATAATGAAGAGCCATGAATTATGTACCAACAATTTAAAAGTCCATTGAAAATAATTGAATTGATTACTTGATTTGTCTCTATGCGACCACCTTATTTTTTTCTCAGCTTGGGAGGGTGGGGTGTTAGTCCCTTAAATTTAGTTATTTTTTTACTTATATAGGCGCTAAATAAACTTTGTTATTAGCAACAAATTTGACTATTTAGCACCACTCGAGCAGATGAGACCCAATATCCTAAAATGTATCAATCCTTTGATGGAGTTAGTCGAAGATAATCGGAATGAAATTGCCCGTTGTCAACGCTACCACGATGACGTCAGAAATCATCAACAAATTAAATCTTTCGGGAAATTTTCTAAAAATCGCTAAAATTTTTAATGACCCGTATAGACTTGGGTAAACTGCGGGGGTATTCGTTGCGTTTAAGAAACAAAAAATAAAAGATGTGAAAATAAATCGATGATACCAACCACGCTTCAATTTGGTTTGTTGTATATTAAAAAAAAAGGAAAACCAATGACGGCATTTCGAACAGATAGTTTTGAAAAAAGATTCTAAGAAAGTGGTGAGCGCGAGGATGTGAAAATATGGGACATCGCTCAAGTAGGATCTGCGCCGGGAGATGCTCTCAATGGTTTTTCCTTTTCAAAATCCAGCATGCTGGCTGGATAGCGCGACATCGACGACGCGAAAGTGGCAGCCGTTTCCAGACTAGAGAGCGCTACGACAGATACCGCTTTGAGCCAATACCCATTGCCCCGCCGCTACAAGTTCGGGATTAAGTGTTATAAAAATCTCCCCCACCTGGGAGGGAGGGGGGGGGGAATGTAGTTAGACCAGGCCCTTGAAATAGTTCCTCTTCTCCGTGGTACCTTAATGGTACCCGTGATTAAATTTCGCTGATAACACCAAAGCATCACTAATCGGGGATTTGGTGTGTTTGGGAGCTGAGGTAAAGACGTTCTGAAGAAGGAAAAATTGGAAGGTCCAAAGTTTTTGCTTCAAGTGGGATTCAATAACAGTTACCCCTTTAAATTGAATAAATTTATATCGTTTATGATGAAAAAACATTTTGTAGTAAATAAAATTTGAAATAACTATATTTTATCGATAGATTTTTACATGAGTAATGATTAAATAGATATTTTCTTGAAAACAATTGGGAACTCACAAAAGAGCGAATGAAAGGAGGGGGGGGGGGGAGCAAGAAAATGTAAAAATGATCCGAAAAAAAGTGGAAACACGAATTTAGATTATTTTCAAACTTTATTCACTTCGTAGTTTTCCTTGAGAATGAAGTTAGACAATGAATTTCTGCTTTCCTGTGGGACATTTTTGGCTTTTGAGGAATGGCTGAAGATGAGAAAATATATTGGAGACAAAAATGAAAGGGTTTTGAACCTGATTTGTCCATTTCTGTTTTTTTCTTCATTCTAACTCATTATATATATATATATATATATATATATATATATATATATATATATATATATATATATATATATATATATATATATATATAGAGAGAGAGAGAGAGAGAGAGAGAGAGAGAGAGAGAGAAGGGAAGCAAATAGATTTTGGCCTGACGCTAATTAAAAAATGGACCGAGCCTCATCTGGCGACCATTCCTTCCTCTCCTGGGCGTCTTCCTTTCGGGATTTGCGGGATTAAGGAGGAAGAAGCGCCAGGCTAAGACGGGTACGGATTACGGCATCGGTCCTCCGCTCGACTTCGAGCACACGTCGAGCTAAAGCTTAAAACTAGACCTTTCATAATCCTAGAAAACAACTGTTTGTCTTGGGCCTTCAAAAAGACGTAAAAAATAAAGCTATTTAAACTTATGAACGAAACTCGTTGTGAAGGCAGGTGTTCAGTCGCGTACATAATTACGTACATGGCGACCTTAACACCTATTCATACGACGACTTGGAGGAAGGATGCGTCTTTTAAGTGTCGACTAAAATGGTGTGTACGAGTTCAGAAGTACTCTGAATGAGTTCTTCCGTTCTTTGAATCTCAACTATGGGGTACGGGTACCTACCTCTCCCTGACCTCCCAACAAATCTGAGGTCATTGAATTTGGCGACCTGGTTTTTCATGGTGGCGGAGTTGTTCTTGAGTTCGGCGCAAAAGTTCTCATCGTTCCCTGCCCTGACTGTGACCAGAGTACCATCGCCCACTTCCCCAAGAGCGAAGACCTTAAAGGCGACGGGGAGGGTCTTGTTCGAGCGCCAGTGGGGCGGGAGGATCGTGCACAGGAAATTGGGGCTCCCAGTTCGGGTGAGTCCATCGGGCTGCTCACCGAGCAACTCGGCCAAGTGACGCTCCGTCCACCAGCAATCACTCATCATGTCCTCACCCAGGTGCATAATCACGAAATGTCACGCACGACACGGTATCGAAAGCACCTTGTCAGAGGGAACCATACGTGAGCACTACTTTCATAGCAATGTCACAACCTATCCATGAACCATCACGCTTGTTTTGTACTGGAATAGGTCGGAGTTTCGGTCTGATCTCACACGCATAAGACTGAATCAGCACCTTTCGCGTAGCTACGCTCCAAAACTCTCCGATTGTTCACTTAGAAACGACACGAAACTTCCCCCAAATAGCTTGAGTTTCTTTTAGGTCCAAGTTCCTACATCTTCGATAACTCGCTCGCAATTATTATTCCAACAGGTGTTGCGGGGGTATTTTTCACTTTAAAGGGATATCACAAGTGCGGGTTGTTGTTTAAATAAGTGGGTGTACTCCAGGGTACGACCGCAGGATGCGGTTGCAAATTCTTTCAACCACAATCTGCCCAAACCACAACCAACCGCGACTATTTTGATAATGTGGCAGAATTGAGGCGGAGAAGTGGCAGGTCTGCGGCGGGCACGTATCGGCGTGTCTTTATGAAGCGGGTTCAGCACTGACTGATCAATGCGCAAGAGTCAATTGCTTTCAGCTGCGCATGCGCAACGCCTTGTTCGGCAAAAGGGAAAAGGGCGGTTCATCGTAGGGGCGGGGTTTACAAAAGTGGGCGGTGAATGCGCTGACAGCAAGGGAGAAAGGGGGTGAAAAAAAGAATTGGCTAACCCCTTTCGGACCATTTCTTAACTATTATATCTTCGATGTTGAAACGACATGTAATAGAGAGCCACATTTCCAGTTTCGATAAATATCAATTTACTCCGAAAGATGGACACGTCATTGTTCAGTGGAATTATGTAGATTGAACTTGAGATGGTGTGAAGTGCATTCGCCCTCATTAAATCGAGCCGAAGTAGAGGGAGGAGGGGGGCTTAGATGATAATAATAATAATAAGATTATCACTAATAATAATGTTTCCACACAGAGTGAGGATAGCGTAATAATAATGATAATTCTATACCTTATACCTTAATATCCTCTTTCATTAGGTGTAGGCTCTTAGCGGGCCTTGAGATAAGGCTACTGACTGCATTTACAACTGTTTCCAAACACGCGATACAAAGTCCCTAGTTTCGAAGAGCGAAACACGGGTTTCCTGGTTGGTGGGTAGGTCAATGTGGTCTCATGGTATCACCTCTCATATTCCTAAAACTCCAACACTTAATTTTAACTCGTGTAGTTTATTTAGCCTTATAATTTTTACCTGTGGTTTATTTATAGGTCATGGGGATAGGAGCAGAAGGTGAGTCTTGAGCCCCCACCCCTTTCCCCCGTTTTCTCACCGAACATTCGCTTGCTGAAACGGCATGGGACCCGTCCATCTCTGGAGCTCCCGCAGAGGTAGGTTTCTTTTTTCTAGCTCTTGTTTTTCTTCTTTGGGGAGTAGGGTGGGGAGTGAAACTGCTTCTCTTCACCCCCGGAAGGGCTCCCAAGGCCGGACGGACCGGCCTCGGCAAGATCCTTGTCCGAAATGAGGAGGAACTTGCCTGTCAAGGAGGCGCCAGTCGATGGAGCAGATCCCTCCTCTCCTTGTGCGTCCTCTGATACCCTTGGACGCAGGTTTGTTGTCTGACACTCAACCAGGTTTGCCCCCATGGAAGATCCCTGCCATCTGGGGTGGAGGCACCAATGGGATCATCTCCACCTCGGGACGGGCCTTCACCTCCCACCCCGACCGACCTGAGTTGGAAAGAAAAGGGAGCGGTGGCCAGTCCGGCTCCTATTAACAGATGGTGACATATTTAATACCACACCCTTCATACCTGATGGATAGCTCTTCCATACATTGCCATGTCAGATGCCAAACCCTCTCCTACCTAATGCAAATTTATGGCATAATATATTATGCCATACTTTTATATCACACCCTTCCTTATCTGTCATATCTCCTACTATATGATACCCTACCTTAGTCCTCCTATACAATGCCTCAATATACCATACCTATTCATGGTCCTGCTTTTCTATCCATTGTCTCTTGACTTTGCCCCCCCGCCCCTCCGAATCCCAACCTACTTCGCATCTCGAAGCCCCTGCGCTCCTTGGATGACCCCAGTAACATTTTCACTCCCAGAACTTCACAAAATTAATTTCTTATAATATGAAAATAATAATAATAAATATTGATAATAAAATCAAATATATAGGAAATTAAAAATAAAAGGAAAATAAAAAGTAAAGGAAAAAGAAGAATAGAAATAGGAAAACAAAATGGCAACCCTTTTATTTTTCTTTTCATTTGCAATTTTATCCCATTTTCGTCAATCTTATCCCCTTTTCCATATATTATAATTAGACATTTTTCTTTTTAGGGCAATTCTATCCCCTATTAGCTCTATATATTTTTTCTTTTTATGACAATACTAGTTGTTATTAGTTCTATTTTTCTTTTTATAACATTCTAACCCTCATCAGTTCTATTTTTCTTTTATGACAATTTATATCCCTCAATAGTGATATTTATTATTTTAGGGAAATTCTATCCTTCATTCATCAGTTATATTTTATATGACAATTCTATTCTTTATTAGTTGCTTTTTTTCCTTTCCTGGCATTTATATCCCTTACCATTCATATTTTATGACAATTCTATCTTTTATCAGTTCTCGTTTTTCTTGTAATGGCAATTCTATCACTTATCATTTTTAATTTTTATGCAATTTTATCCCTTATCAGTTCCCATGGGAAATATACACCTTTCCTCTTTCCCGTTCTTCTGCAACTCTACCCTCTTTTCATTATATATTTTGGTTTATACTAGAAAATCGGTGGGGTTCCTTGTGACCCAGAGCCTGCACAGACTGCTTGATTCTCAAATAAGGAAAAGTCTGTGAGCAGACGTTGGTGTTGAGGACACCGAAGCAGGGAAGGGAGTTAATTTCACGCATTACATTCCTCTGTAGACTTTCTTCCAAAAGGTTGTATCGCTCCACGCTTTCCAAATCTTGTTTGATATAAGTGATAAATCGTTAGGCACTTTAGTGAGAATTTTGCTTAACCTAGGTTATCTCCTTATATCTACTGCCTTAGTAACCTAAGACCTTTTCCTTAACGAAAGTCGCCCGTGCCCTAGGGCACGGGGGCATTCTTCTTTCGAGATGTCTCAAAAGGACAAATCTCGAGTTAAACTAAAACGACCTAATTCTAATACTGATCTCGAATCACCTAACGTTGATCCTACTCTAAAACAACTACATAGAGTGGTCAAAGAGACTGACCAAGCTGTCTCACGTTTCTCCTCACAGCCATCAACTTCTGGTTTAGAGAAATCAAACACCTACCCGAATTACTCTGCTATATAAAATAATCCTCCGCACAGTAATAAAACTAACTCCTGTAACATCTCAAAGTAAGACCAATGATACAAGTAGTATAAATGTGACTTCTATAAACAAAAATGACCCCAAATTGAATATTGATCCCAAATTCTCCGACAGTTAATTTGACAAAATTAAGTCCATTAACAATTAAAACAGTTTTTGAATCCATTTGTCATGGCCCTGTCATCGAGGTTAAATATTGCAGAACAGGATCCCTCTTAATGCATACAAAATCCTCAGATCAGACAACAGCCCTTTTAAATACAAAAACCATTATCAATGGACAATATGATGTAGAGTGCTCAGTTGCACAAAATTTAAACACTATTCAAGGTATCATATATGCACCTGATCTACTATACTTTGAGGAAGAATTATTACTTAATGAATTAAAGATTCAAAATGAGTCGCTTATGAAAATTAGACGCCTCAATAAAAGCCCTTCCCGTATCCCTACCCCCTTGTTAGTATTAACTTTTGCTGGAAATGTCTTGCCTTCTAAATTATATTATGGATACCTTACGTTCAGTATTGATAACCATTACCCTAATCCCTTGATGTGCTTTAATTGCTGACATTTTGAACATGGAAGTAGGACCCTGTACAAATAAATCTAGATGTCTTTATTGTAATGAGCAACATAATTCTCAGGATTGTATCGCTCCAAGGGAAGCTCCTAAATGTATTCACTGCTCTTCTCCCAACCATTTAGGAAATTCTAAGGAATGTCCTGTGTGGATCAGGGAGAAAGAAATTATTCATTTAAAAATTGATAAAAAATTATCCTTCTTGGAAGCTCGACAGGTATATTTCAAAAATCATCCTATAAATGCAAGTGACATATATACAAATAACAAGAAAAAAAATATAACTGAAAAAGCTACAAAAGAAACACAATGCGACCTACCCATTACCACAAACTCTACCTGCAAAAAGTATTAATAATGAAAATAAACAAAACTCTCATAATGTTGATAATGTTGATGTCTCAAATGAATACCTATGGTCTATCCTTAAAGAATATAAGAAAATCATGGAAGCAAACATTGCCCCTAAACAGGCAGTTAACAAAATGGCTATAGTGTTTAATAAAATGGGCTTTGCAAAAAAAATTGATTCAAGGGATGGTTACAGAATATTATTTGGTGATTAATAGTTTAAATTATATATAGATAATGAACTTTAGAATATGTCAGTGGAATATACGCAGTTATACAACAAGGTTACCATTCCTGCAGATGATCTTAAATGAGAATTCCCCATCAATTGTAATGTTACAAGAAATCTCCATGATGAGATTGTGAGACTGAGGATGGAGTTGAGGCAGAAAGAGGAGGAATGTATGATGTTGAGGAGCAGGATTGAGGGATTAAAGAGTGATATGATGAGTATGGATGAGAAGACAGACAGGATGATGAAAGAAATAACCAAGAGACAGAAGCAGGTCGACCAACGAATAAAGGACTTGTATGACATGATGAAGGGGTCAAGACCGGCTCCAGGACCCTCGACCCTGACCTCTGCTCCGACCGAAATGATAAAACTAATGGGAAAAATGGGAGTGTGTGTGAGTCTAGAAAGGATATGATGATTGTGAGTGATAGGAAGGACGGATAATGAAAGAGGGAGGAACTCAAGAGAAGAAGGAAGACTGGGTCAAAGGGGAAGGATCGGAAGGTGAGAGGGAAGAGTGTGGACTAATTGTACTCGGATGAAGGAAAGAGTGATGGTATGATTAGTATGAGTGAGAGCAGCTCAAGTGAGAGTGAAGTGAATGTGGGAAAGGGTATTTTAATAAGGGAAGTGCCAAAGGTAGATAAATTTAGATTGCATGGGGGAAAAGTGTGGAAGAAATCTTCGGGAAATTTGAGCGGTATTGCAAGCTCAAGCCCCCGGAGAATAAGGGATACTGGATGAATGTTTGGGAGGAATGTTTGAATGCAAAAGTATTAGAGTTTTTTCCGTGTGATCACGAATGTTGGGGAACCGAGGTATGAGGTGGTGAAGGAGAGATTGATTGGGCAGGTGAAACGAATGAAAGAGAGTGTCAAGTATAAAAGGGTGAATGAATTTGAGAAGGCTCGAATGGGGAAGATTAAAAGTGTGAACATGTATGCACATAGACTTGAGAGTATGGCAAGAAAGAATAATGGAGTAACAACAAGGAGTAACAACAAGGAAAGAAGGTACCCTAGGAGACCTTACGGTCCATTCAAGGAGGGTACCTTTGGACTAGCAATCAAGCGGGCACATGGCTGCTCAATTGTTTTGCGACCCTAAACGGCCACTTTTCAAGACCTTGTCTAGTCTTGACTTGAACTGCTCAACAGATTGACTGTTGACAACTTCCACTGGAAGTGCGTTCCAAATACCGCAAATACTCTAAGTAAAAAAATTTCCACACAGATTGCGGTTGTAACGCTTCAGTTCAAGTTTGAAGTCGTGATTGCGCGTTCTGTTCTCACTCAGTGTGAAAATATCACGGTAGTCAACATTGTCGAACTCTCGAAGTATTTTGAAAACTTCGATGAGCTGACCACGCAGTCTACGGGTTTCCAGCGAGAACAGATCTAATTCCCTTAGTCTATCTTCATAACTTATATGTCGGATAGAGGGAATCAGCTTGGTTGCCCTGGCTTGTACGCGTTCCAATCTCGCGATGTCCTTTCGCAATGAAGGACTCCAAAATTGTACGGCATACTCCAGGTGCGGTCGGACAAGTGAGTTGTACAGGCACAGTACAATCTCCTGGTTCCGATAACCAAATTGGCGCTTAATATAGCCTAGCATCCTTTGGGCCTTTTTCTCTGCCTCAATGCACTGTTTCGAGAACTTGAGGTCACTAGTGATTGTTACACCTAAGTCATTCTCAGTGTCGGTGGATTCAATAGCAGTGCCCTTAAGGATATACTGAGATTGGGGGTTTATGTGGCCGATATGCATCACTTTGCATTTGCCAACGTTAAAAGGCATTTGCCACGTGTCCGACCACTCCCCAATCTTCCCAAGATCTTCCTGCAGGCGGGCAGTATTTTCATCCTTTGCAACGTTCATACCAAGCTTGGTATCGTCGGCAAATTTGGAAATCTTGGCAACCATGTCACCGTCCATGTCGTTGACGTAGATGATGAACAGTAGTGGTCCCAGGACAGAACGTCGAGGCACCCCGCTAGTAACAGGCACCCACTCAGAAGACCCTTCATTCACCACCACCCATTGCCGTCTGCCACTTAGCCAGTTATCGATCCAGCCGGCTACCTTTCCGTCTATGCCAAGCGCTCGCACTTTCCGGAGAAGGCGGCGGTGTGGTACCTTATCAAAGGCTTTCTGAAAGTCTAGGTGGACCACATCCACCGCTTTGTCCCGATCGTGCTCACTGAAAACGAAGTGGAAGAATTCTACAAGGTTCGTCAGGCATGACCGTTGCCTTCGGAAGCCGTGCTGGGAACTCCTCAGTAGCAGGTTTGACTCTAAATACGACGTCACTTTGTCCACCATGATGCTTTCCATGAGTTTACCGACTCTCGAAGTCAGACTGATAGGTCGGTAGTTCGACGGTTGGTTACGATCTCCTTTCTTGAAGATTGGAGTCACCTCCGCATCACGCCAGTCTCTAGGAACGCATTCGGTCCGGATTGACATGTTGAAGATTTCGCTCAGGTGTCGTGACACTTGATCGCGCACTTCTTTTAACACTTTAGGTAGAAACCCATCCGGGCCAGGTGACTTATTCGTTATTAGGTCACTGATCTTCTTTTTGATTTCAACTTCGGTGATGTCCATATCCTCCATCTTTTCTCCCGAGTAGGAATCCGGCGGCTGGGGGATGGGACCACATTCTTCAGTAAACACTTAAGAGAAGTAGTTGTTGAGGAGGTTAGCATTTTCTGCATCTGAATGCTTTAATGTCCCCTCCTCGTTTCTCAAAGGGCCAATAGTTCGACGGATTGGTTTACGGCTATTTACATATCCAAAGAACTCCTTGGGATTCTCTTGACAGAGTCTCGCCACTCGGAGTTCCTCAGACCGCTTAGCCGCCCTTATGCTGGACTTCACTCTCCTGGCTAGCCTCCGGTATTGGTCAAAGTCACCCGACATCTTCGATTGCCGGTACACAGTTCTCTTCTGCCCAAGCAGTTGGCCAATTGCTCGATTAAACCACTTAGGTTGAACAGAAGACAGACGGGGGCATTTGAGAGGGATGAAACGCGATTGAAGACTCATGAATTTGGTTTCGAAACTATTCCACAAGTCTTCAACAGCATCGCACACTTCTAGCCTCACATCAGTCAGTCCAGCTCGAAGGCTTGCAAAGTCTGCTCTTCTCAAGTCAAGTTTCTTTGATTGACTGGTAACAGACCTTACCTTCGGGATCTTGACGCTAAATCTAACTAGCTGGTGATCACTGCCACCGAGCTCTTCGACTACAGAGAGATCCTCAACGATATCATCCTCAGAGGTGAAGACCAAGTCAAGGATATTGTCTCCTCTCGTCGGTTCTCTGACCCATTGAGTGAGGAACTCGTTGTTGGCGAACTCCAAGAGTAGCGCGCTCTCGCCACAGGCTGCTCTGGTTTCCCAGTCAACTTGGCTGTTGAAATCGCCCATAACGATGCACACTCTGCCTTGAACCAGCTCACTCAGCAGCTCGTACAGTTCCCTGTCCTTCTCAACGGGTTGGGAAGGGGGTCTGTAAAGCACCAGGGTCCTGTATCTGACAGGACCTATCTCTAGGTCAACGCCTAGGAGCTCGTGGTCGGATATAACGTTGGAGTTCGTAGATTTGATTGTATCCTTGACATACAACATTACACCGCCACCCTCTCTGTCTGGACTATCTTTGTGGAAGAGTTGGTAGCCAGGAACCGTGAATCCGCCTTCAAAGTCTCGGTTTGAGGTTTTTATCCACGATTCTGTTATGGCTACCATTTCGGATTCTTCCGTCGCTACGAGGCCTCGGAGCTCAGGAAACTTGTTCCTGATTGACCTCGCATTGAACAGAAGAACTTTCAAGGAGTCCCCTAATGTACGACTCCCTATACTCGTCCGTTTCCCGGCTTCTTGTTTGTCGGGGTGGCACCATTTTTGACAACCTCCGAGAAGGTTGTTTGGGGAGTTACTTGGGCGTACTGGCGTACGCCTGAATGTAATAATTGATGAGAAAATTCCTAGATACGGTCCCACGAAAGATAAGTGAATGGTTGAATGGGAAGAGAAAGGAGAGAATAAGGCTGACAGGTAAACGATTGGTGTGGGAGGATGAGTTGGAACTGTTGGAAGACGGGCGATTTGATGAGGAGAGTGATTTATACAAGGATGGATGGTATAGTGTAAATGTTGTGGGTAAGAAGCCCAGGAGCTTTCCTTCACCCCAGCAGTTTATCAGCTATCGGGATGCCCTGAGGGCTACGCTAGCTGGGGTGATTTCGAGCTTCCTGGGCTGGCAGGCTGGATGGGCGAATTGAGGATGGACAAATGGAATGGGACAGATGAGTGGTAAGTGCATAAAGGGGTATATGAGGGAGCAACCGAGTTATGTCCCAGCAAATGAGAGACCGAATGGTGTGAAAAAGATCGTGGAATGTCGTAGGTGTGGAAGGAAGGGACATATGTTGCCGGACTGTAGGTGGACGTCTGGTGCGTGTTTTGGGTGTGGTATGAAGGGGCATATGATAAAGGATTGCCAGGAAAGTCTGAAAGAGTGTTTTGAATGTAAAGAAAGAGGCCATTTATAGAGAGACTGTCCGAAGTTGAATGGTGGAGCGACTGCTGGGGGAAGTATGAAGTATGCTTGTGGTAATTGCGGAAATGCCGTGGCCTAGAGGAATGTATGTAGTTATTGTGCGATGGAAGGACATTCGAGTGAAAAGTGTTGGATTAGACTAAGAGCGCAAGGTGTAAATGGAAAGTCTGAAGCGGGAAACTGAATTGTAAGAGGGTACCTGCTGAAGTATCCTCTGGATGCATGAGTGCGAGTAATGTGTCTGGTAGGAAGTATGAGTGTAAAGATTAAAGTGAATGGAATTGAGCGTTTGGCTTTGATAGATTCTGGGTACAAGGCAAGCTTGGTATATAAGGATGTGTATGAGAAGGTGAGTGATAAAACCCTCCTTTCTGAGTGTAAAGGTAGTTTGGTAGGGACTGGTAGTATGAGAGTACCTGTAATTGGAATGATAAGGTCAGCTGTTCGAATGCATGGTATGTTGATGAATGAGTGTGAATTCTCTGTGATTGATAAGGTGAGTAGTGAGTATGGTGTGATTTGGGGGTATGATTTTATGAAAGTGAACCGTATGGTTGTGCATCCTGCGAGTGATCAGATTGAGAGAAAGATTGGTAAAAATGGGGTGTATAAGTTGTATGTAGGGAAAGATAGAGGTGTTTTGAGGAGTGTGTTCACCAGTATTGAGGTGACTGCTATGGAAAGTGTAAGGCTTGAAAAAGGTGTAAGGGTGTCTGTTAGAGTGAGTTGGAGTAAGGATGTGAGTTTGAATGTGGGTGAGAACACTGTGATATTGGATGGAAAGGATGCGTGTTATAAGGTAAGGCGTGTTGCTTGTGTGTTTGATGGCTTGATGAGAATGAATGGCCCCTTTGTATGTGTGCAGACGGACTCTAGTGTAAAAGGTAGGTGAGGGGGCTCCAAGTCGGAGATGTACTGGGTCACCTCTTCGCTGTCAATGAGGTAGGTATGGATGATAGCACGAATGTCAGGGCAAGTGTTGCGAATGAAAACATGTGTGAATGGACATATAATGAAGTGTGAAGGATGGTGGAATTGGATGGATGTTTGACTGAATACGAAAAGGAGGATGTGTATCGAATGTCGTTTGAACGAAAGGGAGTCCTCAGTAAAGGGAATCTAGATTTCGGGGTTGCAAAGCTTCCGGAATTCAAGATTATCCTGATGGAGGACTCCCCAATCTATTAGCGGCCGAGACATTTCCCACTTCCGGTTGCTGATGAGATTGAAGAGCAGTGTGTGGAATTAGAACGATTGGGGGTGATTGAAGAAAGTGAGAGTGCATGGAATAGGCCGATTGTGCCTGTACGTAAGCTGGATGGAAGACTTCGTCTTTGTGGGGATTATCGAAAGGTGAACGAAAGGACTGTGAAAGAAAGGTTTCCGATGTATGTGGTATATGAGTGTGTGTATAGTATGCATTGTATGAAGGGGTTTACAAAGCTGGATTTGGTACGGGGGTATTACCAGATGCCCATTGCTGAGGAGAGCCTTTTCTTCTACAAAAAGGCATTATCAGTTCCGGAACCTTAGCTTTGGGTTAGTTAATGCTCCACAGAGCCTTCCAGCGGTCGATGAATGTTGTGTTGAGTAAGTTTGCGAGTAAGAATGTGATTGTGTTAATAGGTGATATTTTGACCATGACTGAGAGTTTTGAGGAGCATATGTGATTGGTGAATGATGTGTTGAGAATGTTGGAGAGTGTTGGTGTGGAGGTGAAAGTAGTGAAGTGTGAATGGATTGCGAAAGAAGTTGAATTCTTTGGGCATAAGGTGAGTGAGAATGAGTTACGAAAGTCGCCAAAGTATGTTGAGAAGGTGCGAATGTTTCCGAAACCGGTGACTGTGAAGCAACTGAAGTTGTTTTGGGGTTTGATTGAGTTCCAGTGAAAGTTTATATGTGATTGTTCTGGTGTGAGTAAGCCTCTGACTGAGTGGATGGGCAAGAAAAGTAGTACGATTGTTACGTGGAACGATAAGATGAATAAAGCGTATAAGAGACTGAAAGAGGCAGCGGCTGAAGATGTTGAATTGGCATACCCGGACTATAGTGTGAATGCTAAGATGCTTGAATTGTATACGGATGCAAGTGAGTACTGTATGGGAAGTTTTCTGATGCAAGAGCAGCGTTTAGATGGAGAGAATGTCAGGCGAATAATTGGGTATGTATCCAAGGCTATAAATGCGGCAGAGCGAAAGTATTCGACTGTGGAACAAGAGTTGGCTGCGATAAGATATTGTTTGAAAGTGTTGCGTCCATTCTTTCATGGTGTGATGTTTGTGATTAAAACTGACCACCAACCTCTTGTATATCTGCAGCGTATAAAGTGGGCTGATAGTACGATTGCGAGGACTTTGGAAGATTTGAGTGATTTTGACTATGTGATTGAGTACGTGTCTGGTGAACGGAATGGAGTGGCTGATTTGATGTCAAGGTACCCTGGTAGGAATGATGAAAATGTGGGTGGAGTAAGTGATCTTGAGTATTTGCCGAAAGGGATTATGAATGTAAGGGAGAGTAAGGGTGGTACTGATTCCTTGTTTGAGAGCGTATGTGGATGGTTTAAGGGAGGAGGTAATGAGTGAAGTATGTAGGAAGCCTGAAAGTATTGGTATGGCGAGGGTGCGGAACTTCATGAAAGAATTGAAAGCGATGTGTATGCAAGGGGTCCCGCCGTTTCAGGAAGTGTTGATTGCAGTGAGTCGTTTGTATGGAGTAATTGTTTATGTGCACTTTGGTAGTAAGAGGCCGATTGTGTACAAAGATGAGAAGATGAAGGGTTGGAATGCTAATATGGTACATCTGCAGTGTATGAGCGGTGTGCATTACAATTGGGTGATTGAAAATTGTTCGTATATGAGGAAGGAGAATGATTGTATGGATGAGGATGAGTGTGTGGTGAGTGATGATGTGGAAGTTGATGACGGTGTGGATGTAAGTGCTGATGTTGGTGTGGTTGATCCTTCTGTGTATTGCGAATATGGTGGACCTGATATGATGGAAGCTAGAGTGAAAGTTGATGAAAGGTTCTTCTGTGGTTTGATTGATACTGGTGCGCAAGTGTTGTTAGTGAATGAGAAGATTCTGAGTAAGTATGATGAGTTTAGATGTTGCGAGCATAAACCTGTGAAGTTACGGATAAGTGGATTGGTGAATAGAATGATAGTGGCATGGGAACAGGTTAGTCTGAGAGTAAGTTTGGGCAGTGTTGTGAATGTGAAGCATGATTTTGTGATTCCGAATGATGAGCACATGACATGTTGTTTCTTGCTTGGTGTAGATTTTATGAGATTTGATGATTTATCTTTGGATGCTGATAAGGATTGTGTTATGAAAGGTGAATGTGAGGTGATGAGGTTGAATGAGTGTGCGAAGAATGTTGTCAAATTTTGCGGTATGATTGAATTGGTCATGGATGATGAAAATGAGATTTTAAGTGATGATAATATTCTAGAGATGTTTGAGATGTGCTCTTTTATCAGTGAGTTGAAGAGGTGTGTAATGATGTGTGTTGATCTGAATGAATCGCTTGAGTGTTTGAGTGATTTTAAAAGGTACGCTAAGGATTTTGTTGTTGCTATGGATGTTGTATATTTTTTGAGGCATATGAAGGATGGGGATGATATGTTTGTACCTGTGATGTCCTTGGTTGGTATGATTGGTATGGTGAAAGTTATGGGAGTGCATGAAAGAGCCTGTGGAAGTGTATGAAAGAGCATGTGTTCAATATATTTTTGAGAACTGTTGCGAATGATGTTGCGACTACGTGTGAAAGGTGTCAGAAGCGAAAGGTGCAAGGTGTGCAAGTGAAGTCGCCGATGTTGAAAGTTGATGCGAAAGAACCATTTGAATTAGTAGTAATTGATTGTGTCTTTACCGCGTACAAGTGTTGGGAATGTTAGTATGGTTGCTATGCTTGATCATAAAAGTAAGTTTGCGTATGAAGCGCCTGTGAGAGATAAAAGGAATGTGACTGTTGCGCGTGTGGTTGAGCAGTTGCTTTTTCCTATGTGTGTATGGAAGCCTAGGAGATGTCTGAGTGATAATGGGCCTGAGTTTGCGAGTGAAGTGTTTTAGCAAATGTTGAGAGAATGGTGTGGAGCATGTGAGGACGACTCCGTATGTACCATCTTCGAATGGGTTGGCTGAACGTACAATTAGGACCTTGTGTGAGATGTTGAGAATGATGAGTACGACTTTGAATGGCTGAGTAGAGTGTTATGGGCGTATAATTCGACAGTGTATAGTGCAACTGGGGTGTCCCCGTGTCAGTTTGTTATGAATTTTGAAAGGCGAGTGAAAGATAGGTTTCGTTTGAGTGAAAGTGAGCAGAGTGTATGGCGTGAGGCACATGGACAGTTACGTTCATTTAAAATAGGTGCAAAAGTATTGAAGGTAAGAGAAGTAAAAGGTAGATTGAACGTGTCGAAGATGAGTGAAAAGTTTGAAGGACCGTATAGAGTTGTGAGAGTCTGGGAGAATGGTGTGTCGTATGTTTTGGAGAGTTTGAATGAAGGTGTGACTGAGAGAGTGCGGGCTCATCAGATTCAGTTGAGGAGGTGAAGAGAACCGCCTGCCTACCTGGTGAGCCATCCGGTGTATGAACTGTGCAGAGAGAGAGAGAGAGAGATAAGGTGCATGATGGTGAGAATGAAGGTAATAGTATGGATGTGTCTGGGAAAGAGCTTTTCTTGGTCTCGAGGAGTAGAAAGCGTACAAAGAAAAGTGAAAGGAAGAATGCTTGAGAGAGAGATTGAGTGTTTGCATAAGCATGTGAATGATTTGGCTGTAAGTAGACGAGTGAGTGAGCTGCCTGTGCCTGATTTTTCTGGTTTTGGAAATAGTATGAATGATAGTGTGTTTGGGCAGAATGAACCTAATGTGGCTGATTTTTCTGGTTTTGCGAATGGTAAGGGTAGAGGTGAGTTTGATGTGGAGAATGAGGAGGTGACTGACTTTTCTGGCTTCTGGTGGGAACCAGTTGAAGGGGTTTATGGTATAGCCAGTGAGAGTAGAGGGGATGTGAGTGATTTGTCTGTTTCGCAAGAGTGTACCTTGAGTTGGATGAGAGCTGTGAGTGAGGAGCTGATGAATGGGGGTATAAAGAGTGAAGGTTCTGAACTGAAGAATATGAAAGAGTTCTGTTGAGAGATGGGAGAACTGGTAATGAAGGTTAAGAGTATGGTGGACGATATGATCAATAGTGACGAGGAGACTGACAGGACGACTGACGAACAACCCCGACAGATTGCTACGCGTAGCCAGGGACCAGTAGACAAGTGTGAGTGGGTGCAGAAGGGCGCGATTGGGTATAAAATATACCGCGAGTAAGGATTGAGAGTGTATTATGAGTTACTGTGGTCAAATGGCATTAGGAAGGAGGGGTGTAGTGAAGCGAATTTGAGTGTGTGTGAAGGGCCATTTTCCCACCCCTTTTCTCAATACCATCTCCTTCTCTCTGTAAGAATGTGAGCGTGAATGGGAATAGTTTTTCTTAATTTTCATCTATAATATAAATTGATTTTCATGTTTTGTATAAAATGTTTTTTTCTCTTCCTCAGCAAAATGTCAAATAGTTTTTCGAAAGACCACTCCAGTAAACTTAATCGCCACCATTTGTAAGGAGTGGCAGGTACTGTAAGGTTGAGAAAACCAAACAGAGATTGTAAGACCCGCCAGGACAGAGAGGGCTCTAATAGCTTCAAGACGTGACAAGATCGCAATATTGTATGAGCTCGGAGGCGCCAGTTTTTTTTTTTTGTAAAACGCTTGAAACTAGAATACCCACCTAGGTAACACCTGAGTCCTTTCTTCTCTTTTTTTGGCCCTCTTGTTTGCTTTGGCCGCTTGTTTGCTTTAGGTCTCCTGTTATTGACTTCTTGTCTACTGTATTATCGGTTGGTTGATATTGCCCTGGCAGATATTTTTTTGTTGCTTGATTTAGCGTATCTTCCTTTAGTATATATAGTCTAATTAAATGTTGTTGTTTTTTGTATAAATTTTGATTGGTATTCATCAGATAATATTAATTGTGTATATAGGAAAATAAGCTATCTATAATTTTGTGTGCATATTAACCCCATATTTTTCTTGTAAATAAAGGACTGTACATAGAATCCGTTTAGTTTTCCTTCGATTTCTCAGGTCCGAATTAGTGTAGGAAGCTGGTTGGAACGATAGAGCCGTGGATGGCGCTTCGGCATAGCTAGAGATGCTGTTCAATGACTGTTGTAGACGAGGTTCAAGAGTTGGAATCTGGGCTGCGCCAAAAGAGGTCGAGATATCGTGCACGTAAAACGTAGCGAGAACATCTTCCGGCAGCATCGAGGTGATGCCGTTGATGCTGAGGGAAAAGAGTGTGACACTGAGGGCACTTTCCTGCGGGAGACCCTCTTTCTGCTCCATTGGGCCGGAGAGGGCTAATACCTCACCCGTATACAGAATCGACAATCTCGCCAAAATTCAGATATAAAGGTTGAGAGGCGTCCCCTCGCTCCCAACATGTGGAGGGTCTCCATGATACTGTATCGCCATGCGGTATCATAGGCCTTCTCCAGTTTGAAAAACACCGTGGTGTAGTGCTGTCTACGAAGGAAAAGCCTCGCAGACAACATTTTCCAGTCTGAGCAGAACATCCGATGTGGATTGAAACTTGCCGAAGCCGCACTGTGCAGAAGACAGATAGCCTCCGCTGTCCAGAAAAAAGGCTAATCTAAATTTACAAATTTTTTCATCAACTTACACAGGAGGTTAAATAGATTGGGTGGAAACCGGCCGGGGTAGAGTAATCTCTCCCTAGTTTTCGAAAAGCAAGCACAGTAGAGATTCGCAGGAATCTTAGAGGTTACCCTCAACCCAGATCCTGTTGAATAAATCTAACAGTAAGGCCATGCCTTGCTAACCCAGGTGTCGAAGCATGGCGTATGGGACATCGTCCGGACCATGGGTAGTGTCCGCGCACGAAACGAAGCAGAACGCATCTCGCTCAAAGTAAACATGTCGTTGAAGGGTTCTCCGCCTCTGGAGGTAAAGTCCAGTCAGCGGCTTTCCGCGACATCAAGACGTTCATTGAACGCTGGGGAAGCAGCATACCGGCTAGAGAATGCAGATAAAGTGGTCGCCAAGGATACCGCCACGGATGCGGGGTCCGAGATTGCGATCCCATTCTCCTGGAGAACAGGAGGTGGGTCCTGCGGGAACTTGCTCCTAATCCTTTTGAGTCGCTTCCACACCTCTGCTACAAGGGTCTTCCCATTAGGTGAAGACACGTATGCCCGCCAAGAAGAGCGGTGGGCGTGCTTCGAAATATACCGGAACCTAGGCCTAGTCCAAAAGAATTCACCGACAGTGAAATCGTTAGGGCGGCGCTTATAGCGCATGTAGGCATAAGGCTTCTGCTTGAGAGCCGGCTCACACTCGGCTGCCCACCACGTGAGTGGTGTGCGTGCAAAACAGCCAGACCTTTTAGGAATAGTAGTTAGGCCTGCGGCGATGAGGTTCCCGGAGAAGAACTCAACGGCCTCATCTACATACCTAAACTCCTCGACTGAGATAGAGAATTAAGTCATTTCTTGAAATGCAGACCACCGCGTCCGCGCCTTGCACCACATGGGTGGGCTCACGGGCGGCAGCGGCCCAGAAATTGATATTTGAATGGGAAAGTGATCTCTACCATGGAGGTCATCGACCCCCCCCCCCCCCGAATCAAAATCAGGCTGTGCATCCGGAGAGCACAAAGATAGATCGAGGCAGGAAAATGAAGCGGTTCTCGAGCAGTGATGCGTAAACTTATCCACAATTAGGACACCCATCTCAAGCTCGGCGATCAGTTGCGCAAGGGCTTGAGCCCTGGGATTAATTGAGCAGTCTTCCCAGGGGAGGTGTCTACCGTTCAGATCTCTGAGTAATAGAAAGGTCCTCGACAATCGTGTCATGACGCGGCGGAAGTCTCCCACGTTGAAGTCGGCTGACCGTGGAATATACGCGGAAATAACAGTATACCTCCTATCCAGGTGCAGCTGTACAGCTACTGCTTAAAAGGGTGGGTCTCGAGGCCCCTTCCTGTTTTCTCATCACACGTTCGATCTTGACCGCCCCTTGGTCGGCCAGTACTAGGGTGATGTCATCTATGGAGTAGTCCACGAGTTCCCTCGCCTAAACTACTCCTTACACTAAGTTCATGGTAGAATGCGGCGTCACACTCCCCGTGTTGCCATTAAGTGTCCGAAGAGCACAAATATTGGCTGCCTCAGAGGGATCCGACGCATTCGCCAGAAGGCTCCCGTCCGAGAAACAGGTCACCTTCGGCTCTCTACCAATCATACTAGCTAACCTCTCCTCTGATGGATCATGTTGTCCTTAGCCTACATGGTGCCACCAGTGGAGCGAATAACGAGGAAGCGTTTGAAGCGAGCGGGCTTGAAAACGCCGGGTAGTCTCAAATGAAGGGCCTCGACGTAATCTAGGCCCCGCTCTGCGCACTTACACCTTTGGTCTTAGTCTGGAACTCCGCAACCGGGAAAGACGGGGTAGCTGGGCCGGACCTGCCGATCTTGGCTTGGTCGCTTACCAAAGTGGCAGCATACCCATCCTTTCCCTCAGCCCCGACGATGGAGAGGTTCCCCGAGTTTTTTTGGTATTTTTCTTATACCAGCAGGGTCCTTCTCCGGCGGTCGCAGGGACACTAGCCAGAAGAGGAGATCCCTCCTCTTCTTCTACTGCCTTGTAGACCCGAGCCGTTTGAGGAGGACCTTGCATAAAGGCGGACTCGGGTTTGGTGCTTGGCACCGAGCTCCGATTCACCCCCATGGAAGGCTCTACCGTTGAGGCTGGGTTGTCTCAAGGACCATGTCTATCCAGGGGTGAGGGGCTCCATTTGGCCATCCCCCCAGGACATCACAGGTCCCTTTGGCAGTGGTATCACGAGTCAGGTTGTATGGGGAGGGGGGGGGCACAGGCCTTGACCCCCGCTAAGGTCAGTATCCGAGCGAGCAAGTCTCTGGAGGGAAGCGCGGCCGATGGGCCCTGTCTTCCCTCTTTCCCCTAAGTGGGTTTGCCCTACCGAGCTGCTTCAACGGGAAGCGGCCGGTTATTGGCTGCCTGCTGGCTTTCTTGGCAGTCCCCTGGGAAAGTAAAGGTAGGGCTGCCACTGATAAGATGGAGTCACAAAGGGTGACTTCAAAGAAAGGGGTGAGGGAGAGCCCCCTGTATACGTAGGCAATGGAGAGGAGTAAGCCTCCTCTCCGTTCAGAGTTTTGGAGGATCCCCTGTGAAAGCACAGGGGCTGGGGACCTCCATTTTCTCAGTGGAGCTGCTCGAGGGCGGCTCCCATGGTGGATAGAGGGAAAGTAATGGGAGATTTTTTTTATTTCATCATTGGGCATGGTGACCCTATTTAAACTGCCGGATGCATACGCTAATCACCCCTCTCTGTAGCCCGCTCTTCAATGGGTGATTACCGGGCTGGCAGAGCCAGGTGTCGCCATTTTAGGCTACCCCTCCCGTCTGGTGACCTGGAAGCCCTTCGGCATTGCGGCTCCACCTTTAACACGGCGTAAAAAGATAGATAGTGAAGTGAGAAGGAAATGGGATGTGAGGAAGGTATGGGAGGGGATGAAGCAGGTTGTTAACCCCCCCCCCATCCCAAACCGGAGCTTAGGGGTTAGGGAACATTGTCCCCTCCCCCCTCAGCCCCGATCCGGGATAGCTGGCTGAAAAGAAGGTTAGCATCTACCTTGTAAAAATAGAGGCCAACCAGAGAAAGTTGTGGGAGAAGTTGTAGGGGAAGTGAGGAAGTAGGGGAGAAACACAGGTTGTCTGAAAGAAGAAGAGGCTAAGCTGGGGCTGGACAGGGCGTTGAGTCCCGTCAGCATGGCGGCCAAGAAGGTAAATCACCGCGCCCCTTACGGGATATTTTGGTTAAAGCCGCCCCATTAAAAAAGACTATGAAACTCCAAAGTGCTAATCTTTTAGGTATCTTTGATTGCCTCATTCTATCTTGCAATGTGATTACTACAATCTCTCAAGTGCTAACTACAAAACAATTCACAATGATTGTTCCAACCATGGGAATGTCAAAGTATGCGTTTTATTGGTTACGTATTTTTGGCCTACAAATGGAGTTAATGGAAAAAGATTAGAAGTGGCAGGTTTAGTCGGTGAGACATCGGAAATATTATTCATTTTTATGCAGAAAACTTTAGATTATCATGATTTGTCCAGTAAATTACAGGCAATGTGTGCCGACAATACAAATCTAAACTAAGGTGGATCATAAAAAAAATAAATAAAAACAATGCCTTTTGCACACTACAGCAAGGTTTAGGTAGAAAATTAATTGGTCTCAACCCATATGTTAAATAACTCCTTGAAAACTTCCTGTGATTGTTTTCCTATTGATGTAGAATTTGTAGTTGAAAAAATTCATCCTTTTACTTTCATATAGTCAGAATGAAAGAACTAAAATTTATTTGTGATTACTTTGACGTAAAGTTTCGAAAGATATTAGGATACAGTAAGATCAGGTGGGTGGCTTTGAGTCCAGCTGTTCAAAGAGTTCTTCCACCATTCAGACCTTTAAAAGTATATTTCTTGTCTTAGAGACACAAGGAAAGGATTTAGAAAACTTTAAAGTCACTACTTTGTCCTGCTATCAGGTTGGAACGAAATTAATGATGATTTTCAAGAATAAAGTTTTAGATACTATTACTTAAAGTACATAGTGCCTCTTTTATCGTTTAGGAATGCTAGAATGAGTAATTTATAAATTTTTCTCTCATATTATAAAAACATTGTTCATAATCTTCTTCGCTATTCACCCCTATGTTCGTCCCATGTACAGATCTCACTAAACATGTTTTACTTTATGAGTTTCATAAAGGTGCCAATACAAGTACAGCGGTGAAATCGATTCAGAGTATTTATGGGGATGATGCAGTAAACAAAATAAGTTACAAGAGGTGGTTTTCCCGTTACCAAATTGGGGATTTTAATCTAAAAGACGGACAAAAGAAAGGTCGTCCAAAAGAAGCTGATTCCGAAGAGTTGGAAGCTGTTGTCACAACAAATCTTGCTACAACTCTTAAGAAACTTGCAAAACAATTTAACGTAACCCATACGACTGACCTCCGCCCAAAAAATGTGATTGGAAAAGTTCCAGCGATTGGAAAATGGCTCCCGCACGAACTGTTCACGGTCAAACTGCAACACCGTGTTCTTTTCTGTAAGTCATTGCTTTCACGACACTTTCAGGGACCATTTTGAGGTATACTAGTTACTGGTGATGAGAAGTAGATCGTTTATCATAACGTTAAACGCGGCCGTTAGTGGATTAGTCGAGGAAGCAGAATTTCTGAACAACCAAAGGAGGACTTCATCCCAAAAATATCATGGTGAATGTATGGTGTGATATTGAAGGAATTGTCCATTACGAACTGTTAGACAACGATCAACTAATTGATGTTAACCACTACTACAATCAACTTCGTCGTTTAAAAGCCGCTTTGGATCAAAAGCCACAATCCTTAGTCAACAGAAGGTGTTGTCGTCCTCCATCACGAACATTCCCGTCCTCACACAGCTCGAATGACCAAATATTCTCATGACCTTCCTCCTTCTGATTATCACTTGTTTAGGGGATTATAGAACCATTTGGATGGTCTTAGGTTGCCATCAAGAGAAGAGGTTGAAAACGAGTTGGATTCATATTTTGAATCAAATTTAAAGAAATTACAAGCGTTGCATTTATAATCTTGTTGAAAGATGTAACGAGGGTCTAAGAAGCAAAGAAAGTTGTTTATGATTAAATATTTCCTTCCTCTTAAGTGTTTTTATTTTTAATATATAGCTTAAAATTGGACATTACTTTTGTTCCAAGCTGATAGAATATGTATAAAATATGTATAGAATATAGGAACGATTGGACTGTGCATTTTGAAGAGATGGAAAATTTGAACAATTATTCTTCGCAAATTAATCCTCTGGAGAGAAATTAAAGAAACACTTGAATTTATTCTTGAGATTTCAAAAAAAAAAGAATGAAATGATCGGGAAATTAAGGTTGGAATATTTACACATTTCAGAAGTAACAATATTCCTTTTGAAAACATTTCCCAAAGGTTAAGAATTGTTTTCGAATATACGAGGATCAAATGCGCCAAAAGAAAGGGTATTCTCAATGCTGAAAAACTACTGGTGGGACGAAAGAAGCAAGCTAAAAATCGATATTTTAAGAGCGGCACTATTAAGGTGCAATTAAGAGATAAATTGTTTGAAATTTTCTGACTAATTACGGTCAAAAGTAAACCTACTTGAAAAGATCCCTTCCAATGCCGACTACGCTTTTTCACCAAATTAGGTAAGTGAATATTATATATATATATATATATATATATATATATATATATATATATATATATATATATATAATTTATAAAATTTGTCACTTTGGTCCGCCCTTAACATTAACAGTTTCTAAACGAGAATAATTAATACTCCGGAGTATTAAAAAACAAGGTCTGCTGACCAAATGTCGCGTGCTCTTTTATTTTGATTTATGATTTTAAGACATTCAAAACTTTCAATAATTCACGGACTAACCTTGGGAGGTCTTGGCAATTATATCATTCGAAAGAATGTAAAAAAAAACAAGGGTTTCAAATTTCACTAAAATCGGCCGAATAGTTATGATGTGATTGCCAAATAAGTCCCCGGCTAAACTTGGGATGACTGTGACAATTATATCATTCAAAAGAAATTGTAAAACAACATAAGGCTTACAAATTTCGTTAGAATTGACCGAGAGTTATGAGGTTATTGCATAATAATTGCCCGGCTAACCTTGGGGGGACTTTGGCAATTATATCATTCGAAAGAAAATGTAAAGCAACAAAAGGATTTCAAATTTCGTTAGAATTGGCTGAGTTATGATGTTATTGCCAAAACAAAATAATTATCGTGCTAACCTTCGGAGGACCTTGGCAATTATACCATTCGAAAGAAAACGTAAAACAACATAAGGGTTTCAAATTTAGTTAGAATTGGCCGAATAGTTATGATGTTATTGCCAAAACAAAATAATTCCCGGGCTAACTTGGGAGGACTTTGACAATTATATCCTTCGGAAAAGAATATAAAATAACATAAGGGTTTCACATTTCGTTAGAATCGGGGGAATAGTTATGATGATATTACCTCCCCCCAAAAAAAAAACCCTCCGAAACCGGAACCAAGCGAGATAGAGTGTCGCCTTGCGACTAAAACACCTCAATAACGTATAATAAATACAAGAGCCAGAGTTAAAAATGTCGGTGTTTTATTGCCGAGTTTGTCAACCTCCAGAAGCTAAGGAAAGAGGCGAAGACCCCTGAAAAGAATCTCTTTAGGTAGATAATAGTCCAACTCGCGATTGTTTTAATTTCAAATAATTTCTCCGGTAAATAATGAAATATTTAGGACATCATTTTAACGTCAAAAATTTGCAAAGGTCTACGGGAGTTTCACAACCTATTCCAACTTTTCTGTAAATTATTCCGGAACTAGCCATAGGAGAACTTTGCGAATCGTATCATTTCAAAGCAATTGCGATACTACACAAGTGATCCGAATTTCGTTAAAATCGGGACGATCTGACCCACTGACTGTGGAAAAACTAATATGTTCTTAACTTTTTTCACATAAAATACTTAATATCTGGCTGATTCCAACTAAATTTAACACACTTATATAGTTTCCTATTTTATTTTTATTTATATAACTCCCAATGAGATCTGACTTATAGACTTTAAAAATAAATATCTTCCAAACTATAATTCTGACGAAGATGAGACAGGAAAAAAAATATAGACGGAACGTACCGAAATACCTCTATGAGATTCATATCCTTTTCATATTTTGAATTGACAAAATTATTTCAAGGATTATCGGACTGAGAGAAGAGAATATCACAATTGATAGAATGGAAAAATTGATTCTGGTTATCGCGGAATTTTTTGTTGTTGTGGTGTGTGTCTATTTTAAGAACTATGAGCTACAGAGCTATGGGACCTTTTGAAAGACCGTTGAATTCTGCCTCGTATAACTTGATAGAGTATGGCTACCCCCCTCCCCCCCACACACACACTCTTAACCTCAGAAAAACCGTGATAAAACCGAAGATGTTCCTACGATTCTGATGAATATTTAACATTTAGTAAAGAATTTAGTGCCCTTTCGAATGATGTTAGTCCCATAGTAATTGTACTACTAGTTCAAAAGTTAGCCACGCAAAACCCCAGAGGCGCACATAATCAAGGGTATATACGCCACCAATTGGGTCGTTTTTGTGGATATCTCGGGAACTATAAGGCCTAGTGTCAAAGGACTTTCAGGATTCGAAAGAGTGCAGAATTCTGCTTAACTAAATACAGAGATTGGGAAAAGCAGTAAAGTACAGACAGAATTAAAAAAGAAACGGCCTATACCCCCATATTTTTTTTACTTTCCAAAGTATTAATCCTACGACAATGTAAAATTAAAAACTAGCCAGAATTAAAGGAAATAGCTCAGAAAATATAAGTTCGAGATTCCTAGCCTTTTTATTGGTCAAAATTAACTAAAGACCTATGAGATCTACAAAATGCGTCTAGGCTCTTTCGAAAGAGCGGAGAATTTTGCTATGGGTTCGTGGAAGTCCTGCTTCTCCATGACTAATAGTTCTCGAGATATAGACGAAAAACCATTTCTTGTGCCCCCCCCCCCCCTCCCAATGGGGTTTGCTTGAATATTCCGAGCACTATAAGGCCTTGAACGTTAGACCGTCACCATACCGCAATAAGATTTCCGCTCTTCCCAATGGTGCTGTTCTATACTTTCTCAGTCTGATAGTTCTTTAAATAATTTTGTCAAAACAAAATTTTAAAAAGCTAGGAATCTCAAACTTATTTGACCCGAGGTATTTAGGTCCCTATTTTTGAATTTTTTGTCATCGCAGGATTAATAGTTTTTCATTCGGTGATGAAAACTTTGGATGAAAATAAGTTTTAATTAAAATTGGTGTTGGAATTTTCGATCTAGTTTTTCAGGTTCGGACCCCAGTATTATATATCATTACAGGCGACTTAATGTGTAGTTTAATCTACTATATTGAAGGATTTGCTCATTCTACAAAATTGACAAAAATTATTGTCTCTTAACTATAAACTGAGGGTCAAAAATTTAGACAAACTCGGGACCACTTAGATAAATTTTCGGATAACTTTATTACTAGCCATCGTATTTACAAGCAATATATGTATATCATTTTATAGCTAATTACATAGATCTTACATATATGTCAGTAATTGATTTTTTGTGTATAACTTGTAGGGTTCTAATAAAATTAAAACCAAACATGGTTTTTCTGACTCATTTATTGAAATTATATAGACTCTTTTATTTATGAAAAATATGGAAATAATTAGTAATAAAATAATAATATATAAATACAAGCCGCTGTTCTCTTCCTTAACAGGAAGAATTGGTTACACAGGCACCCCTGCGGGGGTATGGCCTACTGCCTTATTTGCTAATCTTAACCGCTTTTTTTAATCCCCTTTATAGACTTTTTATTTTAACAACCTGAACACCATTTTCTTCTTCTTCTTCTTCTTCTTCTTCTTCTTAACTATTTCAATCCTTTGAATTTCCAAAACACCCGAAGTCATTTGTCAACTAAGCAAAAAAAAAAACATTTATAAATTTTAAAAAAATCCCCATCTTAAATTATAGAGTTATAGATAAGATTAATAAATATTAAAATAATGAGCAATACAATAAATGTGAATTACATTTATTTATTGAATAAAGCGACGATGTTTGGGGGTAACTAAATAGTTTTGGTAAAAATGCTATATTACAGAAAATGATATTTAAAGGATAAACTATATAAATTTACATTTTACTGGAAATATTTTTCCATGCCGCTGCTTTCCTCCCTCCCAGTGAGCAAGTATTATGAACGAATTTTTAATTTCAAAAGACGAACGTATCTGGAAGTTGGTAGCATTTCGTCCGAGGCGGGAAATCCACCTGCTTATAAAAGTGCGAGCGACAGTAGTGGCCGAGATGTCCGTCATTGGAAAGGCTTCTAGCCACCTGGTAAAGCGGTTGACACAGGTTAAGATGTAACTTTAGTTGTTAGAAGCGCACAATTAGCCAGGCAATGACCAGGTGGATATGGTCAAATAGAGCATCAGGAGCCAAAAATTTGCCCGTTGGCATATGGACGTATCGCGAAACCTTGCACCTCTGACACTTAGGACATCAGCATGTCCACTAACGGATGGTCATGTTCATCGACGGCCAAATGTATGACCGAGAGACAATTCGGAGGGTCGAGAGTATGCCTGGATGGGAGAGGCCGTGAAAATCATTAAAAACATTCCGACGGAAAGCCGAAGGCACATAAATTCGAACACTGTCGGTCGAAACATCAGACCACAAGGAAACACTGAACTCGGAGCAGTGACCAATTTGAGGGAAGGAAATGCTGAGACGGGTCCTTAATTAGTGAACTAACTTTTACTTTTTCGTTACTCGCTTGTTCTTTCTGAAGAAGCTTCCGATCGAGGGGCGGACGGTGAACAGAAGCATTCGATACTCTGGAAAGGGAATCGGCTGCTACGTTGTCGGTGCCGTGGATGTGGCGAATATCGTAAGTGAACTGAGATATGAATTTCATCTGGCGAAGAACACGGGGTGAATGCTTAGTGGAATTTGAGGCTTATGATCTGTTAGGATGTAAAATTCCCTTCATTCGACGAAGTGACGAAAGTAGAGAATGCTGAGATAAATAGTGAGAAGTTCTCTCCCAAAGGCACATTACCGAGTCTCAGCTGGTTAAAGTTTCTTAGAGAAGAAAGCAATAGGGATCCAATTGTTGTTGACTCGCTGCTTCAAGACTGCGCCGGTCAGATCTGATGCATCTGGCTTTCTGCAAAGCCATTTTTGCTTTCTCGAAGGTGGTAGTTGCCGAATGTGTCTACTTGACGGAGGTCGTTGAAGGACTTTGGAATAGCTGCAAAATACGTGATAAGCCTTTGGTAAAATATGGCCATGCCAAGGAACTGACGGAGCTTGCGTTGGGAGTCAGGGCGTGGAAAAGAAGTAATAGTTAATTGTCTTCTCTACAGTAAGACTAACGCCATTCGCACTAATATGGTGTCCAAGGAAGTCAAGTTTCTGGACACTAAACAGGCATTTGTCTGGACTAATGTCAAGGCCCTATTCTTGAAGGCGGGAAAGTACATCTTCAACAGGAGCTGGTGTTCGTCGGACGAAGTGCTGGGAATAAGAAGGTCATCCATATACCCAAAACAGAAGGGTAATCAACAAGTGACTTCGTCAATGAAACCTTGGAAGGTTTGATCACCATTGCGGAGGCCGAAGGGTATGTACAACCACTCGAACAGCCCAAATAGGGTGATGGTGGCAGTTTTACAAACTTTGGTCGTCTCGACAGGAATCTGGTGAAAAGCTTTCACCGGGTCATTTTTTGTAGTATGGTCGTAAATTCCTGTATGTGAGGAACAGGATACATATCAGACCTGGTGAGGGCTCAAAAGTCACCGCACGGGCACCAGTCTCCAGTTTTCTTGGGTACCATGAGAAGCGATGAAGGCCAATTGCTCTTGGAAGTTCTGATGATCTCGAGATCCAACATGTGCTGGAATTCCTCCTTCGCTTTTTTTAACCGTTCCAGCGGAAGTCGTCGGAGGTTGGCATACACAGGAGATCCGGTGATAGTGATGTGACGAGTCACGCTATGCTTGACCTCATTAGCTGGCCCATCGGAGTAAGGGAATTTTTCCTAGAGGCTCTTGAACGGACTCGACGGTACGACGGCGCAGATAGCGGTAAGCTTCCTCTGAGCTTATGCAAGCACGATAACGAAGTGAGTTGTCCTGATCTGCGGGGCCGTTCTTGCTAGGTAGACAGAAGCTTGAAATTCCGGAGAAAATCAGCGCCGAGGATGGGGCTGTAGACCATTGCTCCCAGGAAGACGTGTCTTCAAAAAGGTAGTCAATAGAACTCTTCTGCATGCCCGAAGGAAGTAGGCTCAGTTCAGCACCATTATCGATGAGAAAAGTGAATTTCGTCTAAGGGTATGTGATTCGAAACAGCTTGGAGCCCGAGTTCAGGACGGGTGGCAGCCTAGTTTTCCGATTTGTGTTAACAGGGGGAAACGCATTTACGAGCGTTTTCACCGAAATTCGCATGGTAAAAATAGAGGGAAGAGCTTGATAAGTTGCTTCGAACGTAATTTTAACCGGGATTGAGACCAAAGCCTTTTCCATCTACTCTTGACGAGGCGCGTTATCTCCTTAATTTGTACCCCCAAACGTGTGATTCTTCATCTGAATAGCTGGAAACTGAAACAACTTGCAGGGAGGATGCTTCGACGATTCAATCAGCGGTGTCGGCCAGTTTTTCCAGGCTTGGCGTGGAATTCATCGCGGCGAGAATACTTTGCATGGAGTGAGGGAGCTTCTGTATGAAGAGCTGGCGGAAGAGGGGCTTGTCGAAGTCAACTTCTCGCACACCAAGAAGTTGCTACATGTGACGGAGCATATGTGAAGGCTTCCGATCCACGAGCTATTTTTGCGAGACGAGTTGTCTCAGGCTCTCGGCTTCCGATGCAGCTGTTCTTGAGATGAGGGCAGTTTTCCAGTACTCATAAGGCGACGAATTGGCCCCCCCTCCCAAATACACGACATCCCTGATCTCAGTGATAATCGAAGATGGTAGCGAACTGGCGATGTAGTCAAACTTCTTCTTGCTGGATAAATATTTCGCTATATAGAATTGTGATTCAGCCTGGATGAACCAGAGTACAGCGTCGGAAGACCAGAGGGCAGGGATCTTGATGCCGATGTGGGTGACGTGTGCAGTCGCCTCAGCCATAGTGTCGTTACTAGCTGGGGATCAGAAAGTGTAGGTGGCAGAGAGTAAACGAGCCATAATAGGACTCGCCGTATTTAGTCCGCTAGCCTCTCTGAAAGCAGCAGAAATTTATAGGTGAAAATAATCTTCAAACGTGATTGCGTGTTGATTTTTTCGCTCTTTCATGGAGCTCGGAGCACATTTACCTCTCACGAAACTAATGAAACCCCATCTATGTATATATTATTCGACGCGTATTAATGAGTACTTTATAAAAGTGTAAGTATCTTTGCCCTATCCAAAATATTGACAAAGTTATTGTCACTTAACAATATCCTGAGTGTCATAAATCTAGACAAATTCGTGACTGCTTAGACAAATTTTCGGATAACTTTATTACTATTCATCGTATTTACAAGATATATAAATCATTTTCTAGCCAATTAGACCCCACATATAAGTCAGTAATTGATTTTTGTGTATAACAATTATTAAACCTGTAACCATGCTTCATCTTAGACTTTCGGCCAAAAAGGGGAATTTTTTCCCAACATCATCACAGGGGGAGTGAATAATGTTTGATAAATAATTTAATCATCTATTAATACTGTCAATATTATTATTCGTCGATGAAAATTTGTTGGTGAAAAAATGTTTAAATTTGACCGGGGGTTTAAAGTTTTGACTCGATTTTGGAGAGTCGAGCCAATTCTTTTCTTAAGCTATCACTATGTATTATATACCGTTAGACATAACTATAATACTAGGCATTGGATTTACATACTTTATACACGTATTTATAGATAATCTGAATTTACATAAGCTTTCCTTATTGAATTTCGTGTACTTATTATTAGTCTTAGAATCACACCTCATCCTGGATTTTCGGCCCCCAAATCCACATTTTCAGGGAAAATCACCAATTTTCGACATCATCACCGAGTATTGGAATAATGTCCTATATACCACACGAAAGAAAATTTGATCTTAATCATTCATGAGCGATAACTACACCCAAAAGTCACTTGGTGGTGGGAATAACACTAAACCTCCTACTCACTTAATCAAATATTGCCACATTAGATTACAAGATACATTCTAGTATTATATAACATTTTATAGCTAAATTTGTATTAAGAAAATTGCATCCTAAAGGCTTAGATTTATTATCGCTTAGCTTTAACTGAAGGCCAAAACTTTTCATTTTGTTCCGGTCGTATCTCCAAATTAGGTAAGCAACTCATCTTTATCGTATCTTCATAAATGAATATAACTCTACGTTATCTATTAGTCCTGTAAATATCAAATTGCTAGTACCAATCGTTCTAATATATTCATGCTTCATCTCGGAATTTTCAGCCCCAAAATAGCCATTTCCCATCTTCCCCTATAATACCAGGGGGCTACGATAATTTATTATAAAACACCCGATAGATAATAAAATACACTATCTGCAGACCTAATTTAATACTTCTGCATTTGTAACTTCTACTCGAAACGGTTGGTGAAATACAGGGTGACCCCCAAAAAACGGGCACCAACTTTCGATAGGCCTCATTTCTTAATTTTCTGCAATGATTGAATGAAACTTTGGTGATAACTAGTTTGTTGTGTTTAAAAACATCATATCAAAACATGATAGTCAATGGGCCTTTCTTCTTTATTCTAGAGCACGTGTTCGAGATGACCTCTATTTAGCTCTTGGCATTTCTTGAGGAGCAGCACAAAGTTGTCCATGACGTCCTTACAAACCGACCGACTAATGGCTCTGATCTCCTCCCTGATGGCTTCCTTGAATTTTTCCAGAGAAAGAAATCTAGGAAGCTAAGGTCTGGGCTGTGAGGTGCCCACTCAAAGTCAGTCTCGAGACTGATCACACGGCCACCAAAGTTCTCTTTCAGCCAATCCCGAGACAAGTTTGAGGTGTGAGAGCTTGTTCCATCTTGCTGGAACCAGAACTTCCCCATAAGCGACGGAAACAGGGTCTGCCGCTCTCTCTTGAAGGTTTTGAGGACCTCAACATACCGCTCCCTGGTGACTGTCACTGTCGTGCCAGATTCCTCGAAGAAGAATGGTCCAATGATGCCTCTGACTGAGATTGCAGTCCATACCGTGCAATTAGGAGAGTGTAGGGGCTTAATGGCTACCTCATTTGGTCTGGAGGGCCCCCAGAATCTTCTCAAGTATCTTGACTGCCATAACCTTTCTCTGCTCCTTGTCTGAGGCTGTAAAGGTCTGTTTCGTCTGTATTCTGTATGGGTAGGCTTTTACATCCCTTACTAGCACTCTCATGCAAGTCTCATGGGATATACCGAGGGACTGACTTCACTTGCGCACAGAGCGTTTTGGACTCTGCTGAACTGACTTTCTCACGCTCTCGACCAGCTCAGTTGTACGCTTCCTGGGGCGTCCTGAATGGCTTGGACGGTTGTTACTGGTTTCATTGAGGTTCTACACTATCCCATAGTTCTCGAAGTGGTCCACCCAGACTTGAATTCTGCTCTTGGAGGGGGCTTTTTCACATTCGTAGTGTTTGACACAATATATACTTTTCTGGAGCTCCCATTCTGATCTAGTTGTGTTCACAGGCATTGCTTCTGCCATGTTCTGCAAAGTAAAAGTGATTAGTGAATGGATGGTGGATATATCTCAAAAAGTGAGTGCAGGCACGTTTTTGGGGGGTGAATTTTGAATTTGGCGAATTGTACAAGAAACGCGCCCCCCACTCATTCAACTCACTAACTACAGTGCCACGTTAGTTTACGAGATACGAGGTCTAATTTTATGTATATACTGTTTTATAGATGAGAGAAATTTTCTAACGAAATATTCTCTTAGAATATAATATGTATCTCGTACGTATGCAGAGTTTTTGTCGCTTAACCGTGGCCTAAGAGATCATATTTTCAAGTTTTAGATACAACTTTATTGGCCCTATATTTTGTCTTTCACAAAGAACATGGCTACAACCGATAGTTTAGCCGCCTTAGAGTTCTAAATATTTTTTTTGGGGGGGCGCCGATTGGAATTTTTCCAAAACGGAGCACTTTAGAGCTAGTGGGCCGATTTTAACGCGGTTTCACATATTTATTTTTCTATAAGTCGTATACGATGCGTTGGTAAGAATAAGTTTAAAATATATATTTAATAATAATCGTAGATTTAAGAGGGTTAAAATACCCATTTTGACGGCTGCTGAACTGGTTAATTAGCACTTGAGCGCATGGTGGAGTTCGTATTTAGATAAGGGTTAAGGTAGGCTACAAATAAGCATTTAAGTGGGAGGATGTGCACTTTAATGTTTGATTGTATACTACGAGTTTATTTACTATCGTAGCACCATAATATTTATACGGCTAAATTTAGCCAAACTAGTACTATAACAAGAGCCAAAATAAATATGCGCAAATCTTTCTTTTTTTTCAAAAATGTTCTGGGGGTAAGGGGGGATTTTTGTTTACTATTTCCTATTTTGTGCAATCAAAATATCGCTCGGACTTCGCCATCGATGCATTGAATGTAAACCCACCGATATTTCCAAGATTTTTTTATTATTAAATTCTACTAAAGGTCAAAAGTAGATAATTTTAGAGGGAACGAGAAATTGCACAAGGTGGGCTCGTCGGGGGTAGCGCGCTAATTTGTGTCGTAGACAAAAACTAAGAGAACCATCATGTTCTACGCTTCGAAAAAGGCCGCTTAAATTTCAACCACTATCACATGTTATTTAAACCCACGATGCTACCCACGTGCATCTTCGCTTTGAAGCTGGGCGCCTTATCGCAGCCAACTGAGTCAATGTTTAAACAAGGAGGTTTATCTTCCTCCGTTCGTCCCATGCGCCGACCTCGCCAGATTGAGTTAGGCTTATGGGCAGATAAGGCATTATTCCCAGGCTCGGCTGTGCATTCCCTCGAAGCTCCCACTCCATTGTTCCCCACGCCAAGGAGATGTCCCGGCTATTTATATGGAAACTTAACCACTAAGATTCAGATTGGAGATCCAGATTTTCGTCGCGAAACATCACTACGACCCACTCTCACCTTGTGCGCCAAGGGACCTCGACCTCGAGATTCACCATCACTTGTCCAGAAGGAGGACAATATCCCTTAAGTGCCAAGGTTCGAGCCTTTCGTGACGCCAAGTCCACAAGGCTTTCCCTGTTGTTCAGAAAGAGAACAACATTAGAACAGCCATTGTTCTTTGAGCCCGTTGACAAGAAACGGTTCTCACCCCCCCTGTTGTTCAGAAGAGAACAACGTAGAACAGCCATTGTTCTTTTGAGCCCATTCGCCAAGAAACGGTTCTCACCTTCTCCTGTTGTTCAGAAAGAGAACAACGTTAGAACAGCCATTGTTCGCTCGAGCCCGCTGACAAGAAACGGTTCTCCCCCCCCCCTCCCTGTTGTTCAGAAGAGAACAACGTAGAACAGCCATTGTTCGTTTGAGCCCGTTCGTTAAGAAACGGTTCTCACCCTTTCCCCTTGTTGTTCAGAAGAGAACAACATTAGAACAGCCATTGTTCTCGAGCCCGTATACAAGAGATGGTTCTCACCCCCCCCCCCTGTTGTTTAGAAGAGAACAACGTAAAACAGCCATTGTTCTTCAAGCCGTTCGTCAAGAAACAGTTCTCATTCCCAAGACGCCACGTCAGGATCATTTAACCCCCCCCCCCCTTCAGGCGGAACTCGCCAGCGGACCGAAAATTCCTTCACGTCGCCTTCCTCTGCACAACAATTATAATTACGTGAGCCGAACGTTACCTTTGAGTATTTAACCCTTTTTGTCAACTCTATCCTGTGCTTTAAATGGTTTAGCGAACCATCTCCTCCCTTTAACTTTATATTTGTTTTACCTTTTTAAATCTTTTAATCCTCGGATTAGCTCGATTCCCCACGACCCTTTCCATTCTCTGTTTATGTCAATATTTTCCGTTTTGTGTGTTGTTGTTAGTTATTATTAATAAAACTCTATTTTATTAATGATAGCAATAGTATTATCCTTGAGCTCAGTTCCACTTCTTAAGCATATCGAAGATACATAATATCGGCCAGCCTAGACATCCATGCACTCTAAAGATAATTAAATGAGTTCCCTCAACGAATAGTTATATATGGTATATCGTCGAGAGTCCATTCTAAGACAGCTACAAATAAGTATTTAAGTGTATATACCCTAAAATACGTTTTTAAGAAGATATAGTGCCCAGCGACTTGTCAAATATGCACAAGTTCAATTAATCCTATGGGGAAAATTAATAGGGAGCATGTGCACGGTTGAGAACCTGAAACTTTCAAATTTTGATTGTATACTACGAGTTTATTTATTATCGTAGCTCAATACTATTTATACGGCTAAATTCAGCCAAATTAGTACTATAAGGCGCATTTTTTCATTTTTGTCTTCTTTTGTGGCCATGGAGACCAAAGTTACTCCTAGAACTAACTAAAAATGGGCCCCAAAGTCCATATCCGGATATTAGAGACTCGGCGACTACACTACCTCAATAGGGAACAGAAACATAAATTTGCTGCACATTGTACACCGTTTATGAGGTAATGGGTCCCCTATTGTTTTCCATAAGGAAATCCAGGAAGGGTGGAGTCGGCCCTCCTCTGGGACCCCCTTTTTCTTTTGCTTAACCAAATTTGGTATACGGGGGTTATGGACCCCAATAAACCTATCTAAGGCATTTTTAAACGCCTATCTACCAAACGTAACAATTAGTTATACTCCAATACCTTAGTAACTAAAGGAGATAGAGAGACATGGTTAAAGCTATCGCGTACATAATTAGATTTACTACCTATATTTATTTATCATAATTTTGCGGTTATTTCGGAACCCCCCTCCCTAAATCGTAATTTTTCTTTTTGATTTATCAGTGACTCCGTAGGTTACTGATAAAATGACAATTAATTTACACACTTAGGTAGAAGCATATTTCTTCTTTCGACTTGCTTTTATACTAAAAACGTCTAGATGCGTAAGTTTAACCCTAAATACAATCACAATTATGTGTACTTTTAGTGTCCCTGAAGCGGGCCACGAACCTACGCTCTAACCTTAAACGTTCCTACACTAATACGGACGTGAGAAATCGAGGGAGAAATGAATCGGATTGTATGTACAGTCTTTTATTTACAAAAAATATGGGAGTAAATATTTACAAGATATAGGGGTAAATATATTTAAGATCTCGAAAAACAAAACAAAAAACAATCTACTTATTGGTGGAATATCCACAATTAAATATAAATCAATCCTATCACTAAACCAACAAGAGATAAATGAAAAACAACAACAACAAATGCAAATCATATCAAGGAGGCATAACAACCACACTTGATGCAAACAAAAAGAAAAGGTCTCAAGTAGTACTCCAGGGGGAAGTCCTGCCGGCTGCCACTCGAGTGTTCACAATGTTGCCTAGGACTTATCAAGAAAACTGGGGCCTCCGAGCTCGGTATAATATTATATTGTGATCCGGTCGGGCATTGAGGCTATATAGAAGCAAAACCTTTCAGTCCAAGCAGGACTTACAATAGATTACATTAGGTTACTGCAAACCTCACTTTGTCACACATGTCCTTATATACCAAGCTCGTCTTACATCCAGAATCTATCAAAGCCAAACACTCAATCCCGTTCAAATCAACCTTCACACTCAGAGACTCATACTTCCTACCAAACAGCAATTTCACACTAGACAGACATACCAACACATTACTCGCACTCATGCACCCAGAGGATACTTCACCAGGTACCCTCTTACAATTCAATTTCCCGCTTCAGACTTTCCATTCATACCTTACGCTCTCAGCCTAATCCAAAACTTTTCACTCGCATGACCTTCCATCGCACAATAGCTATATACATTCCTTTGGTCACGACACATCATCGCATAATGACCGGCCTTTCCACAATTACCAGATGCGTATCTTCCACTCCCCCCAGCATTTGCTCCCCCATTTAACTTCGGACAATCTTTCTTCAAATGGCCTCTTTCTTTACATTCGAAACACTCTTTCACACTTTCCTGGCAATCATTTATAATATGCCCCTTCTTACCACACCTCAAAAAATGCACCAGACGTCCACCTATATTCCACCAACATATGCCACTTCCTTCCACACCTACGACATTCCACAATCTTTCTCACACCATTCGGTCTCTAATTCCTTGGGACATACCTCGGTTGCTACCTCATATACCCATTCACGCGCTTATCAGTCATCTGCCCCCCTCCATTTGTCCATCCTCCATTCGCCCATCCAGCCTGCCGGCCCAAGAAACTCGACATCACCCCAGCTGGCGCAGCCCTCAGGAGATCCCGATAACTAACAAACTGCTGGGGTGGAGGAAAGTTCCTGGGCTTCTTGCCCCCAACATTCACATTATACCATCCATCCTCATCCAAATCACTCTCTACATCAAATCACCCATTTACCAGAACCTCCGAAACATCCTCCTACACTAACCGTCCACCTGTCAGCCTTATTCTCTCTTTTCTCTTCCCATTCAGCCATTCACTTATCTTTCGCGGGACCGTATCAAGGAAATTCTCATCACCACCATATTTCTTTCTTGCCATGCTTTCAATCCTATGTGCATACATGTTCACACTTTCACTCTTCCCCATGCGAGCTTTCTCAAATTCATTCACCATTTTATACTTCATACTCTCTTTCATTCGTTTCACTTGTCCAATCAATCGCTTCTTTACCATCTCATACCTTGGCTCACCTACACTCTTGGTCAGGCGGAAAAACTCTAGCACCTTCCTTTCCAAGCACTCTCCAAATACGTTCACCCAATATCCCTTATTCTCTGGGTACTTGAGCTTGCAATATCGCTCAAATTCCCCGGAGAGTTCCTCAACACTCTTCCCATCATGCAACCTAAACTTATCGACCTTTGGCACTTCCCTTATTAAAATACCCTTCCTCACATTCACTTCACTCTCAGTTGAGCTGCTCTCGCTCTCGCTCATACCAATCACACCATAACTCTATCCCTCCTCCGAGTGCAGCGAGTCCACACTCTTCCCTCTCAACTTCCGATCATTCCTCTTTGACCGTCTTCCTTCCTCTCTTTCGTTCCACTCTCTTCCATTCTCCGTCCTTCCTATCACTTACTGTATCCTCCCTATACTCACATATATTTCCACTCATCCCATTCGTCTTATCCCCTTCAGTCGGAGCAGGGTTCAGGGTCAAGGGTCCTAGGGGCCGGTCCTGACCCCTTCATCATGTCATATAGGTCCTGCATCCTTTGGTCGACCTGCCTTTGTCTTTCGTCCATTTCCACCTTCATCGGATCACTCTTTTCATTCATACCCACCATGTCACTCTTCAATCCCTCAATCACGCTCCTCAACATTGTACATTCCTTTGCTTTCTGCCTCAACTCCAGCCTCACAATCTCATCATGGAGCCCCTGCTCCACAGAAGCCATCCTCCCAGGTTAGTAAGAAAGGACAGAATAAGGGAAAAACGATCACTACGTCCAATCCTGTCATGCTTCCGGTTTCGAGATCTCACGCCCCTGTTCGGCTGCCAAATGTAGCGGGCCACGAACCTATGCTCTAACTACAATCGTTCCAACCCGCTTCCTACACTAATTCTGACGTGAGAAATCGAGGGAGAAATGAAACGAATTGTATGTACAGTCCTTTATTTAAAAAAAAAATATGGGAGTAAATATTTACAAGAGATAGGGGTAAATAAATTTGAGATCTCGAAAAAAAAAAACAAAAAAAAAACCAATCCTACTTATTGGCGGAAGATCCACAATTAAATATAAATCAATCCTATCCCGAAACCAACAAGAGATAAATGAAAAAAAACAACAACAAATGCAAATCGTATCAAGGAAGCCTAACAAGCACACTTGATGCAAACAAAAAGTAAAGGCCTCACGTGGTACCCCCGGGGCGAAGTCGTGCCGGCTACCACTCGAGTGTTCACAATGTTGCCTAGGACTTATCAAGAAAAACTGGTGCCTCTGAGCTCGGTGTAATATTATATTGCGATCCGGTCGCGTATTAAGGCAAAATAACAACTACGTAATTAGCTGAGGTAGAGAAAAAAACATTTTAAACAATTCATGAAATTATATATATATATATATATATATATATATATATATATATATATATATATATATATATATATATATATATATGTATATAAATATATATATATATATATATATATATATATATATATATATATATATATATATATATATATATATATATATATATATATATATATATATATATATATATATATATATATATATCACAACGGACGATTTTAATATCTTAAAAACCACCCCTGATCCCATATCATTAAGGATTCTTGAATCTATGTACATTAAATACCTTTCACCTCCCTTAAATTCCGATTCCTCTTCTCCCCCACTACTTCTACTCTAAACAAAAAATATTACCAACCTCCTAACCTTCTCTTTCTTCTTACGCTCCTCGCCCTTTCTCCCCAGTTATCCTCTAACGGCTGATTGTTTAAGGTTGGTTTATCCTGATGCGTTTCCTGTGTTTCCCCAATCGTTAATTTTTAACTCGCAGCATAATAATCCAAAAATATCAATTACCTGTAAATTTCTCGCTATCCCCTCCTAAATTAACATTAAATACTTTCCATAAATTTATCATTTTGATTATCTGTTTAACTCTAACTTAAATTCTTTTTCACGAATTGTATTTCCAGTACCCGAAGATGGGTGAGAAGTTCCCCCGAAACGTTGTATCAAGAAAATGAAATGAATTTCTCTTTATACGTCCTTTCGTTCATCCTTCAAATTATATATATATATATATATATATATATATATATATATATATATATATATATATATATATATATATATATATATATATATATATATATATATATATATATATATATATATATATATGGGGAAATCAATATCGCGAGGATAAAACAGACAACAGTTCGGTTACACGGCGCCAAGAGCTACGTGGCATGTGGACCGATACTTTACCCCCCCTCCCCCTTTCACAACAATTCTCGATACTCCTCGCAAGGAAACTCAGAATTGGCAGATTTCGTAGCCCGTTAGTATAAACAAAGGAGGGTGGTAGAGCCTTTCGAATAAAAAATCTATGAACATGACCCCTGTCCCCTCCTATTACTTAGGTCTAGTTTCACCAAATAGACGAAATTTCATTCTCTCCGACGAAAACCAGAAGAAACCATTAGGGCTAAAGGAGACCACTCTGAAAAGGTATGCATCTAGGAGAGAGGCTTAAAAATGGGCACTCATCCCACCTTCCTTCCCCCCAGGGGATAAGTGAGGTTTCTATACGTCGATCTGGAGAAAAGAAAGGGAATCGAGTTAGCGATCGAGAAGACGAAGACCGGCCTCAGTTCGGGCATTGAAGTGTAACCGAGCGGGAGTTAAGAAGAAGAGTTTTCATCCCGAGGCTGTTCTTTTTGGTCACATCGAAGAGTAGACCATCGATATAGAGAATCACTTTCATACCCCTCTTGTCAGAGAAACCCCCTATCTCAGTTTTTAAATAAAACCAGAGATATCCCTCACCATTGAGGAATACCCAAAGTGAAGTCCCACTCGAAAAAGATTCACCTCTTGGTCTAGTCTCATCATCGATAAGCCCCACAAGTGTAACCCAAGGAATTGAATAATCATACTACTGCCCCTCGCTTTTATTGTCCCGTCAAGAAGCATCGACTCGCCTAATCTCACTCATCTCGAAGTCAGCTGTTTTGTCCAGGTCGCCTCTCGTCTGGCGACACACCTGCCTCGACTCCCTCTTCAACTAAACGAGATTCTCGGTCAAGGTCATTACTCGTCTGCCGTCACTTACTTTTAAAGGTAAAAGGATTCCTATTTAATTATATGTTCTTTAATTAACATTCGGTATTAAAGTGAATTTTTGGCGTCAACCATCGCGTAGTATTCATTGGTAGTAGTGATTTTTATTTAGACACTTATTATATCCTGAATAGATTTACAGTTTTTAATATTTTATTTTTTATGTAATAAAAGTATATAGCTTCTCTAGTGGTTTAATTAAACCCCCGAAGCGCTGCATATGGCAATAAATATATAAATTTACGAATCCTCCCTGGTTAAAGAATCAAATCAAAAGATAAATAGTAATATAGCACTCTTAAAACAAAAAAAGAAAGGAGTTATTTCTGTACGGAACAAACTTACGTACATACTCGGCCGTATACCACGACAATATATATATATATTTATATATATATATATATATATATATATATATATATATATATATATATATATACATATATAAACATCTCTCCATTCACACACACATTCTTACAGAGGAAGAGAGAGGGTATTTGGAAAAGGGGGTGGGAGAATGGCCCTACAATCTCTCCCAATCGCTCTCTAAAGAAGATAGAGAGACATACGAGTAGTTAAAACTATCGCGTAGATAATTAGATTTACTACCTATATTAATTTATTATAAATTTCGCTGTTATTTCGGAAACCCCTACCAAAATCATAATTTTTTTTCTTAGTTCGTCAGTGACCCTGTAGGTTACTGATAAAATGACAATTAATTTACAACAATAGGTAGAAGCATATTTCTTCTTTCGATTTGTTTTTATACTAAAAACGTCTAGATGCGTAAGTTTAGCCCTAAATACAGTCACAATTATGGGTACTTTTAGTGTTCCCACCCCTCCAAGAGTCCCGCCTTAAAAAATGGGATTTCCCTATGTAGCACACTTTTGGATTCTATTTACCGCCCTCTATAAGCTGTTTTTTATGTCAGCTTCGTACGATAACACTGGTCTGGGCTCTTTTCAAGGTCTAACAAAATAATACCTGTTTTTAGGCCAGTTTTTCGCCCTGAATCCGAAAATCATGTTCATTTTATCTAATCAGATTAAGTGTTTGAGATTTAAGCACATGCTAGAAATTCCTATATTCCGATGTATTTGTAGGCAAATGTACACACAATAGTAAATTTTGAACTGATTTCTACACAAAAGGTTTACAGAATGTTCGAATTGATACCAAGAAGAGTACAACACACAAAAAAGCTATTCATAGATGAATGGTCTCTTCAAGGAATTCTGATTGTGCCTAGCAGACACCAAATCCCTTTTCAGGAACCAGCAGTAGTCAGCCAGAAAGTTGACATCCCAATGACCTTGGTAGCATTCCTCCACTAAACGGAAATTTTTGTGAAGATGCTCACCCTGTTCTTCACTGAAGTCGCCACAATTCTCTGGAAAATGGTCCAGGTTGGACCGAAGGAAGTGCATTTCACTGACATGCGCGCACCAAGTTTGCGGAAATTCTCCATCAACTCATCAACCGCCTTTTTATACTGAGGAATTGTGTGGTTGCCAAGTAATTTTTCTAATGACAGATTTAAGGGACAACCAGGCAGAGAGCTCAGCAAGATTTAGTGTTTAAACAAAACTGGTGTCCTTGATGAGCTCCCTTATTTGAAGAGCATCAAATACACCTGCCTTCAGTTTTTCATGCTGACTCGTGAAAACCTCTGATGGAGGAAATCAAATTTTCTACCTTTCCTGTCCATTGCTTTGAAAAAGTTCTTCATCAAACCGAGTTTGATGTGCAAGGGTTGAAGCAGTATTTTTCTCGGTTCAACCAGAGGGTGGGACAGAACTTTGTGTGAACCGGGTTCTAATCTTTGTCTGACATAATGATGATCGTCAACCCAACTGTCCCGCAAGCAAATAATGCATGGATACTTTGTATACCCACTTTAAATGCCTAGTCCAACAACTTTAAGATCTCTACAGATTACCCATTTGGTTCCTGGTAGTTGAGAACAGATAAGAGACGGTCCATGCTGTTGCAGGTTTCTTTCATTGCAGCTAAATGTCTAACAGGGATCAATGAAAACTTATTTCCGTTATTAAGAAGAACTGCCTTAAGACTTCTGTTAGATGAGTCAATGAAAAGTCTCCATTCCATAACATCATACTTCAAGCCCATTAAGTTGAGTATGTCAGCAATGTTGTTACAGTAGACCAGGAAAAGGCTTTATCAAACGTGAAGAATTTCCTAAATTTTTTCTCGCGTTCCCGATACCAAGAGAATGTTGTCCCTGGAACCAGCATATATTTCTCTCGAAGACGTGAACCCAATAGCTGACCAGATTCTTTCGAAAGGTAGAGGTTTCGTGTCAGGTCGTTGAGTTCGGCTTGCGTAAATGGCACCAGTTGGTCGCCATCTTCTGTCTTTTATGCATCAAACTCAGCTGTATGCTTTAGTGACACTACTGATTGGAATCAGAGCTAGAACCCATGATAAAATCAGGCTCAGGAACAGGAAGATCGGGGCCATGTGGAACTGGTTTTCTAGCAGAAGGAACATTGGGGGTATTGAACATGGTGCCTGTTCTTGCGATTGATGACTTTCAAATTAGTCATGCAGAAGTAGCAGTCGGTGACGTGATCTTTGCCTTCTTCCCTCGATACTAGTGGGACACCAAATGGCATACTCTTTCTTTTCTTATTACTCCAATCACCTAATTTTTCCAAACATCTTTTACAGCAAATATGGGGAACAAATGTCTTATCTTGGTTCCCTGGTTTCACTCCAGATGTAACACTACCTAATGCAAATCTAGACCTGAAAAGATAAATGAAATAAGTTACGAGGTGCAGTCAATAGGTTTTGCGAATCGGTAGGGCAAAATAGAGGAAGGGGGATGGCTGTTTGTGGGGGTGTTAGGACAACTTATGAAAAGTCAGGACCTGCAGCCGCACGCTCCTGCCTCGTCTATTTAAGAAGCAGTAGCTGATCGCAGATCGTCAGTCACAAATTTTACAACAATGGAGAAGGTTGAGCACCGCGCAGTGATCAAACTTTTTGACCAAAGAAGGCAAGAATGCAAAAGAGATCCATGAACGCATGGTTGCAGTATACACCGACACCGCCCCTCCCCCCTTCCTATGCAACCATTGCTCGCTGAAATAGGGAGTTCCGCCCTGGTCGTGAGTCCCTTGAAGATGACCCCCGTCCAGGACGCCCGTCAGATGTAACCAACGAGGACAATGTGGCCCATGTGAAGAGGATCATCCTCGAAAATCGACGGGTGAAGGTCGAAGAAATCGAGCGAGAACTTGGAATATCACATGGAAGTGTTATCAACATGATCCACGACAATTTGGCCATGACCAAAGTCTCTGCCCGTTGGGTCCCTAGAAACCTCACGCCCCATGATCCACTTCAACGTCGTTAAAGTCCACAAGGCCAAAGTTGCACAAGCTGCCATGCGCGAGTACGGATTCGAGGAGCTCAACCATCTCCCCTACAGTCCAGATCTGGCCCCTAGCGACTACTTTTTACTCCGCAACCTCAAGGCTGCACTGCGGGGACGCCGGTTTGGGGACGATGAAGATGTCCAGCTCGCCGTCCAGGAGTGGATTGAACAGCAGTCGGCAGATTTCTGGTTGTCGGGAATTCGAAGCCTCAGGGACAAGTGGCGCAAGTGCATTGAAGTCGAGGGTAGTTATATTGAAAAGTAATAAAACACTTTTCCTCATATCTAGTTTCCTTATATCTGAATTGCAAAACTTATTAACCGCCCCTCGTAAGTCTCGTAACGCTCTGTACCGTAGATTTCGAGTTATTGCCGATTTATTTTAAACTTTTGCTCTCGTTATTTGGGCTTAAAAATTATCCGAGGTGAATGAACAATTGATAAATTATGTATACTAAGGTGGCAGGAGTATCACCTCCGCGGCAGTGAAACGAATGCCTTCAGACGGTAGGGATACCAACCCACACTCACCGACTCATGGAGCCTGTCACGGTTGAATTTAACGCAGAATGTAGAGGTGTGTCTCGAGGCCCCTCCCTGTTTTATCATCACACGTTAGACCTTGATCGCCCCTTGTTAGACCAGCTCTAAAAGGTGATGTCATCTATGGAGTACTCCACGAGTTCCCTCGCATAGACGGCGACTTTTTCCCTAGTAGGCAGTCGCCAGATTGGCTATCAAAAATAAAAATCTCCTGCAAGACCACTCCTTTCACGCAGTTGAAGGTAGAATGCGGCGTCACACTCAACGGCGAGCCTTTGTTTCCGAAGGGCACAAATTATTTTCTCCCTCGGAAGGGTCCGACGCATTCGCCACAAAGCTCCCGTCCGAAAAACTGATAATTTTCGGTTCACTAGCTCATGCTCTCCCTTGATTGATCATATATAGGCTTTCACCAATATACTGCCATTAGTGGAACGAATAATCACAAAGCGTTTTAAGAGAGCGGGCTCTAAAAGACGGGTATTCAATAAATGAAGGGCCCAGATGTAATCGAGGCTACGCTCAGCACACTTGCGACTTTGATCTTAGTCTGGGCCCTCCCGTACCCGAGGGTGCCTTGGAGCCTGACGTTCCGATCTTGGCCTGGTCGCTTGCCCAAGCGGGAGGGGACCGGTCCTTCTCGGAAGCTCTTGCGGAGAGAGTGGGCCTTTACTCATTTTTTCTTGCTCTGCCTGTTCGTTTGCGTTTGGGAAGATGAGGGCTCCTTAGACTTGTAACGCAGAACTGCAGGATTGTAGAAGGCAAGGACCGACGGGCTTTGCTATTCCTTGTCCCACCAAAGTGGTTTTCACTATCGAGCCGCTCCAACGAGGAGTGTTCATTTTTTCTCCGCCTGCTTTGCTCTCTTGGCAGTTTGCTGCAATAGGAAAGGAGGGAACTGCCGCTGGTAGGGAAATGGAGTTGCCCAAGGGCACCTCCAAAGAAAAGAGTGAGGGAAAACTACCACACGCGGAGACCTAGGAGAAGAGTAAACCTCTTTTCTGATAGAAGAGGTTTGGCGGTGACCCTGAGAAAGCATAGGGGGCTCACCTTTTTTGAAATGGAGCTGCCCATGGGCGGTTCTAAAGGTGGCAAAAGGAAAGCCATTTTGTTGCGTGCTAATGGTGAGAAGAGAGTCTCTCCTGCGGTTGAAGGGTTGGCTCATAAATCATCAAAATCACATCATCAGGACCACATCATCGGGATCACACAATTAGCATTACATCACTAGGATCACAGCATCAGTAACACTTCAAAATAATCATATTAGGATAACACATTCAGGATCACATCATAGGGATCATACCATCAGGATCACATCATCGGGCCCACCTCATCACTCATTCGAGATCACATCATCAGGATTACATCAGGATCACACATAAAATATTAAGTCATAAGGAAAACATCATCTGGATTGCATCCGTAGCACCAAATCATAGGATCACTTCATTGGGATCACACCATCAGGATAAAATATGGATCACATTGTCAGACTCGCAAAATCAGCCTCACATTATCATGGTCGCATCCATCATCAGGATCGCACTATCGGGATCACATCATCAGCATCACACATTCTGGATCACATCATCAGGAACCAATTATCAAGATCACATCTTCAGGATAACCTCATCAAGATCACATCAACAGGATGATATCATAAAAATCACATATTAAGGATCACACCATATGAACATATCATCAAGACACATCACTAGGATCACACAATCTCGATCACACCATCAGAATATTTCCATCAGGCTCACATCACATGATCACACAATTAGGATCAAATCATAATGAAAAAAACAACGGGATCACATCATAGGGATTGGCTTATTAGGATCACATTATCAAGAGCACATCATATGGCTCACATCACTAGCAGAACACTATCGGAATCAGACCACGATCACACCATCAGGTTCACATCCACAGGATCACATGATCGGTTTCACATCACCAGGATCTCATCATGAGGATCGACCCCTCAATATCACATCATTAGGACCACATAATTGGGCTCTCGTTATCATTTTCACACCATCAAGATAATATTATCTGGATCACATCAACAAGATCAAATCCTCGGCATCACTTCATCATGATCACATAATTTTTATGATATCATCAGGATCACATCGGCATCCTCACACCACAAGGATCACATCGTCAGTAACACAACATCGGGACCACATCTTGGTGATCACATTATTTGGGTGAGACTATCAGGATCACATTATTAGGATCAAATCATCGGGATTACATCATCAGGTCGCATCAAGATCACATCAATATCACAGCAAGAGGATCACATAATCATCATCACATTTTCAGGATCACAGTAAACGAATCACACCATCGGTATCGGAAAATCAGGATCACACCATTAGTATCACAAAATCAAGATAATAACATAATCAGGATCACATCACCAGGATCACATATTCAGTATCACACAAGAAGCACATTCTCCGGATCACATATTAAGGAGGATGATATTATCAGGATCACACAATAAGAATCACACCATAAGGTCATATTATCAGAAAGAATCATCAGCATCATATCACCAGGATCACATTATGAAGATCACATCATCAGCCCTCCCCCCTCCCCCATCATCACATCACCAGTTTCACATCTTCCAGATTACATCATAAGTTCACAATATCAAGATCATATAATCGGAATCACATCATCAGCTTCACTCAATCAGTTTCATATCTTCAAAATCACACCCATGAGGATCATATGATCTGGATCAAGTCATCAGTCGCATAAACAGGATAACACCATCAGTATCATACCACCATGATCAATAACCAGGATCACACCATCAGGTTCCCAGTATCAGGATATCATCATAAGATTAACATTATCATATTATCAGGACCACCCCATTAAAATCACATCTACAAAATCAGGTCATTTACATCACTTGAGCAGCATCACACCCTCAAGTTCACATCATCAGCATAAAACCATAAGTTTTCCGCATCAGGTTCATATCAATGGGGTCATTCATTGGGATCTCACCATCAGGATCACATCATTACGATCACACCAACATGATCACAACATCATGATCTAATCACCAACATCGTACGATCAGGATCAGATCACAATGATGACATCATAAGAATACATCATCAAAACCACATTATCACTTTCACATCATCAGGACCACATCAGGATCCCATCACCAGAATAACATCGTCGGGATCTTCCCATCACGATCAGACAAACAATATCGCAACATCAGGATCACATCAAGAGGATCTTACCATCAGCATCACATCCCAAGCATCGCATCATATGAATCATATCATAAGAATCACATCATCAGGATCACGTCTTCATGACCACATTATCGGGATCACATCATCAGAATCACACTACCAGGATCGCACCCTCAGGATCTTACCATCAGGATTACGTCACAAGGATCACATCATAAGAATCACATTATCAGGATCACATCATCTGGATCACACCATCAATATCGTGCTATCGGGATATCAAATCATTAGGATCATATCAGTAGGAAAAAACCATCAGGACCACATCATCAAGATCCGATCATCAGGATTTTTCAAGATCACAAGATCAAGATCATATTGGGATCAAATCACCAGGATCTCATCTTGAGTATCAAATCACCAGGATCAGACTATCAGGATCGCACCATCAGGGTCACATCATCAGGATCATATCAGTAAGAAAACACCATCAGGACCACATCACCAAGATCACATCATCGGGATTACAAAAAAAAATTAAGAGCCCATCTGGTGCTCTCCTCATTTTAGGGGACAAATTTAGGACCCCAGATACGGCTTCAGGACCACCTTCAAGGGTGTTGCCTCCTATGAGTCTAACGATTCGGTGGAGGAACGTGGACGTTTCGCCTAACAGAAAACGGTCACGTTGTGGGATGGAGGGAGCCCTGGTTTTAGCCAAGGCTGGGTGTGAGCCCTTTGTGCTGCCCGCTGTATCGGGAGAGAGCCCGGGGTGAGTGAAGCCCGAAGAAGGATTCCGAAGGGGCATCTTTTTAAAAATTGAGGCACAAGACGTCCCAGGCAGCGGCAGGTCCCACTCTTTAGACCTGGGAAAGGAGAGACGATCAGTATCCTGAAAAGCAAAGAGATACGCACCACATTACTTGGAAGAAGCTGGGTGATGGGGCTCCACAATTGACACCTTTGGCCCCATTGCCCTCCACCAACTGACATAGACTTTAGGGTAAATCGGACTTTGTGCGTCTATAGAGCGATTCATATGGCCCAAACAGTGGTAGCAGTATCACCTCCGTGGCAATCGCAAGAATTATTTCACGCGGTAGAAAAACCAAACACACGCACCGACTTTGGGAGCCTGTCACGGTGAAACCTGAGGAAGAGTGTAGGAGAGCGTTTGAAGGACCCTCCCTGTTTTCTCATCATACGCTCTAGCTTCATGGTTCCATGGTCGGCCAGCTCTATAGCGATGTCATCCCTGCATGGCCGCTTTAAGGAGCTGCGGGGCCCGTACCACAAGGAACAGCCGGGTCCCAGCCATATATATATATATATATATATATATATATATATATATATATATATATATATATATATATATATATATATATATATATGTGTGGTTGCGGAATAGGTTCTTTCGGTTATATCAAATTTATTCATTACCATTGACAATTTTAGAAAAACTTCATTTTTAATTGATAACAATATGCAATTTAATCAATAATGTATTCTCCGTTGTTATTTACGACTTCCTCCCAACGTTTAACTAGTTTTTCGATGCCTCTGCAATAAAAATCTCTGGATTTTGACTCGAAGAATTCGTCTAACCAAGTTCTTAATTCCACATCAGTATTGAATGAAACGCCGCGCAAATTGTTGGAGAGCAATCGGAACAGATGGAAATCCGATGGAGCCAAGTCTGGTGAATATGGAGGATGCAGCAGGATTTCCAAATTAAGCGTTTGGATGAGGTCGCTTTTCTCGAATAGCTTCGGCGAGTCGATAAATTGGTTGAACGTAGAGTTCTGCATTGACAATCTCGTTGTTCGTAAGGAGTTTATAAAGAATGATGCCTTCACAATCCCACCACACACACAGCATCGTCTTTCGTGGATGAAGTCCTTGCTTTAATCGCGGAAGTGTTTTTTTTATTGGGCCTAAGCCATTGTTTTCGATGGTTCATGTTGACATAAACACACCACCTTTCGTCGCCAGTGATAATGTGGTGAAGAAATCTGTCCTTATATCCACGAGTAGCCTTATGACGAACAAGCAAACCTGCGGCAATCGTGGAGCGTTAAAGTTTGTTGCTTTCGCTCAAAGCGTGCGGTACCCATGCACCGAGTTTTTTAACTTTCCCCATCGAATGAAGGTGATTCACTACAGTTTTCTGATCACACGCCAATTGTACAGTCAATTGACGAGGATTTTCATGAAGAAGGTCGTTCAGTCGATCTTCATCCAACTTAATGGGGCGACCAGAACGTTCTTCGTCATTAAGATTGAAATGACTGTTTTTGAAACGTGAAAACTACCATTGAGCTGTCCTTTCTGATACTGCATTTTCTCCCTTCACAGCACAAATATCGTGACGAGCTTTGGCTGTGTTTGCATTGTTCCCGGTCTCGATTGAAAATGAATAACAACAAGTGTCGAAAATGCGCATTTCTTTCAACTTGACATTCCATTTTGAGGGTACAGAACAAAAATTAAATTAACACAACTTTTAAATAAACCGCAATGACTTATTACTCAACTTCAAAACGTAGCCTAAGCAAAAGCCTAATAGTCTACGCTATTAAGAGACGTAGCCTAACCTTTGCAAAGTTTGCTCTCATTATTTATTATTGTTTCTTAATATGTGCACAAATAACATCAACAAAACTTAAATCAACACAACATTAAAAAAAACGCAACAACTTATTCTCCAAACTTATATATAGGTAGGAGGCCATGTTGTATGCATGCGTTATTAAAGTCAACAGCATCGGCAGCATTATTGATTTTGACTTGCAATTTCTTGATTTGCCTTACAAGTCTCTTAACAGGATCTTCGAAGAGAGAGAAGATAGACACAAAGAACATATTTATTCCTAGACGTCTTTCGACCGCAGTGGGTCATTTTCAGGTAAATATGGTAGTAACTCTTATAATTTAATTGATTGATTGATGAATAATAGTTATGAAAAAGATTGGTGTGGAAGATGAGATGATAGATTGTGGGTGAAGAGTTTGTAGGGTTTGCCATGGTAGTGAGGGCTACGATTTTCATTTGTTTAGATTTCTTATTCTTTTTCTATGACCTACAATCCTGTAATTTGTATTTTTGTGTGAATCTTAATTTGTGTTTTAACGGATTCAAGCTTTTCTTTTAGACTTATTTTGCAACTTTTTTTGTCCAAGTTTTGCAATACATTTTTGTTTGCAATTATAAAAATTATTCTATTAATCTATATAACTAGTTTGCACATTCTTATATATATACTTTATATATATATATATATATATATATATATATATATATATATATATATATATATATATATATATATATATATATATATCCTTAATGTTATATATATTTTAAGAGAGATAATAATAATTCTTTTTTTCTTCTTTTTTTTTAAAGTAATACTAAACGAGGAGGGAACGAGGAGGGCTTCGACAGGAGTTGATGAGTGGAGTCGAAAAAATCGCTCGGTGGCGATCGTCAAATGGAATTACCACACTGGCTGGGTTAATTCCAAGACTCAAAAGTTCAGCCGTCATTTTGCTTCGTTTTTAGCACCTGACTTGCAACTAGGGAAAACTTCTTGAGTCCGGGCGAGACTCCTCAACTCTGTGTCTCCCACATGGAAGACGAGCCCTATATATATCCGAGGCTCTCCCCGCAGGGGTAGGGGAAACAGCGCTACTCTCGAATGGCCTCGAATCTTCAAGTCAGGGCGATTCTACCCCGCGAAGAGGTGGTCCGAGTTGGACCCGGTTCGAGGCTACCGCATGTGGATGACGGAGGGGGGGGGGGCTTACAAATTTAAGCCTAACCAAATTCGAAAACCTTCTCCAGCGCATGGAGGTCACTTCCGTGCTAGAAAAGAAATTCCACGTAGAATACCCCACAATAATGAGTCCTCCATTATCAGAGTTGGTAAATCTATTGTGTAGATTAGATAAAGGAAGGGCCTCAGGAAAACTGCCCTGCGAGACTCCGGCCTCGAGGGGGAACTCAGGTCCTTGGTGACCCTCAATCATGTTTCTGGCGCAGCGTTACATGACAAAGTCGCAGATAATGCGCTCCAGAATCGGGTCTAGCTGAAGGTTCAGTATCTTATATTGAAGGCCCCTCAGCCAGACCTTGTCGAAGGCCTTTTGCACGTCCCTGAGTACGACGGCAGTGTACTTACCATCCGATCGGTACTTGACGATTTTCTCAGTTAGGAGCGCGAGTGTGGTGTCTGTTATAGGTTTCTTCCGGAACACATGCTGTTGTGAGTTGTAGGCCCCCTTCTCATCGAATTGTTTCTGAAGCCTGTTGGCTAGAATCTTTTCCACAATCTTACCAATGATTTCCAAGGGGAATATGGGCCTGTAGTCCATCGGCTGTTCTGGCACCTTTTTCTCTTTTGGTATAAAGATACCCTTTGCCACCTTGTATCCATCGGGAAAGTAGCCAGTGTTCAGTGCCGCGTTCATTACATTCGTAATGCCTTGTAGCAGGCGCTGGGGAGGATTTACCAGATGGTTTTTGGTAATCCCTGTCCAGCCAGGAGCTCTCTGCTTGAATGTTTTGAGCCTACTCATGAATTCGTCAGCAGTGATAGGTCGTCCGTGGCCCATCATTCTCCTTTCTTCGGAAACGTGCGGGTGGGGATGCGTACGGTGGATTCTGCTATTGAGTTCGTCTATAACCTGGGGCTCGAATTCCAGGTCGAAATCCTCGTTCTATTCAGAGGGGATGGAAAATGCTTTTCGCCAGTACCTTCTGAACGTTCTTTCGAGTCTTTCCGGTTCTTCAATGATTTCACTATTTTCTTCCATCCTTATTTTATCCTTCGAGAGCAAACCTCTCAGCTTTTTTAACTCTTTCCAGAATTTTAGGGGATTCTGCTCTGTGTCGGGTCTGTATTATTCCGTCCCATATGGCCCGTTGTGCGTTGATCTGGTCTTTGAGCTCCTCTCTGAGTGGCGGAGTCTTCTGGTGTTATTTCTGTTTGGGCCAAATTGCCTGACTTCTTCATAGATTTCTTTATTTTCTGAGACAATTTCTCGCATCTCCTCGGTCTACCTGGGTTGCGGCGGGATTTTGTGTGTGATGTAGGGAATGCCCTTTTCGCTCGCTTTCATGATCAGGAGTGTAATGCGGTTAATCTCCTCGTCAATCTCTTCCAGGATAGCTTCGCTTAGGTCGGCTTGTTCAAAGCTGTTGAGCATTCGCTTGTACAGCTCCCAGTTTGCTTTTGCAAAGCTGTTCCTGGGGGGGATAGGAATCATGATAAGGGCGAGGGAGATTGTGGTCATGATGGAGATATGGTCGCTTGGAACCGTGGGGCTAGGCATACTGACCAGATTGAAAGGGAAGTCGGTGCTTGTTAGTATTATGTCCGGGTCTGTTGCACATCTGTCCGTGATGTACGTCGGAAATTCCGGCCCGGCTCTCTCGAGCTTGTCCCCGTCGATGACTATTTGTAGATTTCTACCTATTTCGTTAGTTCTGGTGTAGCCCGAGGCTTCCAGACAAGCATTGAGGTCGCCCCAATGAAGACATTCCTGCGGTGGGTAGTTAGGATTAGAAGGTAGCTGATGGATAGATATCGACGGTGGGGAGGCTGGTATGCAGCTTCAATTGTGAGTCCCCCAACAAGTGTAGGGATTTCGACCGCCACGAAGGTCTCATCAAGCTCTGGGAGCCTTTTGAAGGTGATGTTTTTCTAATGGCGATTGCAGCACCGTCAAATCTATCTTGAGTGGCGTTCTTTACCAGGACTTGGTAATTCTGGATTTTCATCCGTATGTTATTAGTATTGACACCGTGTTCTGATATTAGGATAATGTTGGGGTCTGCCCTTCTGAATATGTTGCCATATTCATTCGCTTTCCTCAACCAACCATTTGTGTTTAGTGTTAAAATTTTCAACGTGTTGTTTATGTTCTCCATGTTTTGTGTCTACTTATAGAGTGTACTACTTATTCCTTGTACTTGCGTACCTTATAGCTCTTGATCTTCTTAAATTCCATGGCTGAGATTGTAGAAGAGGAGGCTTTGTCGTGTAACACTTAACCAGAGAAGAATGCTGCGGCGACTTCAGTTTCGTCATCTGTTTCGGTAATCGTCCATTTTAACTTTTGTTTTTTTTTATTCCATTTGTGATATCCGTGGGGTGTAGATTTTCTGGGAAGGGGTACTTGTCCGAAGTGTAGACCTTCAAATCCAGTTCCCTGCCGTCGTACTTGTGTTTGTTTCTCTTGCTTTTTCCTTTTCTGTTTTGGCCTTTCTTGTGGGTAAGCTCAGGATACTGTCACTGTCCTAGTCTGCGTCGGTCGTCGTTTGACTTTCCCTACTTTCTGGTACATTTGTGGCAGCTTTCCTCGCCTTTGTAGCTTCAATTTTGGGGTCGGTTCTCCTTGGGGGCTCCTGAATTTCTTGTTCTTGGACCTTGTGTGGGGAGACCGTTGATTCGGTTTGGTGGGTAGATGCTTCTGCAATAACCTCATCATTTACCTTTGGGGAGAATTGAAGTTGTAGGACATCTCCTGAGGGAGGGTTATCTGGGAACCACATCCCACTTAGATTGTTATTCTTTAGCATCAGATTGAGCTCACTAGAGAACGTGCCCGGATTCGTAAGATTTCTCAGGTGCGCATAAAGGATGCAGGTTAGAATCTTCGTCGATTCCTCGTTCTCCAGTTTAATATATGTCTTAGTTGGGGCTTGTGTAGGGTGGGATGTTTTTGTTGCTTGCGCATACGAAGTAATCCTGCTTCTCTGTTCTTGTTCTTTCTTTGCATCCTGTTTTCTCTTAATTATGTTTCTTTTCATATGGCACGCCATGGCTAGTGCTCTATGACCCTGCCCGCAGTTTACGCACTTCTGTCTTCATGCAGTTTCTCCAGCCGTGGCCTCTTTCACTACACCTGTAGCATGTCTCTTCTACTTCTTGACAATTCTTTGCGGAGTGTTGCTCCATCTTGTAGCGACGGAAACACATCGCACAGGCGTGAACTCCTCGCGCTCGATCTGGTCCCCGCTGATTTTCGCATGGAAGAGTAATAGACCCCTTTCTTTGGCCTTCTGGGCCATCTCCGTTTCCTTAAAGATCACCTTGAATACATGGGTGTATTCTTGCTTCTTCCCTTTGTTTCGGAACTTGATGATTTCTGATACTTTCGCCCAGCTCTGGTTGGCCTCAATTTCTTCCGCTAGTTTTTCCTTCGTGCGATCACCTATCCATGGATTGAGGCGAAGGCAAATCACGCTGCGGTGGGCCTGTATTTGTGGTGGTACTGCGGGCTCGAAGTTTATCTCTTGGAGAACGCGAATGCCATCTTCCTTGCTGATTATTTTAATATCTTTTAACCTTCTGCAGATCGCCAAGTAACCGGTTGGGGTGTCAATAAGGCGAATTACTGCGACACTGAGTTTTCCGAAGATGGTCTCAAAGACTGTACCTCTCTCCGGTTTGGCCTGGCCGTTGATTACCCTGAGGGGTATTCGTGTGGCCAGATTCATTGCCATGTTGTTGAGGGTAACCCCCTCGTGGTCCTTGTTAGGCAAGCACTTAGGATAAGCAGACTCTCGTTTTGTGTGTGTAATTTGATGAGTATTATGCGAGTTTTGTGATTTTTTACCTTAGGGTGGCTCCCCCCATCCCCATGCTTTTTCAGCAGCCTTTGTCCCCGAAGGTATCACGTTGGTGAATGTTGGGATGAGTGTGGTAATGACGCATTATGGTGAGATGATAGATGATTGAGTATGTGTGAGACCAGGTGGCATCCTCCCGGGGGATGACTACTGACGAACTCATTGACAACGCCGCTGCCCGGGGGTGTTTGAATCGCGACTGCTCCCACCATGCACATAGACGATTGAGTATCCCTCTGTCGTTCTGGGATGGGCCTCCGCAGTGATTAGCAACGAAGGTTGCAGTCCGTCCCTTGTCCAGTCGAGCTTCAAGACATTGTTCTCCGCTGTGGGCTAATCCTCAACCAGCTTCCTCCAATGCCCCCAATTATGACTTCTCTAGTGAGCGATATAGTTGGGTAAGGCTATGTGCGGCGATTTTCCTCCGTGTGGCCGCTATGAAGCAAGGGGGAAGGGGATGATGGTTTTACCCGGTCATCTTCTTAAAAGCGTAGCCTGAAAAAAAGTTGATGCAAATGATGGTGAAAAGGGGGTGAAATGGTGTAGTAGTAATAGGGTATTATCTCTCTTGTGACTTCTATTTCTTCTACTTCTCTTTTATGGTAACTTCTAGGCTGACGCGTGGAAGCGATAATGGAAACGTTTTGGCAAAAACTATCCCAAAGCTTTTCCGCCTTTGCCGGTTGCTGACTTTTGCCCCCGAAATCCGAGCAGTCACTAAAACTCTTATAATTTTGACAATATGGTACAGTATATATTCATTTTTTCTCATCATCGCCCCCTACACCTCATCAGACTGCACGCTCCCCTCCTCCTCGACTCTCCTGGATCTCCTCCAAACTTCTCAACCAGCAGCCGTACTAGCTTCAATGGACGTCGAATCCCTTTTCACAAATGTTCCCGTGGATGAAACCATCGAATTAATAACTAAGGCCATCTACCAAACCGAAGGTAACACACCTCTTACTATCCACGAGGATATACTGCTTCAGCTCCTTCAGGCATGCACAAAAGAAGCTCCATTCTACGGTCCCGATGGGAAAATGTATGTGCAAATCGATGGCGTCGCGATGGGGGTCACCTCTTGGTGTCCTCTTTGCCAATTTTTATATAAGCTCACTTGAGGACAAGATTTTCAAAAACAATATAACACCCAAGCCTCCCATCTACGCGCGATATATCGACGATATTTTCCTGAACACAGATAACTTCGACCAAGTGAACGAACCTCGTAGAAACATTTAAGAACGAATCGGGCCTCAATTTCACCCACGAAATTGGAGATGAAGGATCACTTTCCTTCCTGGATATCCGCATAAGTGCCCAAGACTCTAAATTTGTGACAGAGGTATTAATTAAAGCTACAAATTTGGCGTTTTGCTTAAATGGCTCTTCAGAGTGTCCGGAAGGGTATAAAAGATCAGTCATTAACGCCTTAGTCAAAAGGGCTATCTCCCATTCATCTTCCTGGGCGGCCGTTGACCTCGAACTAAAGAGGGTATCCCGAGTCCTCATCAACAATGGCTATCCACAACGATCCATCGACGAACTTATAAAAGAAAAAATGGATTTGTCCACCAGTACTAACGTCCAGTCTACCACAAAGAAAAGCAGTATCGACCTTTATTACAAGGGTCACATGAACACTGGCTACCGTGAAGACGAAAAGGCTCTAAAAACCATCCTACATCGGAACGTTACACCAATCGACACGAATACAAATATTAACCTGATTATATTCTACAAAACCAAAGAAACGAGCAGCTGCATAATGAAGAATAGCTGCCTTCCGCCTATAGGTGAGCTCAAGGAGACCAACGTCGTGTATGAACTTTCGTCCAAAGTCGGTGACTGCGAACACCGCAACACCAAGTACGACGGCGTAACATCCACAACCCTCCCAAGGCGGTTGACAGCTCACCTTCAAGATGGAGCGATATAAAGGCACGTTCACTCCCATGTAACTGTCTTGAAACGCGAGGAGCTAACTAAGAACACCTCGATCACCATTAGGTTGAAAGATCAACGAAGGTTAAGAATGGCCGAAGCCGTAATTATATAAGCAAGAAAACCGGCAATCAACGTGCACGCCAGCCAGAGACCGTACTCCCATCATCTCGACGTCCCCAAGTTGAGCGTCATTAGAGGAAGCACGCAGCAAAAAATTAATTCCGTTTGTAGCACATAGTTTCCCCGTCCCCGGTCTTCCATTTATCCTTGCCCTCCTTTACCTAAAATTTAGATATAAAATCTCACCCTCCCCGTTATATACGGTTTTGTAACGCATAGTTTAACCTTCTAAAATTTCTTTTCATTTGCCGTTCCCCGATCTCCTTTTCCATTACCTCCTTTACCTAAAATCTAGATATATTTAATTAATTAATTCATGAAAGTGATGAAATGTGTGGTAGGTTTATAAATGTGTGAAAATGTTTTCTAGTTTGCCCTGGTGTTAGTGCATCACTAGTATGCTTTCTTATTATTTTTGGTTCATAAAGTTTTATTGCTCCGTCAGTAATGGTGCTGACTGTCGATGACAGCCAGGTTCCTCCATTGTTATATATATATATATATATATATATATATATATATATATATATATATATATATATATATATATATATATATATATATTATTTGTTTAGTTTAATCTGATCTTCCTTCGTGGCATTCAAGCCTTTCAATGTTTTTTATTATGCTAAATATCTCTAGTTAAATCGTATTAAGTTATCCATTTATTATTTTCAATCTGAATATTAGTTTGGGCACTTCGCCTCTTTTTGTTTATTTTATTCTCTCTTCCTCTTCTTATTTTAGTTGGTTAATTTTGTTGATTTGTTCTTTCTCAATTCTTTATGCTTGTTAAATTTAAATTGGGCACTTAGCCACTTTTTGTTAAGATGAATTATTTTTATTTAATTTTGAATCGAATTACATTAGGGCCTTTTGCCTTTTTTTATTTTAAATTTTCAATTTTTAATTTGGGCACTTTGCCTCTTTTGTTAGTTAATTTGTCGTTTGTTTAGTGTTTTAACCTGTATCAAATTATGATTTTGATTTAGGTCACTTCGCCTCATTTCATTAAGGTTATTTTCCTTTGTATAGCACTAAGTATATATCGGTAGCACGTTCTCTCTCGCGCAGGTTCTTCCGCTTGGGAACAGAGTTGTTCTACCAATTGCGCGTCTTCTGTTTCCTCGTATGTTCAAATCGATGTTTAAAGTTGGGAGTATTTCCTGATCGATTTTTTCCCAAGTGTTTCTCCCTAAGCCTTTGGATCTCCGTATTGACCGGCTTAGTCCGATTCTTTGGTGTAGAATCGATTGCCGAATACGGTCAATCCTTTGCGTGCCAGTAATCAGTAGAGTGTCTTTATTCTGTTTCTGTACCCTCTGCATAATTCTGAGAGAGGTACAGCTTGCCATCTGCGTGATCACGGCCGAGTACATTAGGACTGAGCGTGCCAAGGCCATGTACAGCTTTTTCTTGTTTGACACGCTGAGGCTTCGGAAACGGTAAAGTTTCCTCAGCTCTCTTTTGGCTAGGGAGACTCTGGTATTTATGTGAGCCTTATATCCAGATTTATAGAGTTGTAAGCCCAGGACTTTTCCCTCGTTGGAGTACGGATAGAGTTCGTTGTTGACAATGACGTCGTCAACTTTCCGGCGGTTCATTGAAATTATGGTGAACTTCTGGCGGTTGGTCTTAATTTTCCACTTCTTCTCATAACGGTTGATATTGTCAATTTCGACAGCTGTCACCCTCGCCTGACTTCCAGAGTTCCTGAATGGACTCAGGACGATTTGGGTGATGTCATCTGCGTATTGCAGATACATCGAATCGTACCTCACTGGAGCAGGCAGGTCAATTGTGTACACTAGGTACAGCAAAGGGCTCAGACAGCTGCCTTGTGAACTCCCGCCTCGAGTTCGAATTCGGGTCCTTTGCAGCCCTCGATTTGGGCTCTCCAATCTGAGTCATAGTTGCAAAGGACCCTTTCCAGGAGTGGATTAAGCTGGAGGTTGAGGATCTTGAATTGTAGCCCTCTCAGCCAAACATTATCGAAGGCCTTCTTTACATCCCGCAGCAACACGTCTACTTACCTTCTCTCAGCTTTACTGCAAGCGAGTTTTTCCGTTAGGAGGACACGAGGGCTGTTTCCGTTCCTCGTCCCTTGCGGAACCCGTGCTGCTGAGGGTTGTGAGCTCCCAGCTCGGCTAGTTGTTCTTGAAGCCTGTCAGCTAGGAGTTTCTCGTAGACTTTCGCAACGATCGCCAGCAGGGCGATCGGCCTGTAATTTACCAGTTGATCGGGGGGTTTATCTCCCTTGGGTATGAAGTTTCCCTTAGCAATCTTGAAACCTTCCGGGAAGTAGCCCGTATTCAGGGAAGCGCTATAGATGTTTACGATTCCCTGAATGATCTGCTGTGGGGCACTAACCAAGTTGTTCCTGGTGATGCCCGTCCAGCCTGGTGCCTTTTGTTGGAAGGTTCTTACAGTGGCCATGACCTTCTCTGGTGTTATGGGACCTCCGTGGTCCGCCATCTCTTTGCTTTCGTTGACTCGATGTTGTGGGTGCGTGCGGTGAATTACCTGATTCAGTTCTTCGATCAGTTGGCCTTCGAATTCCAGGTCGAACTCGTCGTTTTCTTCAGGGGTGATCCTAAAAACGTTTTTCCAGAAGTTCCTGAACCTGTCTTCCAGAACCGTCGAGTCCTCTATAAGTTCACTGTCGACTTTGGCTATCAAGTTGTTCCAGATAACCTCCTGTTGGAGATTGATATCCTCTCTAAGCTCTGTGCTTAGGCGTCGAAGGAGCGAGCTTCTTTCCCAGCTGGGACCCTCCCGTCTTATTTCCTCGTGCATTTCCCTGTGAACACGAGCGATATATCTCCTCTCCTCTGTCCCTCTGGGCTGAGGAGGTGTTTTATACCCTGTTATGGGTAGGCTCTCGCGGTCCGCATTTATTATTGACGTTGTTATCCTCTACAGTTCCCTGTCTATCTCCTCTAACGACGCCGCGCTTAGGTCAGCTGGCGTATATTGACTGAGTCGTCTCTTGTAACGATCCCACTGGCCAGGGCGTAGTTTTTCCGGAGAGGGACTGGGAGCTAAATCGGTGCGAGAGATACTGTGGCGAGTATCGCTATGTGATCACTTGGGACTGTTGGTCCTGGCTCACTATGGTAGTTGAATTGGAAGCCTTAACTTGTTAAGATTATATCAGGCTTAGTTGCTGATCTCGAAGTGATATAGGTCGGAAAATCCACCCCTATTCTCTGGATGTTTTTCCTTCCCATAATCAGTTCCAAGTTTCGGCCTCTATCGTTGGTACTACCATAGCCCGCCGCACGGCATCTGACATTGAGGTACCCCCCTAAGAATGCCATTCTGCGGTGCCCGAACAGTGTGTAGAAGTTACTTAACGGGAGATAGGCTCGGCGAGGGGGCTGATAGGCTGCGGCTATCACGAGGTCTCCTACCACTGTATGCAGCTCGATCGCCACAAAGGACTCATCGAGTTCTGGTAGGGGTTTAACGGAGATGTTCCTCTTGACAGCTATTGCAGCACCATCGAACCTTTCCTGGGAATGATTCTTCATGACTTCTCTGTAGCTCGCTATTTTAATTCGACCAGCTGTGGTGTCGATACCGTGCTCCGTTATAAGAATGATGTCGGGGTCAAGCACTCGGAATATGTTTCCATATGCCGTGGCCTTCCCCTCCCATCCATTCACGTTGAGTGTCAGAATCCTCATTCTATTGCTTACTCTCTCTCCATCTTCGTTTGTCTAGTGTTTCTGGGTGATGTTCTTCTTTCTCCCACTTTTCTTTTTTCTGAACTCAGCGTTCGAGAATTGCTCGCAGGTGCTGTGATGTAGGGTCACATTTTGTGCGAGCAAAGCTTCTTCCACTGATTCATGTTTGACTTCGTAGTCGTACTTCCACTTGTAGATTTTTGATTTTATACCTTGGAAAATATTCATGGCTTCCATTTCCTCGAGAAAGGGAAATTGGTCGCAGGCGTAAATTTTCAAATTGATGTTGTTTGCCCGCAATCTTTTATTTTGCCTTTTCTTTCCCTTGGTTTCCTGGGATTATCTTGCTTCGGAGTCTGAGGAATCTGAGGATTCCGAGGAACTGTTAGTTTAGTATTATTTTTCTCCGACGTGATTGCCTGGCTCTGTCTAGGCGCAGGAGGTTTTGCCTCGACTACTTGTTTCTTCTCTATTTTTATTAGCCACTTTATTGGTGTTGTCTTACTCTGCTGGTTGCTGTTTTGGAACCATCTATAGATGCAGTACATCCCCGGAAGGGGGGTTGTCCGGGAACCACATTTATTCCATCCCATTTTGGGGACAGCATCTGGTTCAGCTCTGTCACGAATGTGCCCGGGCGAGTTAGGTTCATAACGTGCGCGTGAAGGATGCACGTCATGATTTTTGTCGAGTTTTCATTTTGTAGTTTGAGGCATATATTTTGGGTGTCTACCTCCGAGAGGGCTGCCTTTGCTGCTTGGACGTAGGACGTGTTTGCCCTACGCGTTTCCTCATTTTCTTGGCCTCCTGCTTATTCCTCATTATTTCCTTTTTTGCGGGACATGACATGGCCATAGTCCTATGTCCCTGGCCGCAGTTCACGCAATTCTCGGTGTTGCTGTTGCAGATCCGCCAATTGTGCCCCTTCTCGCTGCATTTAGAGCACGTCTCTTGAGGCTCTTTGCAGTTCTTGGTGGCATGTGACTCCATCTTGTAGCAGTTGAAGCAGAATTGGAGAGGATTATATTCTCCTTTCTCAACTTGCTCCCCGCTAATTTTGGCATTAAACATAAGAAGGCCTTGTTCCTTTGCCTTATGAGCCATGGTCGTTTTCGCGAAGACCACCTTAAACACATGGGTGTACTCGCTTCCATCCCTTCTGTTCTTAAATTTGATTACCTCGGCTACCTTGGCCCAGGCTTGCCGAAGCTGGATTTGAACACTTATTTCGTCCGCGGAGTGTAGGCCAATCTACAGGTCGATTCTTTGGCATACCACGCTCCTGTGGGCCAGGATCTGTTTTGGTACTGCTGGCTGCAGCCCAATGCCTCGAAGGACCCCCAACTGCCTTCTCCTTAGTAATATCCTCAATATCTTTCTCTTTTTAGCAGATTGCGATGTACCCCAAGGCTATGTCAAGCACCCTCACCATGGCAATGCCCAACTTGCCATACACAGCCTCGAATACGCTCTCTCTGCTAGGATTGGGCTGCCCGTCGACAACCCGCAGAGGTATTCTAGTTGTGTGCTCTTGGGCCATCTCTTCACGAGAGTGGCCCCTCAGCCCTGGGTTTACTTTACCTCACACAACTTTTATTATGGGCGACTTGATTTAAGTCAATATGTCGCACCTTTACTTCTTATGCTTCTATTTTTAGATTTCTTGATGACTCCATCTACTTCGTCGCTAAGCTTTCGTGAACGTGAACTGCCAAATGGGGGATGAATGATAGTGAGTGGACCCGGGGAGGCTCCTAAGATGGGTGAAGTGTGGTGGACTTGATGATGGGTGGTGATAGAATCAATTACCACCATCCGGGGTGCCGCCTCATCTGGGGTTTGGATATCGATGCTGTTTCCAACTTGCACAGGGACGGTTGCATGTCCTCCTGTGGTCTTGGCCGGAAGCTACCCTTAGAGATTAGAGCGAACTCTTCCCCAAAGCTTTCAGCATCGCCTCGTAACCGGGGGTCTCTTCCGTAGAGTTCCACAGTGGGCTAATCCTCAAATCTGCTTTCCTTTATGTCCCCAATTATGTCTATCAAAGTGGACCGACATAGTTGGAGCGAGACTAGATGAATGGCAGATCAGTTCATTTCGGCTTTGCAACTCCGTCGAGGGAGGGGGGGAGGAGTTAGGTCGACTTTATTCGCATAGGAGCCGGTTAAAAATATCTTCTGTATGGTCCCCGTAGGGATGGCGTTTTGAAGTTGCCTCGCCTCAACCTTTTCCTCCTTTACCGAGTAAGAGATGTAATTTCAGCGTCGATTTTTCAAATGAATTCTTCTGCCTTCCATCTAGATATAAATTTTGAAATTGATGTAATAAGTAGGAAATGTGTGGTAGGTATATATAGATAAAAAGAAGTTGAATTTTGCCCTGGTGTAGAGGGCATCTCTCAGTTTTTTTCTGTTAGTTTGTTTTTTTCTTCCTCCCGGGGTTCAGGTTGTTATTTCATTTCTGTTTATTTTGTTTTAATAGTGGGCACTTCGCCTATTTTTCTTCAGTTTTAATGACACTTAGGTGTTTGTGGTTTTCATAATCAAGTATATATTCCGATTTGTTTTCTTGGGAGAAGTTTCTTCCACTCAGGAATAGGGCTTGCCTGGTGGCGCGTACCCTAATTGCTCTCGGAATGTCTAGATCGAGATTCATATTCGGGAGTATTTCATTTTCGATCTTGTCCCAGGTCTTTCTCCCTAGCCTTTGAAGTTCTGTTTACTGTATATGGTCGTTCCTTTGAGCTCAAGCTATAAGCCGGGCTGCTTTGTTCTGCACTCTCTGCATTTTTCTGAGAGAGGTGGAACTCGCAGCCTGCATGACGTCTGCCAGGTACACTAAGGTTGAGCGCACTAGAGCAGTGTACAGCTTCTTAAGGTTTTTGGAACTGAGGCTATTAAATCTATACAGTTTTCCGAGCTGTATTTTGGCTAGGGAGATTCTGCTGTTAATGTGCACTTTGTATCCTTTAGATGTTAAGTGTAGACCTAGAACTTTGACTTCATTTATGTACGGGTATACTTCGCCGTCCACTAAGAGATCCACACGTTTTCGGCGGTTAATTGGAAACATCTGGAACTTTCGACGGTTGGTCTCCATTTCCCACTTTCGTTCGTATCGACTGATGTTATCGATTTCCATGGCTGTCTGCCTTGCTTGAAATCCAGCATGTTTGTAGTAACCGGGGACGATTTATGTAATGTCATCTGCGAACTGCAGGTACATCACTTCCTCCCCTACTGGATCAGGTAAGTCCAGTGCGTACAAAAGGTACAGCATCGGACTCAGACAGACACCTTGTGGAACACCCGCCTCAAGTTCAAACTCGAGTCCTCTGTAGCCCTCGATCGAAATTTGGACTTTTCTGCGCATAATGTAGTCGCAGAGGACCCTTTTCAGGATTGGGTTCATCTGGAAGCCTAAGATCTTGTATTGTAGGCCTCTTAGCCAAACCTTATCGAAGGCCTTTTGTACATCTCGCATTACCACGCCTACTTATTTCCTCTCAGCTTTACAGCAGGCGAGCTTTTGGGTGAGAAGGGCAAGGGTTATGCCAGTCCCCCTTCTTTTGTGGAACCCGGGGTGTTGAGGGCTGTGAGCTTCCAGCTCAGTCAGTTGGTCTTGTAACCTGTTGGCTAGAAGCTTCTCGTAGACTTTGCCTATAATCTCTGGGAGGGATATTCCCATCTTTATGGGAATAAAGATGGCTTTAGCTATCTTGAAACCGTCGGGGAAGTAGCCCGTATTCAGGGAAGCATTGTAGATGTTCGTGATTCGCTTAATGATCTGCCGGGGGGAATGCACCAAGTTATTTTTGGTGATGCCCGTCCAGCCTGGTGCCGTTTGTTTGAAGGTTTTTGTAAATGCTATGACCTCTACAGGTGTAGTTGGGCGGCCATGGTCTGCCAAAATCCTCCTTTCATCAACTTAGGAATGTGGGAGCGTGCGATGCACAATCTGATTAAGATCTTCAATCAGTTTGCCCTCGAATTCCTGGTCGATTCCGCATTGTCTTCTACTGTTATCTTGAAGACACCCTTCCAGAATGTGCGGAATCTTTCTTCCAACACCGCCGGGTCTTGCAAGTAGTCATCGCCCTCCTTAATGAGGGTTTTTTCTCTACTTGTAAGACCTATCAACTTGTTCACAAGTCGCCAGAACACATCAGGTTGCACCTGGCTGTCAACTTTTTCATCCAGGCTGTCCCAGATTTCAGCCTGTTGCTGGTTAATAGCCTGCTTAAATTCTTCTCCCAGGCGTAATAGCAGCGTGGTTCTTTCCCGATTTGTACCTTCTCTCCTGATTTCCTCGTACACCTCCCTATGCACTTTAGCGATCTCTCTCATTTCCTCGGTCCATCTGGGTTGTGGGAGAGTTTTGTACCTCTTCATCGGTACACTCTCGCGATCTGAACGTCCCTCAACACAATGTCTACATAGAACCTGTTCACTTGGGTGTATGCTACTTTCTCAGTTAGGAGAGCCAGGGCGGTGTCTGTGCCCCCTTTTTTCGGAACCCATGCTGTTGTGGGTTATGCGCTCCTAACTCGCCAATCATGGCACAGGAAAATTTTAAACCATTCAGACGGATTTTTTTTCTATCGATAAGCGTACAAAAATTGGCCAATCATGAACCAGGAAAATTTTAAAGGGAAAACTATATGTTACAAAAACGTATATAACGGGCGCTAAAAGATTTTAGCGAACAGGCTACAAGCTCAAATGAGCGAGATGTGGTTCCCCGATAATCCACCAGATGCTCGCGAAAAACGGAATGAGCGAGATGTGGTTCCCCGATAATCCACCATCGGGAGACGTACTCCAATTGCAAATGATCCCCAAAGAAATAAGTAGTAAAAGTCAGGAAAAGGAGAAGAATAACGTTAAAGAAGTCAGACGGCCAGATACAAGGATCGAGGCCAAAAAAGGGAGATAGAGGCGGCCGCTAAGGCAGCCCAACTAACTACACAGTGTGTGGAAAGAGAAACAGAGTCCTCCGATACCACGGACACCTCGGACATAGAGGGCTCCGTATGTGAGGGGAAACCCCAAAAAGGGAAAAGAAAAAGTAATAAGAAAATCGACGCCGACATAGTAAAGCTCAACATCGAAAAAGCTACGCCTCGTCGAACTGGGAACGCTACAAGGAAATCCTTGCTAGATACGGACCAGCGGACCTAAACGGAGCAAGGCTAGAGAGGATCGATGAGGAGCTGGAGACGATAACTGCCCACATCATCGAAGCAGATGGCGAGAGTGTACCGATGAAGAGGTACAAAACTCTCCCACAACCCAGATTGACCGAGGAAATGAGAGAGATCGCTAGAGTGCATAGGGAGGTGTACGAGGAAATCAGGAGAGAAGGTACAAATCGGGAAAGAACCACGCTGCTACGACGCCTGAGTGAAGAACTTAAGCAGGCTATTAACCAGCAACAGGCTGAAATCTGGGGACAGCCTGATTGAAAAAGTTGACAGCGAGGTGCGACCCGATGTGTTCTGACGATTTGTGAACAAGTTGAAAGGTCTTACAGTGAGAGAGCTACCACCCAATTTCACTTTTGGAATTTGGCGGGAAACTCTTTGAGAAGATCATCAACGAGAGAGTGGTATCTCACCTGGAAGAAACCACCTCTCTCTACAACCCTTGACAATACGGGTTTAGAAAGAAGCGAAGTGCGGAAATGCCAATCAATGTCATTACGCAAAAGCTTGCCCAAGCCAAACGGGACAGGAGTTACGTGGATATTTTTTGTCGGGATGTACTGCAGCGGGGCATGCAGTATAAGATTTTACGGCTGAGTCTAAGTAAAAACTTGGAAAGAACTCTCTGTGACTACGTCATGGAGAGAGCGGCTTATGTCAGTCTATGGTGCACGGACGGACCAAAGTTACCGCTCACTGCGGGCCTTCCGCAGGAGGGGTGTCTGTCCCCCACCCTTTACTCGATATACACCGCGGATATCCCAGCCCCTGTGTACCCCTCTTCTCTCAATATTCAATACGCCGATGATTTCAGCCAAATAATCATATTTCCATGGAGGAATGCACCGTGGCAAGCTCGCATGACAGCGGTAGAAACTGAAAATCTAAACACCTACGAGGCTCAGTGGAAAATTAGAACCAACCAGGAAAAATTCAAGGTGGTCCTCATTGGACGCACCAGAACAGCAGATGTGAGAGTGGGGGATACTCGCTATCCCTACACCAATGAGTGCAATGTACTCGGTATGAAAATGAATTCTACCGGGTACAAGAAGCACGTTGAAGAACGAATTTCTCGAGCCTCGACCGCTGCCAGAACCCTATACATGTTCAGAAATCTACGTGAAAGCAGCAAGTAAAAGATCTACAATGCCCTTGTCAGATCTACGTTGCTTTACCCAGCCTCCATCCTCTCTTGTGTCTCAAAAACACAAAAGGGCCGACTTCAAGTAGTGCAAAATAAATGCATGTACATAATCACAGATAAACGCAGGCAAGAAAGAAGACGACAAGAAGACCTGCACAGAGAGGCCGAGATAATTTCCATTAACCAAGTCCTCGAAGAACTTTCCCGGAAATGCAGGATCTGGTTAATCGAGAACCGAGTGAAGAAATTACTCAAATGATTAACCAGAACAGAAGAGCAGAATGTCGCGCCAGATTTCCAAGCTCCGCCAACCGAGTGGCTAGCGGGGATGAAGTGTCGTTCTACGCATGATGAGATGTATAATCTAATCTAATGTAAGAAAACAACCGATTCAAGACCAAAACTCAATTATGACAAAAAAATCACCGATGAAGACAACACAAAACCAAGAAAGAAGAAAACAACCGAATACGACGAGAACTCTACCGACTAAGAAAAAACAAAAAAACTAAAACACACACACACGCAAAGAATACAAAACATTAAGCACGCACTTAAAAGTTTAAAAAAACATAAACAAATAAGCAATGCATATCACACAACAAAGTTAAACTAAAGTTATCAAGACAAATGGCTTGAACGCCCTAAAAAAAAAAAATCAACAAAAACAACATAGAATACATGCTACAAAGAAATAATGAAAGTGATAGGTTTGATCATTAGGCTCTAGCATCTCTTTGCACCCTAACACACTTCTTTCTCTTTTCACCGCTTGTCTATTTTCTCTATCTATCCATACACTCCTATCGTCCTTCCCTACACGCACCCACACTTTAAATTAATTCACAAAAGGGTGTTGAGTCAGTAGAATTTTCACCGTAGACTCATCGTACGAAACGGATCTCTTTTCAAGCTCTCCAAAGAAGTTTATTACTGGCAAAGGCGGCAAAGGCAAGGGAAAGCCAATTCAAAAACGTGAACTTGCCACACTTTTTCCCCACGGGGACTCCAGAAATCGAAGATAATTTACGGAGCCACATATTGCCGACCCATGTCTGGCTAATCCCCCCGTGCCCCCCTTATCGGGGCAAGGGAGCGGAAATGAACTGAACTGACATTCATCTAGTCTTGCTCCAACTATGTCGGTCTACTTTGATAGACACAATTGGAGACGTAAAGGAAAGCAGGTGGAACACTAAGGAAGAGACCACCCGGTTACGAGGCGATGCTGAAAGCTTTGTGCAAGAGTTCGCTTTAATCTCCAAGGGTAGTTTCCGGCCAGGACCACAGGAGGACATGCAACCGTCCCTGTGTAAGTTGGAAGCAGCATCGATAACCAAACCCCAGACAAGGCGCACCCCCAAGCGCTGGTAGTTGACTCTATCACCACCCATCATTAAGTCTACCACTTTTTACCCGTCTGAGGGGCCTCCCCTGGGCTCGCCCACCATCATTCATCCATCCCATCCGGCAGTTCATGTTCATGGAAACTTGCTTGCAACGAGGACGGGGCAGCACTTAAAACCCTTCAAAAAAGAAGAATCAGACCCTACAGTAAGGGGAATATAGCGACGAACATCCAGAACCCACTTGAAGGAGACAGCAACCCAACCGCAATGGACGACCGAGAAGGAGCGAAGAGGGTTTCCTTGGCATCCTCCCCGGTCGGGAGAAACCCTTCCGGGAACAGACGCTAAAGAGCATATATGCGGATATAGGAGTGGTCCTCCTACGGCTTAAATAGCAATACAATGGCTAAGTGGTGCTATGCGACACAGAGAAAGACCTCGATCTCCTTTTGAGTGAGGGCGCAGCCAAGAAACTCGGCAACATAGGAGTAACCCCCCCGGACGCCGCCTGACATCCAAACAAAGAGATCAGTAATATGCCGGCGTCTTGACCCATGTGTAGGCAAACATACAGCCCAAGAGATAAAAGAAGAACTAGAAAGAGAGCAAAAAGGGGCAAAAGTCAAAGCCGTAATAAAATTCAAGGACCAGAATGGAGAGGATCACAACCATGTTTTTAAAGTGATCTTTCGATCGATGGAGATCGCAAAGAAAGACACCGAGCAAGGACTCCTAGCATTTTAACGAAAATCTCCCCCCGACCAGATAGAAAGGGAAACATTCGCTTCAGTGCAAGTGTGCTTTACATGCTACGCGCTGGACAAGCACCCAACCAAAGAGTGTACCTTCAAAGGTAAAGCTTGCTCTGAATGCTCAAGCCAGGAACACAGGTGAGATGAGTGCAGAAACACAGAAAAAAAAATTGCTTGAACTGTGGAAATGGGCATAGGACTCTGGCCATGTCATGTCCAGTCAAGAAGCAACTTATTCGGAAGAAGAAAGCCGATATCAACCCAGAGAAAGAAAGGAGAAAAAATACTACCTACGCTGCAGCAACAGCTAACGGAAGCATCTCTGCACCCACTGCACAGACCACAACGGTCAATATCGAGGGCACCATGAGGCCCGACTTAATACTGTGCATAATGCATGCACACTTTGTCAACATGGCGAGCTCAGGTTCATATGCAACCAAACTCAACACCATGCTTGAGAAAAACGGACTAAAAAAAATGTGGTTCCCGGAGAGCCCACCCTCGAATGAGTTGTACAAAATGAATATGACTCCAAAGGAAACTACTAGCCAAGTAGAAGAAGATGACAAAAGTGAAATGGATACCGAATCAGATGAAGAAAGCGCAAAAGTGACCTCAGAAAAACAAAAATCAAAAATGACCACCCAACACTTCAACATCAAAATATTCGGATCTCATGCTTACCCCATTCCTAAGCAATATAAGCAGAAGGAAATAGTCGACGGACTAGTCAAGGGTAAATTTAGATGGGAATATGAAACAAACGCAAACGAAACCGAAGTTCACAACGCACTGAAACAGGACATGTTATTCATCGCTCCAGAATCATGCAGCAACATCTCATGCGGTGAATTTAAAAAGAAAAGAAATGGACGCACTCGATCCCCAGGCCGACCAGAAAAGGCAAAGTCAGGTAGAGAACACAAACAAACATAACAGCAATGGACACGTATCAAAGTAAGCTTAAAATATTCACCTTGAATGTTAAAGTCTGAAAAGAAAAACGCTTAATCTACTCCAACATAGTAAGAAAGGAAGATCCAGACCTAATCATCTTAACAGAACATGGCATATCCACAGATACAGAAACAAAAAAAATCCCCAACTATAAATTCTTAACAACAAACTACTCACAGTGAAGATATGACGGAGTTGCCCTAGGCATTAAAAAAGGCATACCCTTTACTGAAATAAAAGGGCTAGAGGAATCATTTTTAGCTGTGAAAATAAAAATGACTACAGGTGACCTGGTCATAGCCGGGGCTTAAAAACCTAATAGACGCTCGTACCCACCGATACCCAATTTCATCAAGCTATTCCGTAAACAAGCCTCAACCTTTCTAGCCGGAGACCTTAATGCAAGGTGCAGGGAAGCAGGGTACACAACCCATACAAACGGAACGGAAAAAACCCTACAACTCCTGATGCAAAGAGGCCTATTAAACAGAGAAGGACCTGACTTCCCTACGTATCTCACAGCCCTAGCCTCGACTACCCCAGATATTATTTTAACTAATCAAAACTTTAATTTAAATCACCACACACAGCCAGGTCCCGCAACTGCCTCCGATCATTTAAGCATAATTACCACTGTAGGGGAATGGTCACTCCCCCCCCCCCTCGTTCACTCTTGGTGCAGTTCCAAGGCGGTTACTGCAAAGACATCCAGCCCAGGCATCGGCGAGTCAACAGCGTAACCGCAGTGTGGCGCAACTCGGTGCCATGAAAGACCCTAAAGGTCAAAATGTAAGATCTCCCCCAGGAGAGTGAGATCCAGTTTCACGTCAAATAAGAAATTGGAGACGTGTTTGTCCCAATCTCGAAGGCTAACGAGGAGCCGATGTTTGACTTCGTGGGAAAGACCGTTTGGAAAAAGAACTCTCCTGGGGCCGTCCTCAAGCCCCTCCCCCCCTTACCACTCCCCCAGCGGGGGTACGAGGTATAAATGAGGAACTCTGAGGAAAATCGAGGTAGTATACGTCAGTCTCTAGGTGACGAAGTCTTCGGATCAAACCGAACTACCGAGACTTAAGAGGTAGAGTACTTGGCTCGCCAGACCAAGAAGTACCCTGCAAGAGAGGCAGGGCTACCTACCTTAAGGGGCTAAGAAGAAGCTCATCCTCGAGCTAAGTCCCTGGTTATCAAACCAAACGATAAGTTAACTTTGGTAAGTTCAACTTACTCTCGCCAGAGAGACTCCTCATATCCTGGTGCACCTTAAACACAGGAGTATTCCTCGTCCTTGAGGAATTAAGAAGAAGAAGGAAAAGGCCCCCCCTCGAGCCCGTTATTCGGTGGCCACACCGAACTCCTAAGTTAACTTAGTAAGGAACCAAGTTCAAGTTATTCTCGCCCGAGAAATCCCCCTCCGTTATACTCACCCTTGAGGAAGACTGGAATTAAGAAAAAGCTCATCCTCGAGCTAGTTCCGGGTTACCGAACTGAACGTTAAGTAATTTATTCTCGCCAGCGAAACCCCCCTCCGTTATCCTCGCCCTTGAAGAAGACCCTCCCCGAGTTCAGTCCTCGTCCATAAGGAAATAAGTAACGAAGGAGAAAAGCTCCTCCTCGAGCTCGTTACTCGGTGGTCACACCGCACTCCAAGTTAACTTGATTTAAGAACCAAGTTCGACTCACTCTCTCCAGAGAGACCACGACTGCCTAGGTGTTGCATAAAGCACCGTATTTGTTCTCGACCATTGAAGAACCCCCCCCCTCCCCGGAAGAACGTGTGCCCCCCCCCCCCCCCTCCCAGCTGCCACCCTCGCCAAAACGACCGTGGAATTTCGCCCATCTACATCTGGACACACGGCACGCGTCGTGAGTCAATAACATTTCTGAGGCCAATAAACTCCACATGAGTCCGTAAGCCTAATTCTTATATTATTGTTTTGTGTAGAGAAAACGTTAACCAATTTCTGTGGGTAAACTAATTTAATTAATTTTTGTTTAGGATAATATTCAGAGTATTGCTGTAATTAATGTTTAGATGTTGTGTATTCAATGGTTAAAGATAAAATATAAGTTATTTTGGGATTAATGTCCGTTTCTCTTATATATATCCTTACGTGCTTCAGAACGGCTCTGTTCTTTAAGATATTCTTATAATATCAATATATTAGACACTCTTAGCACTCTTAGAATAGAACAAAAAGGGGGGAATTCTACGACATAAATAAAAGTGGTGTCAGGTTTGTAGGTTGTTATTAGAAAGAACGCAGCAGTGTCTAATTTAAGAAAGAGCTAACACGTATAGGAATATCAGGAATAAGAGAATAATTGACGAGAGGAAAGTTGGTAGAGTTAGGGGTGGTAACAATCTAAAGGTAATTGGTAGGTCAAGTGGTAAATTTGTTGTCGGGAGTGGTATTTCAATCAGCATAGTAGTGGGATTAAGGGTAAGTTATGCTGAGCGCTACCTGGTGAGTGGTGGCATAATTACCTGAGAATACAGAAAGGAAAAATCGACGGACCAACACGAAATGGATCCAGTCAAAAGATTTTACCAACAAGCCCAAAGTCTGGGACTTGAAGGCACAGAGATGCACGACTACGTCATGGCAGAACTAAGAATAGATTGTGAAGAAGAAAAAAGAATTTTGGATATAGAAGAAGAACAAGAATAAAAAAGTTTGAGAGAGAAACAGAGGATATAATAAGAGAGGATAAAAGAGAACGTGAATTAATGGAAATACGGATGAACCGGAAAAGTGAAGAATCCCGAATACAGCTGAAAATAGAAATAGAGGAAAGAAGATTCTCAAGCGGAATTAGAACAAACGAAAGAATAATACTGTTGAAAAGAGAAGCACAGCAATTCAGAATAGGGATAAAAATGGAAGATGAAGAAAGAAGACTAAAGATAAAGCTGGAAGATGAACAAAGAAGAACTCGACGGGAAAATGAAATAGCGAAAGCAGAAAAAGAGGCGGAGGAAAGGAGAATGAGGAGGAAAAAAGAACGTGCTCAAGCTGAAAGAGAAGAGAGAGAAGAAAAGGAAAGATTGCTCGCACTCGAAAGAGCACCTATCGAGAATCTCATAGAGGTTCGAGAAGTTGTAGCCCGGCCTGGACCTAAGAAAGGACCTTTGAGGGAAACCCAGCCAAATGGGGTAACGATGGAAGAAGTAGGAAGTAGGAATGAGGTACCAGCATGTGTACCTAAGGAAGAACCTACGAGGAGAACCCAGCCAAATGGGGTTATCAGGGAAGAAGTAGAAGGTAGAGTAGAGGTACCTGCAGGTGTACCCGAGGAACTACCTACTAAGAGAAGTGAGTTAAATGAGTTGACAAGGAAGGAGGAAAGAGGTGCTATTGCGATACACCCAGGTAAGACTAATCAAATGGTAGACGCGGATGAGTATCCCCTACCCCTAGTAGTCTCCTCCCCGAACGGAACGTCCACGGAGTTACCGCTAAATTGCCAAGTCGTAATGAGCACCACGCCCATTAACGACCTCACAGGGAAAAGTTTTCTCGATCCCCAAAGATCGAACCCAGACACGATCTTCCCGTGTACCTGGTTAAAGGAGAGCTATGGGACTCAAGTTCTCATCAATTATGCCCCGCTGCAACAGGCCGCTCTAGCCATAATGTTCAATTTAAGGGTAGTCAAGTACCATAAGAAGGGTAATTCGAGAAGGTTGAAATACCGCTACCATTTAGTAACATGCTGGGTTGACTCAATAACCCGAACGGCCGACTCAGGCGCGGTAAAGTATTGGTCTTAGAGCACCATTTTAGGATCAGCTACATCAAAGGAGCCGATAAAGGACAGCTGCTCTATAGGCGGAGACGAAATACCATTGAGGGTTATTTCAGCACCTAATGGCGTGAAACCATGTTTTCATTTGTTGTACGTGTTAATATTTATCGGTCGGATTTAAGTTCTCAAAAACTTAGAAAGGTAAGGAAGTAGCTTGTTTTGTTGTTGTTGTTTTTTTTTTTGGGGGGGGGGGGGGCAATCGATGAATTAAGGTTTTGTTATGTTCATGTAAAATTGTAAATCGAGTATGTCTAGTTCGACACATTGCCTGTGTAAACGCGCGCGAGGGCGTACATGTGTAAGGAAACTTAATGTATGAGAGGGCTCAAGAAATACAACTTTGCTAATCTCGACTAGGTTGAGTAAGTTGTTTTGAGTTCCCGGGACCATCCCCCCTCCCCATTAAATTCTTCGATGGGAGGTGTTGTAGGGGAATGGTCACTCCCTCCCCCCCACCCTCGTTCACTCTTGGTGCAGTCCCAAGGCGGTTACCGCAAAGACATCCGGCCCAGGCATCGGCGAGTCAACAGCGTAACCGCAGTGTGGCGCAACTCGGTGCCATGAAAGACCCTAAAGGTCAAAATGTAAGATCTCCCCCAGGAGAGTGAGATCCAGTTTCACGTCAAATAAGAAATTGGAGACGTGTTTGTCCCAATCTCGAAGGCTAACGAGGAGCCGATGTTTGACTTCGTGGGAAAGACCGTTTGGAAAAAGAACTCTCCTGGGGCCGTCCTCAAGCCCCTCCCCCCCTTAACACTCCCCCAGTGGGGGTACGAGGTATAAATGAGGAACTCTGAGGAAAATCGAGGTAGTATACGTCAGTCTCTAGGTGACGAAGTCTTCGGATCAAACCGAACTACCGAGACTTAAGAGGTAGAGTACTTGGCTCGCCAGACCAAGAAGTACCCTGTAAGAGAGGCAGGGCTACCTACCTTAAGGGGCTAAGAAGAAGCTCATCTTCGAGCTAAGTCCCTGGTTATCAAACCAAACGATAAGTTAACTTTGGTAAGTTCAACTTAATCTCGCCAGAGAGACTCCTCATATCCTGGTGCACCTTAAACACAGGAGTATTCCTCGTCCTTGAGGAATTAAGAAGAAGAAGGAAAAGGCTCCCCCTCGAGCCCGTTATTCGGTGGCCACACCGAACTCCTAAGTTAACTTGGTAAGGAACTAAGTTCAAATTATTCTCGCCCGAGAAATCCCCCTCCGTTATACTCACCCTTGAGGAAGACTGGAATTAAGAAAAAGCTCATCCTCGAGTTAGTTCCGGGTTACCAAACCGAACGTTAAGTAATTTATTCTCGCCAGCGAAACCCCCCTCCGTTATCCTCGCCCTTGAAGAAGACCCTCCCCGAGTTCAGTCCTCGTCGATAAGGAAATAAGTAACGAAGGAGAAAAGCTCCTCCTCGAGCTCGTTACTCGGTGGTCACACCGCACTCCAAGTTAACTTGATTTAAGAACCAAGTTCGACTCACTCTCTCCAGAGAGACCACGACTGCCTAGGTGTTGCATAAAGCACCGTATTTGTTCTCGACCATTGAAGAACCCCCCCCCCCCCTCCCTGGAAGAACGTGTGCCCCCCCCCCCCTCCCAGCTGCCACCCTCGCCAAAACGACCGTGGAATTTCGCATAACATTTCTGAGGCCTTTAAACTCCACATGAGTCCGTAAGCCTAATTCTTATATTATTGTTTTGTGTAGAGAAAACGTTAACCAATTTTTGTGGGTAAACTAATTTAATTAATTTTTGTTTAGGATAATATTCAGAGTATTGCTGTAATTAATGTTTAGATGTTGTGTATTCAATGGTTAAAGATAAAATATAAGTTATTTTGGGATTAATGTTCGTTTATCTTATATATATCCTTACGTGCTTCAGAACGGCTCTGTTCTTTAATATATTCTTATAATATCAATATATTAGACACTTTTAGCACTCTTAGAATAGAACAAAAAGGGGGGGGGGACATTCTACGACACTAAAAAAAAAAAAGTGGTGTCAGATAAGTAGGGTTTTTATCAGAAAGAATTCTACGACAACCACCATCTCAACTTCGCCCATAAAAATAAAAATATCACGAAGAAAAGCAACTTAAACACAATAGAAACAGGATCCCTTAACAACCAAAGTAAAGAGGAAATAGATGCCCAACTAGAGTTAATTACCAGTAAAATCAGAGAGGCGGACAGTTTACACACCCCAACAATAGAATACAGGACCATACCTGCACCTAGATGTACCCAAGAGATCCAAGATAAAATGGATACATTTCAAAATGTAATAAATGAAATCAGGGTATCGGGTAATACGATTGAAAGGTACAGAAGCATTATAATTATTAGAAGGAAGATAGACACCCTCATCAAGGAAAATTCAGGCAGGCTCTGGGTAACATAATATGTAAAATGGAGATAGAAAATGATCCAAGGAAATTCTGGAGACAATTCAGGAAATTACGCGGATCACAGCCAAAAGAAGAAATAAGCCTGAAAATTCAGAACAAGAAAGTAGAGCAAAATGAGGAATTACAAGAGCATTTCCAAACGCACTGGATGAAATCTTTTTCTATTTCACCTGAAGAAAATCAAGATTTCGACGAAAAATACGAAGAAGAAATCATAGGTAGCCTGGCAACACAACGTGAATATATTATACCGTTTAGAAAGAGACAATCCCTTCGGGGAAGGAAAGCCATTTACGATGAATGAATACCTGACAGCGTTAAAATCATTTAAACAAAAGGCTCCAGGACAAAGTGGGATATCTAAAGCTCACTTAATTAATGCCCCAGATAATGTGCACGAATCGGTAGTGAAGATCTTCAATGCCTGCCTAAATATAGGATACTCTTCCCAAGCATTTAAAACGGCAAAGAGGATCTTCCTGCCAAAGCCGGGCAAACCGAAACATCAACTCGGAAGCTTCCGTCCGATCTCGCTCCTGGAATTTCTAGGCAAAGTCCTAGAAAAACTCTTCAACGAAAGGTTGATCAACCATCTTAACATAAACAACCTATACAACGCACAACAACACGGGTTCCGGAGCAAGCGAGGGACGGACACCGCGCTAGCAATCATTACCCCAAAAATTGCTACTGCAACAGCGCGAGGCAACAGAGTTGACATTGTACTTCGTGATGTTGCCAAAGCATTTGACAAAGTGTGGTTGCACGGCCTAAAAGCTAAAATATGCGTCCTTAACCTGAAAATAAACCTCTGCAAAATACTCTGCAGCTATCTATATGAGAGGAAAGCGATATTGCAGATAAACGGCAAAACGGGCGATGCAATCAACCTGCAAATGGGGGTCCCACAAGGAGGCTGCCTCTCACCTACTCTGTACACAGTGTATACCAGGGACCTTCCACATCTAACTGATGAAAGTTCGTTTTACATACAATTAGCGGACGATATCACTCAGATAGTGACCAGCGATAGGAAAAACCCCCAAGGACATCGCCCTAAGAACAGGTATAGAAATTAAAAACCTAAATGATTACGAGAAAAGGAATAAAATAAAAACTAACAAGGATAAGTTCAAACTAATTCCCATGAACAGAAGGAAAAAAGCCCCTGTACGCGTAGATGGAAAGGCATTTCCTTTCTCAACAGAAGGCTGTGTCCTCGGACTAAAATTAACATCGACAGGCTATACAAGTCACCTGCCACAAAAAATCATAGAAGCAAAATCAACCTTATCAACACTATATAGATTCAGACAACTTTCAACCAAAAATAAAAGAAAACTATGCCTGGCTTTAGTACAACCTAAGCTCCTATACCCAATTGTACCATTGAATACACTAAGTAACTCCCAAATCAAGAAGATCCAAAGAGTCCAAAATCAAGCCACTAAATTCATAACAAACACAGGAGGACTAGATTACATACCAGCAGAAGAACTCCACCGCAGATCTACTATAGAACCCATAAACATAGTCATACAAAAAAGAGCAAGAAAGCTGTGGACAAAGATTAAAAATACGATTTCACAGAAGTAGAGAAAACTCTGCCCCAAAACTGGTAAAGCCAGGTGAGTCTTTGCTTACCTGGCGAATCTAGCTAACCCTAGTTCATTTGCAGAGGAGTTAAATCGCCTCCTGCAAAAGAACGGTTTTCAGAAAAAAAGCTATGGTCCCCGCCCAACCCCGCATCGCGGGAAATGTTAAGGATACAATTCATCGACGTTCCCCAGCAAAAAAACACACTGGAAAAGAAGAAGTTGTGAATCGGCACCATAAAACATCGGAGGAAGAAGTCACAACGGAAGAAGACTTGTAAAAAGACGGAAACACGAAAAAGTTCACAAAGAAGAAAAAACAAATAAGAAAAAAGAAAAAAAGAAGTGGTACAAGAGACATAGAAAGAAGAGGAAACAAGCCAATCTCAAGAAAGCACAGACGAAGATGAAATCCTAAAGTATCCGGGATTTCCACTCACGGAAAAAAGGGATATCCTTCTGCGGGGCTGTTTCTTCGACGCCATGGACGTGGACCTTAAAGTCCATGGTCCCTCTCAATGCCAACCCCCAAAGGGACACAATGAAAAACTGCTCGACGGAATCAACAATGGCAAATACAAATGGACATACGAAGGACCATGGTCCCCGAAGGAAATAGGTGGACTATTGATGGAGCGCGCGATTTACATCCCGGACTCGTGCTTACACACCATCGATTCAGCTGTCTTTAAGGTAATGGAGAATGGCCACAAGACTTCGGAGTATTACTTAACCTCTAAAATAGCAACTAGTGTTAGCAAGAAGTGAATAAATATATAAATGAACAAGTCAAAGTGATTAAAACAAGTTATAAAAAGTGCGAACAATTGAACAAATTAAAGCGCCTAGAATAAGCAATCTAAAGGGAATGAATCGAGTGAATAATAATTAAAATGGTCTAATAGTGTAGAACATAGAATAATAAACTAACGATTAAGCTAAACGAGAATAAAAATATAAGTACAACTCTTTAACAGATTAGATAATAATTTACCTCGTGTGTAAATAGTAATATCATAAAGTGCTACCAAAATAAGGTTTTAAACGAAACAAGAGGAAATAGTAAAACCAGAACAATTAATGAATCTAAATAAGACTAAAAGAACAATTCAATTAAAAATAAGTGCTAAAATAAATAAAATCAAATATAAAATGATTATATTAAAAAATTATATAAAAGTTTATATAACAAAAATTAAAAACATTTCATGTATGCTTTCAAAACAATATATAGTGCTAATAAGTTGACCTCCCCGTTGATTCCGGGAGAATCTGTTTTCCAACTCATACTTATAGTTTACTCTTATCCTTCTCCGCTTCGTTTTACATATATGTATTGTTTTTTTTTAATATTTGTAAAATTGAAAAACTCATTGTATATTTATTGCTTTAATACATCGCACATCACACACAAATTGCCCCAGACTGATCGGATTTCTTGGGTAAAAGTCGGCAACCACCAAGTCAGCCAGCAACTGGCAAAAAGGAAAACTTTTGACAAGATTTGCCAGAACGTCTCCATTTTTCTCCATTTTCGCTTCCTCACCTCGGCCTGGAAGTCAGCAACTGGCAAAGGCGGAAAAGTTTTGGGATAGTTTTTGCCAAAACATCTTCATTTTCGCTTACTCGCGTCGGCCTGGAAGCTAGCAACAAAGAGAAGAAGAAGAAATAGAAGCCACAAGAGAGATAATACTCTATTACTTCCACACCTGTTTCAACCCCTGTTCACCATCATTTTCATCAACTTTTTTTTCAGGCTACGCTTATAAGAAAATGACCGGGTAAAACCATCACCTCCCGCCCGCTTCAAAGTGGCCCCACGGAGGAAATTAGCCGTACACAGCCTCACCCAACTATGGAGGAAGAAAAGGCAAGGAAATCTGCACCCAAGGTTTCCAAAAAGAAGGAAAAGTCATACGAGGACCGACACAGACTAGGACAGTGACAGTATCGTGAGCGTACCCACAAGAGAGGTCAAAACAGAAAAGAAAAAAACAAGAGAAACAGACACAAGTACGACGGCAGGGAACTGGGTTTGAAGGTCTACACTTCGGACAAGTACCCTTCCCAGAAAATCTTGACCTCACGGATATCACAAATGGAATTAAAAATAAAAAGCTAAAATGGACGTTTACCGAAACAGATGACGAAACAGAAGTCGCGGAAGCACTCTTCTCTGGAAAAGTGGTATTCGACAACGCCTCCTTTTATACAATCCCGGCCATGGAATTTAAGAAGCTCAAAAGCGGAAAGTACACTCTATAAGTAGACACAAAACATGGAGAACATAAACAACACCTTAAAAATCTTAACACTAAACACAAACGGATGGTTGGGGAAAGTGAATGAATATGGCAACATATTCAGAAGGGCGAACCCCGACATTATCCTAATATCAGAACACGGTGTCAACACTAATAGCATACGGATGAAAATTCAGAATTACCACGTCCTGGTAAAGAACGCCACTTAAGATAGATTTGACGGTGCTGCAATCGCCATTAGAAAAACATCACCTTCAAAAGGCTCCAAGAGCTTGATGAGTCCTTCGTGGCGGTCGAAATCCCTACACTTGTTGGGGGACTCACAATTGCAGCTGCATACCAGCCTCCTCGCCGTTGATATCTACCCATCAACAACCTCCTAACCCTAACTGCCCACCGCAGGAATGTCTTCATTGGGGGCGACCTCAATGGCTGTCTAGGGGCGCAGGGCTACACCAGAACTAACGAAAGAGGCAGAAATCTACAAATGGTCATCGACCGGGACAAGCTCGAGAGAGCCGGGCCGGAATTTTTGACCTACATCACTGAGAGAAGTGCAACAGCCCCGGACATAATACTAAGAAGTACTAACTTCCCTTTCAATCTGGTCAGGAGGCCTGGCCCCACGGTTCCAAGCGACCATATCTCCATCATGACCACAATCTCCCTCGCACCTATCATGATTCCTATCCTACCCAAGAACAGCTTTGCAAAAGCAAACTGGGAGCTGTACAAGCGAATGCTCAACAGCTTTGAACAAGCCGACCTAAGCGAAGCTATCCTGGAAGAGATTGACGAGGAGATTAACCGCATCACACTCCTGATCATGGAAGTGGACGAAAAGTGCATTCTGTGCATCACGCACAAAAGCCCTCCGTAACCCAGGTGGAAGAAGGAGATGCGAGAAATTGCCTCAGAGCATAGAGGCAATTTGGCTCAAACAGGTACAACACTAGCAGACTCTGACAACTTAGAGAGGAGCTCAAAAACCTGATCAACGCACAACAACGGGCCATATGGGACGAAATAATAGAGAAACTCGACTCCGAGCAGAACCCCCCAAAATTCTGGTGGGAGATAAAAAATCTCAGAGGTTTGCCCCCGAAGGAGAAAATAAGGCTGGAAGAAAATGATGAAATCATTCGAGAACCGGAAAGATTCGAAAGAAGGTTCAGGAGGTACTGGAGAAAAGTATCCTCGATCACCCCTGAAGAGAACGAGGATTTCGACCTGGAATTCGAGCACCAGATTATAGACGAACTCAATACCAGAATCCACCGAACGCATCCCCACCCGCACGTTTCCGAAGAAAGGAGAATGATGAGCCACGGACGACCAATCACTGCTGACGAATTCCTGAGCACGCTCAAAACTTTCAAATAGAGAGCTACTGGCTGGACAGGCATTACCAAAAACCATCTGGTAAACGCTCCCCCGTGCCTGCTACAAGGCACTACGAACGTAATGAACACGGCCTTGAACACTGGCTACTTACCCGATGGATACAAGGTGGCAAAAGTCATCTTTATACCATAAGGGAAAAAGGTGCCTGAACAGCTAATGGACTACAGGCCCATCTCCCTCCTGGAAATCATCGGTAAGATTATGGAAAAGATTCTAGCCAACAGGCTTCAGAAACAACTCGAGGAGAAAGGGGCCCACAACCCACAACAGCATGGGTTCCGAAAAAAAGTGGAACAGATACCGCACTCGCGCTCCTAACCGAGAAAATCGACAAGTGCCAAGCGGAAGAAAAGTACACTGCCATCGTGCTCAGGAACGTACAAAAGGCCTTCGACAAGGTCTAGCTAAGGGGCCTTCAATATAAGATACTGAACCTTCAGCTAGACCCAATTCTGGAGCGCATTATCTGCGACTTTGTCATGGAACGCTGCGCCAGAAACATGATTGAGGGTCACCAAGGACCTGAGTTCCTCCATGAGGCCGGAGTCCGCCAGGGCAGTTGTCTGAACCCCCTCCTTTACCTAATTTACACAATAGATTTCCTAACCCCGGTAAAGGAGGACTAATTATATCTCCTTTCGCGGACAATATAACCCAGGTGATCACTGGTACATAGAGGAATTCCAGGGCTCAAGCTCAAGAGACTGCTAATGAATTCAGGAACATAAATGAGTACGAGAGTAAGTGGAAGATTCGCACGAATAGCAGAAAGTTCAAGATCCTCGTCCTCGGTCGCAGAAAAAACAGCAGACTTGATAATAGGGGAACTGATATTTCCCCATCACCAAGAAGGGACCTTTTGGGGGCTCAAAATCACCCCCACCGGGTACGGGCATCACTTCAAAACGCGGGAAATTCTCGCGAGGTTAGAACTATCCAAACTTCACCGATTCAGGAATATGAGATCTAACACTCATATACCCTGCGGTGATGGCCCAAACCCTAAGTAGGAATCGCTTGAAGCGCCTACAAATAGTTCAGAACAAGGCGTCTCTCTACATAAATAAAAATAGAAAGCGAGACTAAATTCCCCAAAGACAACTCCACCGAAGAGCCGCTCTGACACCTATCAATCTGGTGACCCAAAGTTTGGCCAAAGGAACTTGGGAGAGGATCTTGAATGAAACGGCGCCTGAACTAGCGGAGGATCTAAAAATCCCAGCGAACAAAAGGGATATAGTGAGCAGAAAGAGGCAATTTCCTAGCTCGAGACAATGCTCTGAGGAGCAGTTGGAACCGTGGTTCACATAATAAACCACACCGAACAAACAATTATATACACGATACATTAACAAATACACTCACAAACATGTATAAAAGTGTAGAATACAAGATAATTAAATGTAGATTGTAGAATTAGACTCTTGAACAACTTCATTTAGTATTACTCTGTAAACAAAATAAATAATATAAAAATATATATATATATATATATATATATATATATATATATATATATATATATATATATATATATATATATATATATATATAAGTTTATCTCTCTTAAAATAAGAATAATATTAAGGAGAAAAAAAGAAAAAAGGTTGGTTGTAAATTATGTACAAAAGAAACGCTTGAATGCGTTAAAATACAAATTTAGATACACGCAAAAATACAAATTACAGGATTGAAGGTCATAAAAAAAGGGAATAAGAAAATTACACAAATGAAAAGTGTAGCCCTCACTACCAGGGCAAACCCTACAAACTCTCTTCACCCATAATCTATCATCTCCTCTTCCACGCTAATCTTTTTCCTAACTATTATTCATCAAGCAAGCAAATTACCCCAAGCTTGACTGCTCTGGTTGCTTGAGTAAGTCTTCTGTACTGCTGTGACAAAGTTCGGATCGAAGTTGTGCAAAGCGAATTTTTGCGAAAGTGATTTGTGATACTCGCTTCGAGTAGTGTAGGAAAAAACTAGGAAAGTGAAAAAGCAGGATACGCTTCGAAAAGTGGACCGCTGGCTTACGATTTAGGAAGGTGAATGATGAATCTTCACTCCTTCGTGGAGACAAGGGCCGAAGCCTCCCTTGGCTTACACGCAAGCCTAAAGGAAGTCAAAATTCAAGGTAAAGTAATATAAAGGTATTTGGAAATTGACCTCTATTTCTCTCTCGCCCCCTCTTTTTCTATAAACCACCTTTAAGTGAACACACATAATTATACACATACATCCCCTATCGTATTATAGGATGCAGGAGAGATGAGGTAAACTCTCCGTATCAATCTTCGGATAAGACTGATAGACTTAAATAATGGTTACTCAGCCATTTGCGCGAAAGAGGCCGACTGTGAAGCCTTGACCTCGGGCAAAGCTGTTGAATGCCTTAAGACGATCAACTTAAAACCGACCAAACCGCCACAAATTAGGACTCACCGCAGCTTGATATGCAGGCGCCTTGACCCCTGGGTTGGGAGCCACTCGACAGAGGATATCAAAGAGGAAATCGAAAGGAACCACGAATGGGCAAAGGTAACCGAGGTATTAAAATTCAAATAATACACGCACGTATTCAAAGTTGTATTTGAAGACACGGCTATGGCTCAAAAGGCTAAAGAAAATTGTTTACTGCTCTTTAACGTGAGAGTCTGCCCAGAACAGATGGAACGTAAGGAATTTGTCGACTTGCAAATGTGCTGAGAGGATCCCACCCGGACTCATCTCATCCATATTATCATTCATCCTAAAAGGCAAATCCCTCTTCCGTCGAGGTGGTGGGGAAACGAGGAGGGGGGGGGGGCTCTCTTCTCCCCAAGGCAAATAAAATTTAAATAATACGTAACATCCAGAAACCATTGAAGAACATTTTGTTAGTCAAAGACTCAGAACAAATAATATAAAAAGGTAACAAGGGGAGTTAGTGCACCCCCTCCTCAAGGGGCTGCACGCAGAAATGGCGGACTCAAAAGCTCCAAGAGTACTACTAAGAACTATGAGTGGATTGGAGAAACCGGCTAAGGGGACGGTCTACAAAACCTTATTCGGAAAACTAAACATTGGTGTACTTCGCCTGCTCGATGCACCAACAGGCTATGTCGCTATATGCGAGAAAGAAAATGACATTGAGAAGCTAACAAAAGAAACAGCAATAGAAATTCTGAGGGGAATAAGCCTGCAACCTAGCACCCCTCTCCAGATCCAGGCACACAGGAGTGTGATCTGCAGAAAGCTGGATCCCTGGATAGGCCAACACTCCAAGGAGGAAATTAAAGAGGAGATACTAAGAAACCAGCAGTGGGTGAGCATTACCAAAGTAGTAGAGTTCAAAAACCGTAGAGATAATACTGACTACAGCCATGTATTTAAAATCATCTTCGGTGATACCACTATGGCAGCTAAGGCCAAGGAGAGTAGACTACTGCTCTTCAACGCTAAGATAAACGGAGAACAGATAGAGAGAGAAGAGTAAACACAAATACAAATATGCTCCCGATGTTTTAAGCTAGAAATGCACGCCACAAAAGACTGCAGGTGGCAGGAGATTACCTGCTCCAGATGCAGTGTCAAAGGGCACGGCTGGCGGAAATGCCAGGCTGCCGAGGAAAGATGCCCGAACTGTGGTCAAAAACATAGGGCTATGGCCATGTCATGCCCAACAGAGAAGGAGCTGACGAAAAGGAAAACTGAAGAGAAAAAGGAGGAGGGAATAAGGAGAGAAAACACCTCCTACGCTCAAGCAGCGAGAGCCCTCCCCGCAAGGACAGTCGAAAATGCCCCCCCATCTCCCCTACAAAAACATATCTGAAGGTTGGGAACAAAATTTCGACCAGAATTTTCACGTGCATTATGTATGCGCACGTTAGAAACCTCACTAACCAGGGATGCTTCGCGACTGAGCTGAATACCATGCTCAAGAAAAATGGTCTAGAAGAGATGTGGTTCCCGGACAACCCCCCATAAGGGGATGTCCTGCAACTGCAATATGAACCCGAGGAAGAGGCCCCAGCAACACCCTTCCCACCAATAGAAGTCAGAGCAGAAGCAACTGAGATCGAAGAGAGACCCCAAGCCACTCATAGAACCAAGAGTAGAGATCCGAGGATAGAAGCCCTAAGAAAAAGGAAAATGCAGGCGAAAAAAGCAGCTCAAAGAATAAAACAAGCAGAAGGAAACATCACAAGCTCCGCATCTTCCTCGGAAGATGAAGAAGAAGAGCAGGTCCAACCCCCAAAACAAAACAAGAGAGCGAGAAGCACTAGCAGAGGAAAGGCTCCCCAACTGCCCAATATATTAGATGGAGAAGAGCTTAATATGTGCTTCTACAAGACAGAACAAACCCCATTTCCAGGCAACCCCACCATTAGGGAAATAGTTGAAGGGGTAAGAACAGGACAATTAAAATGGACCTATGACGCGCAGTTGCAAGGGGCAACAGTAGATGAGGCGCTCATGGCGACGAAGATTAAATTACATACAGACTCCTGCCTCACCATAAGTGAAACAGAATTTGGAAAAATACGAAATGGAAGAAAGAGAAAAGACAAAAAGTAAAGGAGAACACACACACTCACATAGAAAACAAGAACACAAAACAAACAAAACATGGGAAACACCACCAACAAGCTAAAAATACTAACACTAAACACCAACGGATGGAAAGGGAAATCCATCCAATACTGAAACATATTCCGTAGGGTGGATCCCAACCTGATTCTTATATCCAAACACGGTGTAAACACTGAAACAACCTCAATAAAAATACAAAATTACACTGTGATCACAAAAAAATCACACATACGAAAGGTACGATGGCGCAGCCATCGCGATTCGAAAAAACATTAAATACAAAACACTTCCAGACTTAGAAGAATCATTCGTGGCTGTCGAAATCCCAACCCTGGTAGGAGGCCTAACAGTGGCAGCGGCCCATCAGCCGCCCCGCCGAAAATATCTGCCGTTCCCAATCTATTCAACATCTTTGAGCGAGGAAAAATAGCATTGCTAGGTGGAGACCTAAACGCCTGTTGCGCAGCTTCTGGTGCCGGTCGCACCCACCAGAGGGACAGAAACCTAGAACTACTCATCGAAAGAGAGTAGGACCAGAATTCCCGACTTACTTAACGCTATGTTCGGCAACCAAACCGGACATAGTATTGGCAAGCCACAACTTCCCCTTTAACACCAGCAACGAGCCCGGACCTGTAGTACCGAGCGACCATATCTCGATCCTAACAACAATCTCGCTGGCACCGATTCTCATGCCAGTCCCACTTAATAAGAGTTATGCGAAAGCTAACTGGGAGCTATATAGAGAGATACTCGGCGAATACCAACCAGGCGACCTGGGAGATGCCAATCTCAAAGAGGTGGACGAGGAGATAAACACCATCACTAATCTCCTCATTTAAGCCGACGAGAGATGCGTCCCCAGGATCTCCTATAAAATGCTCCCACAACCTAGGTGGACGAACGAGATGAGGGATAACGCTCGGAAACATAGGGAAATCCTCGAAGAAAAGGGCAGGACAGGCCCAAATCGGGAAAAGACAGCCAGAATGAAACAACTGAGCGAGGAACTAAAACACACAATCTCAGAAAAACAGAAGGAAATCTGGTATGACACCATAGGTAGGCTGGAATGGGAGGTCAGTCCAGTAAGTTTTTGAAATACAATTCGAAGACTTAGGGGACTGCCCACCAAAGCCAGAATAAAAATAAAAGATGGAGAGGAAATCATTGAGGATCCAGAGTCTCTCGATTGAAGATTCAGGACGCACTGGAAAAAGATTTTTGCTATTACCCATGAGGAGAACGACGACTTCGACCAGGACTTCGAAGACCAACTGCTCGAGGACCTCGGCACAGTGATTCATAAGGTCCTTCAAACAAAGGGCACCAGGCTGGACTGGGATCACGAAAAACAACCTCGTGAATGCCCCGAGGCAAATCATTCAGGGACTGGTTAATTCCATGAATGCCGCCCTGAATACAGGCTACTTTCCGGACGGGTATAAGATAGCTAACATCATCTTTATCCCGAAAGGAAATAAGCCCCCAGACCAGGTGGCAAACTATCGCCCGATCTCTCTTCTGGAGATGCTCGGCAAGATCTTTGAAAAGATCATAGCAAATAGGCTGCAAGGTCAACTGAGCGAGTTAGGAGCGCACAACCCCCAACAACACGGGTTCCGCCAAAAAAGGGGCACTAATACAGTCCTAGCGTTCCTGACATAAAAAATCGCTTATTGCCGTGCGAATAGGTTCTATGTAGACATTGTATTGAGGGACGTGCAGAAGGCCTTCGATAAAGTCTGGCTGGAAGGACTACAGTACAAGATCCTGAAACTCCAGCTAGACCCAATCCTGGAAAGGACTCTTTGTGACTTTGTCATGGACAGAAGGGCATGTCTCATGATCGAAGGACACAGAGGACCCAAACTCGAACTGAAGGCGGGTGTTCCACAGGGAAGTTGTTTGAGCCCTCTGCTTTACTTGGTCTTTACCATCGACCTTCTAACACTGGTGCACAGGGACACAATGTATCTGCAAATCACGAATGACGTCACCCAGATCGTCCCGTGCCCGGTGAAGAAGGCGAGGGATCAGGCAGCGCGAACTATAGCGGAAATTGACAACATCAACCAGTACGAGAGACGCTGGAAGATTAGAACTAATATAAACAAGTTCAAAATCATCCCACTGAGCCGCACGTTGACGTACCTCATAATCATCGAACGGAGGAGATACGGCTACTCCGCCGAAGGCACTGTCCTGGGCCTAAAGTTCTCCGACCACGGATACTCGAGACACTACACGAAGAGGCGGAACCTGGTAAGGAGAGAAATCTCCAAGCTATACAGGTTTAGAGATCTTAGCTCGGCCAACATTAGGAAGATATACCTAATGTACGTCCGGGCTAAGCTCATCTATCCCGCAGTAGTGACTCAAGCGGCAAACTTTACCTCAATGAGAAAAATGCAGCGAATACAGTACTCTGCATCCCTACTGATCAATAAAGTCAGGAGGCAGGACCAACGCCGACAGAGAGAACTCCACACAAGGAAGAAACTGGACCCCGTTAACATCTTCACCCAGAAATTGGGAAGAAGGGTCTGGTTAACTCTTACAAATGATGTTATTCTTGAATTACAGGGAACAGGTGGCAGACTAAACATTCCTGCACGACTGCGAGAGAAAGTCACACGTCGTAACCCGTTCCCAAGTACTAAACACTGTACACAAGAAAACATTACATCAATATACACATAACAGGTACCCATAAAATCAACAGTCTATCAAAGGCTTGAATGCTCAAGAATTTAACTAAAAAATAAGTAAAATAACAATAGAAACACCAACAATAAGAAGAATACGCTAGCTACCTGAAAATAAACCAATACATAGAAAACAATACATTCAATGAAGACAAAAAGGAAATTTCCAAAGTAAAAAGATTGCGATGCCCTTCTACTAGGGCAAGATACCCCTCCCCACTTTAAAATTTCCACCCATTTTTATGTACTACTATCCCAATATTTTTAAAGAGTGAATATACTATCGATTGCCCAAAACACCAGGGCAAAATATCATCGGTGTGTTTTCACCAAACTATCTCTCTCACTATATATAAATCTACTACTACTAAAACTTTGAAACTTTGAATTATAAGAGATAAGAGAGTACCTTGCCATTTAATAGGTCGAACTCATCATGTCTGGTCGTGGCAAAGGAGAAAAAGTTTAGGGTAAGGTAGGCTAAGACGCCCTTACCAGACAATCTCATATTCGAGCCTCGTGATTCGGAACAGGAATATCCTGTAGAAGAAGACGGATTATACGTGCACTAAGAGGAGTAAAAAGCCCGAAGGGGACCATGGGGCCTCCCAACCGGGAGTACAAGAGGGTGACCCTCTGCATTATCGGTGGAGCGACCAAAGCACCAATTCCAACAGTCATGCAAACCATCTTCGGCATGCTTAATATATCCCTAATTAGGCTTATTGATACCCCCAACGGCTATGCAGAAGTGTGCTGGAAAGACAAGGATATCGAGAGACTGGTATCGGAGGAAGCCAATGAGCCCCTACGTACGATTGGCCTCGAAGTTGTTATTCCCAAGGAAATCCTCGCACGCAGAACCATCATACTTACGAGACTCGACCCGTTCTTCACGGACAACTCTTGTGAGGACATCAAGGTCGAGCTAACTAAACAACAGAATTGGGCAAAAATCGACAAAGTCGAAAAATTCGGCAAAAACATAGTCAAAGTAATCTTTGCAAACATCGAGATGGCCCAGAGGGCTATGAAGGATGGACTCCTGGGATTCTTCCTTCGTATCGCCCCAGAACAAGTTGAAGTGGAGGAGTTTATCCAACTCGAGTTCTGCCAACGATGCCTGGCCGTGGAACAGCATCCTACTAAAGAATGTATGGCGGCTGACGTCACTTGCTCCATCTGTTCCAGACTCGGTCACGGATGAAAAGAGTACACTTCCGAGAAACAAAGACGCGCTAACTGCGGAGGGGACCACAAGGCCGTGGCCATGAGGTGTCCCATTCGCAAGGAAGCCATTCGGGCAAAACGCGAAGTGATGAAGCAGGTAAAGGAGGCAAAATCCAAGACATAGAGCGTGGCAGTGGCAACAACCAAGACCAGCAGCACAGAAAACTCTGCGCCCAAACTGGTAATGTAATGCCAGGTGAGTCCAAGGAGATTATTACCATGATCGTCTTTGCTCACTTGGTGAATCTAGCTAACCCTAGTTCATTTGCAGAGGAGTTAAATCGCCTCCTGCAAAAGAACGGTTTTCAGAAAAAAGCTATGGTTCCCGCCCAACCCCGCATCGCAGGAAATGTTAAGGATACAATTCATCGATGTTCCCCAGCAAAAGAACACTGGAAAATAAGTTGTGAATCGGCACCATAAAACCTCAGAGGAAGAAGTCACAACGGAAGAAGACTTGAAAAAAGACGGAAACATGAAAAAGTTCACGAAGAAGAAAAAAACAAATAAGGAAAAAGAAAAAAGAAGTGGTACAAGAGGCAAAGAAAAAAGAGGAAACAAGCCAATCTCAAGAAAGCACAGACGAAGATGAAATCCTAAAGTATCCGGGATTTCCACTCACGGAAAAAAGGGATATCCTTCTGCGGGGCTGTTTCTTCGACGCCATGGACGTGGACCTTAAAGTCCATGCTCCCCCTCAATGCCAAACCCCTAAGGGACACAATGAAAAACTGCTCGACGGAATCAACAAAGGTGAATACAAATGGACATACGAAGGACCATGGTCCCCGAAGGAAATAGGTGGACTATTGATGGAGCGCGATTTACATCCCGGACTCGTGCTTACACACCATCGATTCAGCTGTCTTTAAGGTAATGGAGAATGGCCACAAGACTTCGGAGTATTACTTAACCTCTAAAATAGCAACAAGTGTTAGCAATAAGTGAACAAATATATAAGTGAACAAATCAAAGTGATTAAAACAAGTTATAAAAAGTGCGAACAATTGAACAATTTACAGCAAATGAATCGAGTGAATAATAATTAAAATGGTCTAATAGTGTAAAATATAGAATAATAAACTAGCGATTAGGCTAAACGAGAATAAAAATATCAGTACAACTATTTAACAGATTAGATAATAATTTACCTCGTGTGTAAATAGTAATATCATAAAGTGCTACCAAAATAAAGTTTTAAACGAAACAAGAGGAAATAATAAAACCAGAACAACTAATATACGTAAATATGACTAAAAGAACAACTCAATTAAAAATGTAAGTGCTAAAATAAATAAAATCGAATGTAAAATGATTATATCCAAAATTGACTTCAAACATTTTTTTAGAACAAAAAAAACCCAATTAAATCGAATGTAATGTGATTATATAAAAAATTCACATTAAAATTATGAATGTAATGTGTCTATATGAAAATATGACTTAAAAATTATTTCTAAAAATTATAGTAAGTTTATATAACAAAAATTAAAAAGTTTTAGTTTTAATAAGATGACCTCCCCGTTGATTCCGGGAGAATCTGTTTTCCTACTCATACTTATAGCTTACTCTCTCCGCTGAATTTTCACAAAAATATAACTTCACCACTACACCTATCTATTCTTTCGTTTTACATATATATATTTAAATTTTTTAATTTTAATATTTGTAAAATGAAAAAACTCATTGTATATTTATCGCTTTAATACATCCTGAGTTATAAGAGTTACTACCATATTTCCCTGAAAATGACCCAATGCGGTCAAGAGACGTCTAGGAATAAAATATGTCCTTTGTGGCTATTTTCTCTCTCCTCGAAGATCCTGTTAAGAGACTTGTAAGGCAAATCAAGAAATTGCAAGTCAAAATCAATAACGCTGCCGCAGCTGTTGACTTTAATAACACATGCATATATATATATATATATATATATATATATATATATATATATATATATATATATATATATATATATATATATATATATATATATATATATATATTGTATCTCACCCCTACCCCACCCACCCACCCATTTTCCTCTGCAGGGAGGAAAAAAATTACTTGATGAATTTAAAAGAAATGCTAGTATGGCTGGGAGGACTCAACTGAAAAGGAAAGTTTTATTTTGTACACTTTATTTCCCCTTTTAAAGAACATCACCGTGTAATACTAAAACATAATGCCAGACTTATTATATTATGCAGTATGTTCTAATGAAGTTTTCTATATTTTTCTTATATAGAGTAATATCATTTTTAACAATAATATATAAAATAAGGAAAATGAATAATTATTTTGTTTCAGCCTTCTGTGCCTAAGGGCAAAAACTTAATTATTACTAATCTTTTACATCCCCGCGGGGCCTGTAGCATGTGCTACATAAGCTACTAGGTTAAACTGTCACTGCATCTATGAAGTAGTCCGCGAGTTCCCTCGTGTAAACTGCTCCTTTCACGAAGATCATGGTAGAGTTAGGCGTTCCACTCAGCGGGATGCCATTAAGTGTCCGTAACGCACTAATCATGGCCGATTTGGAGGGATCTGACGCATTCGCCAGAAGGCTTATTCCAAGAAAAGGGACACTTTCCGCTCGCTGCTAATCAAGCTAGATAAAGCGTTTGAAGCCAGCGGGCTCGAAAACGCCAAGTATTCTCTCATTAAAGAACCCTGACATAATAGAGGATCCGCTCAGCCCACTTGCGACATTGGTCTTGGCCTGGGAACACCCCACCCGGGGGTGCCTCGGGGACTGACGTGTAGATCTAGGCCTGGGGAATGAACCCGATTCTTTCTACCACCGAAAGGAGCCACTAGCCAGATGGATCGGCCTCAACAAGGGGCACCAGCCGGAGAAGGAGGTAAATCCACCCCTTGGGATTCCTCGGGGACATGAGCCCCATGAGGAGAAGCTTGCACAGGAATGAATCTAGGTGCAGTGTTTGGCACCGAACCCGGGTTCTACCCTATGGAAGATCCTACCTTCTGGGGCTGGGTTACCTCCGAGGCAATGTCAATCTCAAGGGGGTGGGGGGCTCAGTGTGGCTATTACCCCACCCCTCTCACATATAATCACGCATCCCACTCGAAGTATCTTCCGTCGCAGTCTATGTAGTCTCTGGCCGGCGAACCGACCTCCATAGGGAAAGAGAGGGGAGAAGTCACGCCAACCCCACGCAATGCCAAGATGCATGTTTGCAGGAATGCAGAGGGCAGGGCACGACCTTTGTCTGCATGCCTGCTCTCTTGCCAGTCCTTTGTGAGAGAATAGGGGGGACTGTAATATGTCGAAAGATTGAGACGCCCATGGACGGCTCCACGGAAGCCCACGTAACTTTAGGCCTAGGTGATAAGTAAGCCTTATGTCCGATAGGAATAGTTAGAGGAGCTCCTGAGAAAGCACAGGGGGCACCTACTTTTCAGAGTTGGAGCTGTCCGAGAGCGGCTCCAAAGATGGCAGAGGGAAACCCATTTTGCCTCATGGCGATGTTGAGAGGGAGCCTCTCCACCGGTCGACGCGATGCCTCAATTTTCCTCATCCTCCCCAACACCGCGTTTGGAGGCGGATCTCCATGCATTTTTTCACAATTTCTTTGGGTTGTAACCATGATCAGAATAAAAAAAAGGTAGAAGGGACCTTAGGAAAAGTAGATACTATGACTTTTCTATGGGTGGGGGGGTTAAAAGAATAGTCTCCATAGGATCAGAAATTCCAGAATATGATGATTTATACATAAACAATCTCGGCCCGGCGTTGATGGGATTTGCGAATCACCCCCGTCATTTAGACGAAATTGTCGTTGAACTTCACCAGAAAGGATGGGGGCGGTGTAGCCGAGTCGACGGTCTAGCACACCCAGTACCTAATAATTGTCCAAGCCAGCGGGCTTGAGGCCTTCGCAGAAGGTAGGGACTTCACGGTATACGCTGCCACTCAACTAAGGCTCACAATAGGACAAAAGTGGGCCGGGCCGCTAAAAGCTCTGTGGATTGGAGAGCAAGTGTGGACAGGGGTTGGAGACATTTTCAAAATTTTAAGAGCCCATCTGGCGACTGCCTAGTAGGGTAAAAGTCACCGTAATGACGCTACAGCCTAATAATAGGCTAGATTAAAAAAAAAGTAAGAGATGAATATAAAAGATAAAACAGGAAGAAATTCAAAGAAACAAACTAATAAGATACAAAAAAAAATTCAACAGGAAGAAAAGTGCACCGGCGTCGGAGGAAGAACTGCCTCTCCCGAGCGAAGGAACATGCGACCTACAAAATACAGTCAAAGAAAGTGGGGGAGGCCAGCCTGCACCATAAAGTCATATAGTCCACAGGTCCGGAGTACAAGGGACAAGTGGTAGCGACCCCGCTCGTCCCAGTACCAGGAAGGATAGTGTACGCGAAGATGACCCAGATTGGGACATTCAACAAGAATATGCCGAAAAGTCTGGAGAACAACCCAGCCGTCGCAATAATGTACAAGCGAGGGCTCCATCAAATGGCGGTGCGTCCCCCGCGAGTGTTTTCAATTCGGAGACGACAGAAAGCAACCTGAAGCCGTTGCAGAATTGGGGGGTAGGTTCATGGGAACAGTCGCGGCGCAATGGCACGCAACTTTAAGTTCATCTCGGCCGTCTCCAATTTTATTTGCTAAGCAGCCCGGAGGCTGCCCGTATTCATGCCATGTAGTTGGTGTGAGGAAGAGCGAAACACTGATCTGGTCGCCCATTCCTCGCGGAATTTTTTCCGCCCTCATTCCCCATAATTCTCACGTGTTCAGGAACCCAGCAGAAGATAATCTCGACATCCGAACACAATACTCCCGTTGCTTTAGAAGCTTTGGGAGCAGAAGCGTTGCTACAAATAGTCAAAGGTGGTACCTTCCAGGTTGGCGTCATGGGCAGAACCAGGGGTGCCACCGGTACGTGATCTACACCGATCTCTCGAGGGAGTTCCTAGCTCTAAATTCAAAGGGCTTAGGGTATGACTGGCATCCCTTGGCGGCATAGTTCGGTTGTGGATGCAATGAGAACTGTTGGCGATTGAGAGAGGCGCCTGAATCGTGTGTACAGGCGTGTAGTACACTGTGCACGGCGCAGAGTGAATGGCATCTTCCCTGGATCGATAATAGGCTCTAAATAGGGGACTCGAGGGAGTCACCAGTCGCAGGAAGGAGTAAGGTGTGGTGGATTTAGTCCACCTTACGCAATACACACTCAGCTGCTGATGCATAAAAACTCGCATCCGTAGTCATGCTTTGAACTAACAAAGGATCGATAGAAAGGTAAGGCAGTAGCCTTTCAAAACCCTAGGTTCTGAACGTAACAAAATGAAGAATATCCTCGCTCGGGTACAATAGACTCTAAGGTTGTGAAGATGAGCCTTCTAGGTGAGGCGTTGATCAAATACAAAACTAAGGAAACGGGTATAGTCCACCACTTCCAGGCGAACCCCATTTAGAAACAAGTTTGGGTCAGGATGGAGTCCTGGATGGCTTCAGAAGTGCAGCACTCTAGTCTTGGACAGGGAAAACCTAAGCCTATGCGCTTCGGCATAGCGAGAGACGCAGTTCAATGCCGGTTGGAGTCGACGCTCCAGAGTTGGCATCTGAGCCGAGCCAAAAGAGATAGAAAAGTCGTCCATGTAAAGACGTAAAGCGTAGCGAAAAACATCTTCCGGTAGCACCGAGTTGATGGCGTTGATGCAAAGGGCAAAGAGTGTGACACGGAGCACACTTTCCTGTGGGATACCCTCCGCCTGCTCCATTGGGCCGAATAGGGCTACCCCTACCCGTACAAGGAATCGACGATCTAGTAAAAATTCAGACATGAAGATTGGAAGGCATCCCCTCGCCCCCATTGGGTGGTCTGCATGATACCGTATCGCGATGCGATATCATACTCCTTCTCCATATCTAAAAACACCATGGAATATTGCTGTCTACAAAGAAGGGCCACGCAGATGGCATTTTCCATGCGGAGCAGACCATCCAACATGGGGTGGTACTTGCGGAAGCCGGAGTGTGCGGGAAAAAGGTGCCCTCCGCTGTCCATAAAAAAATTCTAATCTAACATTTACCAATTTCTCCATCAACTTGCACACGCAGGAGGTTAGAGAGATCATGCGGAAAAGGGCGGGGATATAGTGATCTCTCCTTGGTTTGCGAAAAGTGAGCACAATAGCGATTAGCCAGGAGTCTTGGCGGATACCCTTTACCTAGATCCTGTTAAACAAATCTAACAGAAAGGCAATGCCTCACTCAATCAGGTATCAAAGTATGGCATACGTCTCATGTCCGAAACAGGGGCGCTGCCCGCACACGAATCAAGAGCGGAACGCAACTCACTCACTGTAAATTTGGTGCTTAAGGGTTCTCCGCCTCTGGAGGTGAAGTCCAGTCGGTGGCCTTCCGCGACATCACGACGCGCATTGAATGCTGGCGGAGCAGCATCCTGACTGAAGAATGCGAAGAAAGCTGTCGCGAAGGACTCCGCCATGGATGCAGGGTCCGAGATTGCGGTCCCATTCTCGTGGAGAACGGGAAGGGGGTCTTGCAAGAACTTGCCCCACTCCTTTTGACTCGCTTCCATAACTCTCCTTGAAAGATCCTTCCCGTTAGGTGAGGACACGTATATCCGCCAGGAAGTGCAGCGGGCGTGCCTTGAAGCTTACCGGAACCTAGCCCTAACTCGACCTATATTTACAGTCAGTGAAATCGTTCGGACGACATTTATAGCGCATGTAGGCCTAACGCTTCTAGTTGAGAGCAGTCTCACACCCTGCTGACCACCACGGAAGCGGTCGGCGTGCACAATATGCCAGACGTTCTAGGAATAGAAGTCAGGCCCACCGCGATGATGATGCATCATCCACCGACCCAACTCCTTGACTGGGACAGAAAAATCAGTCATTTCCTGAGGTTTTCGACTATCCACTACCCAAAATCAGGTTATACATCTGGACAGCACAAGGATAGATCCAGACAGGAAAATGAGCGGTTCTCGGGCAGTAATGCGTAAACTGATCCGCATTTAGGACACCTATTTCCAACTCGTCGATCAGGTCGGCAAGGATCTGACCCCTGGGATTAACTGAGTAGTCTCCCTAAGCAAAAGAAAGGGCCTGGGCAACCGTGCCACGACAAGGCGGAAGTCCCCCGCCTCCAAGTCGGCTGACGGTGGAATTGACCAGGAAATAACAATATACCTCCTATTCATGTGCAGCTGCATTGCTCCTACTTAAAGCGAGGTATTTAAATAAAGAGAAGAATGGAGACATCACGCCGGGAAAATCGCGTAGGAAGGAAGAGAGGCTAAGCTGAGGTCGGAGGCGGCGCTGAGTCCCCTCTGCATGGTGGCCAAATAAACACATCGCCGTTACCCTTACTGGAGGGTAGGTGGGTATGTAATAAAGATAATTAGAGACAGGCGGGTCCACTAAGGAGTAGGGTGGGTGATCACCTATTATTATCATCATACCCTGTTGCTAGGTGATCCCAGGATGAAATTCAGTCCACCAAGGCACCATGACTAACGGACCAAACCCTGTACAGGTGGAAACTCCTCTTTGTGCAGAGTGCGGGGATAAAGGTTGAGTACAGAGTAGTAATGATGATAATATAACACTCATAATAAATAAAATTCAATGATAATAAATATTAATACTAATCATAATAAATAATCATAAATAATAATAGTATATCATAATAAATACTAATAATAATATAAAATCATACTAAATAATAATAATACTATAATAACACTACTACTACTACTACTAATAATAATAATTAATACTAATCATAATAAATAATTATAATACATAATATATCATAATAAATACTAATAACAACTAAAAAAAATACTAAATAAAATAATAATAAAAGGTAAAGTAGGCCTAGGTGGGGGTGAGGGGAAAGCGCACCAACATTTTCCATGTTCAAGTCAACCCAGTGACGGGCTTCCCTAATTTGCACTCAGGTCGTGGACAGGTCGGAGAGGTCCTGACTAAGGCTTACAACCCGATCGTTCTGCTTTGTTGATGACCAGATCGACCGTGAAGGTTTATTCATCAGAAAAATGAGAATTGGATTTTGCCAAAACTCTTCAAGTCGTTGAGAAGGTGACGACAGCGCTCCCGAAGTTGTTCATGCATACGGTCGGTAACCAGAAGCCTTTCCACGCACCTTAAGTTCTGCCGCCCTTGACGGCCCTTTACACCGTGGCCACAGATATTTTCTTCTTCGTGAGCGTAGTCATCTTGAGTTTGGGAGGACGTCCCAAGGTCTTTCCCATAGCCAAACAATTGACAAATTGAGATATGCCTGAACGAGGTCGATCTTTGAGGTCTTCCCCGTTCTTGAGCCTCTCTGCGACTCTGTAGACCATCATCCGGCTGACGTTGAGCCGCTTGGTGATGTCGGACTTGTTGGGACCCCGTACATCTGATTATACACTGGTCAACAATCAAAAGCTTTCCGAGACCAGAGTAGTAATTTCCAACTCATTTTAGGTCGCTGATATTAATATCATAGTTAAAATTGTTTGTTAGCTCTACTTTTAAGATACCCCTCCGTGTCACAGCAAGTTCCAACAGGCTTGCGGAAGTGTGTTTATTTCCACACTCACATTCTCACTGCTCCAGCAGTGATAGGTGGTTGTGCTGTGCAAGTTTACATTTTGAGGTGTAGGGTAGGTGATTTTCCTAGTCAAACACTTTAAACTTATAATTTTATTTTCCTACTTAATGATATAAATACTTCTGCTAAGCTGCCATGCTCTGTATTATAATTATAAATTTAGAAATAAACTTTCTGTTTATTTTCTAATTGTTTGTTGTTTTCTTCTTCCAGATGCCTCGTACTTGTGTGGATAAGGCAGACAACCTCTGCTACATTTGTGGTGGGGTGACCTTTGTATCACAGACTCGCCGTATAACTGCTATGATTAGAAAGGCATATCACCTATATTTTGGATACAAGAATAAAAACTGGGCTACTCACATATGCTGCAACACTTGTGCTAAGACCTTTGCCAATGGTTAAACAGGAAGAGGAAAGAAATTTTGCTACCACCACTACACATAAAACTGGGGCTAATGAAGAACTTTGTAAAAACTATGGAGAAATCTAGTCACGGATTTCTTTCACATCGAAATTCCCCTCACTGAGCGACGCTAAGATAAAAGAGGGAGTGTTCATTGGTCCTTAGGTTCGAGAGCTTCTTAAAGATGGTGACTTTGAATCAGCCCTTCATGGGAAGGAGAAAGCTGCTTGGGAAGCATTCAAGTTAGTGGCGAAGGGATTTCTCGGAAACAGAAAAGAAGGAAACTATGAAGAATTGATGAAAAAACTCATCAAGGCTTACAAGAACATAGGATGTAACATGTCACTTAAAAAACACTTTTTGGACTCACATTTAGACTTTTTTTCCCAGGAACTGTGGGGGAGTTAGAGACGAACATGGTGAAAGGTTTCATCAATATATTTTAACCATGGAAAAGCAGTACCAGGGTAAATGGAGAACAACAATGCTTGTAGACTATTGCTGGACATTGGCAAGAAATGATTCTTTAGCTCACTATAAACGTCAAGCAAAAAGGCAGAGAGTGGATATGGATTAGAGTTTAAAACATAATGGCACATACTGTATCTAAGTTATAATAAAATATTATCTGCCGCGTATCTTTAATCTATAGCCAATAAGCATTTTTCAGGTGATATTTGGATTCAGTGCATGAAAATACATAAGAATTAACTAATCTCCTTTAAGAAGCACACAACTTTTCAAAAATTGTTCACCATCATTATGTCTGAATGTGTGGGGCATATTATGAACATCATGCGTTGTCAGATACCTGGTTGCAGCGGGTACATATGTCTGTGTCAGTTAAGCAGGTAAGGTATTTGGATGTGACCGCACATGAACCATCCTGTTTGACGTGGGAGTGATGTCGTTTGTGCCAATGTCCGGTGGAATGGCATTGAAATGATAGCTTTTATCCAGAGATAGGAAGGTTTGCTGTGTATTGTATTAGGTTGAGGAATAAGTTCTTGCGTTTTTTTTTAATGTTTTGTGCACATATTAAGAAACAATAATAAATAATGAGAGCAAAATTTGCAAAGGTTAGGCTACGTCTCTTAACAGCGTAGACTATTAGGCTTTTGCTTAGGCTACGTCTTGAAGTTGAGTAATAAGTCATTGCGGTTTATTTAAAAGTGGTGTTAATTTAATTTTTGTTCTGTACCCTCAAAATGGAATGTCAAGTTGAAAGAAAGGCGCATTTTCGACACTTGTTGTTATTCAGAAAGGACAGCTCAATGGTGGTTTTCACGTATCAAAAACGGTCATTTCAATCTTAATGACGAAGAGCGTTCTGGTCGCCCCATTAAGTTGGATGAAGATCGATTGAACGACCTTCTTCATGAAAATCCTCGTCAATCGACTGTACAATTGGCGTGTGATCAGAAAACTGTAGTGAATCACCTTCATTCGATGGGGAAAGTTAAAAAACTCGGTGCATGGGTACCGCACGCTTTGAGCGAAAGCAACAAACTTCAACGCTCCACGATTGCTGCAGGTTTGCTTGCTCGTCACAAGGCTACTCGTGGATATAAGGACAAATTTCTTCACCGCATCATCACTGGCAACCCAACATGGTGTGTTTATGTCAACATGAACCATCGAAAACAATGGCTTAGCCCCAATAAAAAAACACTTCCGTGATTAAAGCAAGGACTTCATCCACGAAAGATGATGCTGTGTGTGTGGTGGGATTGTGAAGGCATCATTCTCTATGAGCTCCTTGCGAACAACGAGATTGTCAATGCAGAACTCTACGTTCAACAAATGTATCGACTCGCCGAAGCTATTCGTGAAAAGCGACCTCATCGACGTTATAGAGCCCTTCTGCAACACGACAATGCTCGTTCTCACATTGCCAATATGACAAAAGACGCCATCCAAACGCTTGATTGGGAAATCCTGCCGCATCCTTCATATTGGTCAGACTTGGCTTCATCGGATTTCCATCTGTTCCGATCGCTCTCCAACAATTTGCGCGACGTTTCGTTCAATACTGATGTGGAATTAAGAACCTGGTTAGACGAATTCTTCGAGTCAAAATCCAGAGATTTTTATTGCAGATGCATCGAAAAACTAGTTGAACGTTGGGAAGAAGTCGTAAATAACAACGGAGAATACATTGTTGATTAAATTGCATATTGTTGTTATCAATTAAAAATGAGGTTTTTCTAAAATTGTTAATGGTAATAAATAAATTTGATAAAACCGCAAGAACTTATTCCTCAACCCAAAATGTGTGGATTTTTTTTACTGTGATGGCATTACTTTATTTTCTTTATTTTTGCCCCTCCCTTCATGAATGCACCCTTTAGATTACATACCCTCCATTCTGTTTTTCACAATTAAACGAAATCCTCCTCTTCTGCGAGTGCAATACAAAAAAGGTGGCAATAGGCGGGAGAAGCACGGCCCTTACCAAGTTAATCCAGTTAATCTGCATCATGATACTAATGGATCATATTATTTTTGTGGACGTACTACACATATAGGTGAGTGTGGCCGTGAACCGTGCAACCTTTCAAGTGTTATTTCGGTTAGGCACTGTGCCAAAACCGTCACTTATTTTCAAATGGAGCAGAAGGATCACTGAAATGCGACAACCCCATTGGACGGCAACCTAAGATCTCATAGGTTCGAAATTTGGGGACTTAACGTGAGGTAAGGAGGTGATTCTGGCGTTAGATCCCGAATTAGACCAGGGAGCAAGAATCCCCTATCGTAGGATTACATAGGTAACGTAAAAGGGGTTCTTTGCTTCACTCAAGGGTGACTTTTAGGATAAAAATAAGGATATCAAAAATCCAGGAAAGGTCTGAAAATGTTAGGTAAGACCTTCGGCGAAGAATAATACAGAGGAGGAACTCATATGAAGGTCCAAGAATTTCTGTACTCGTTCGGAAGGCTTCGGAATCGATTCCCACCCGAGACTTAATACATTTCGTATGGGCAAAGGAAGCTTTCAAAATTAACAACTTCGAACAAAAATATTCGTAACGTCATCTATCCACCATCGATTCGAGTACACAACAGAACATTTAATTTTATTTATTCGTTTATTTTTATTATTAAAAATATTCTTCGTCGATATATATGTATGCGTAAATATGTCAATATGGCCGTGGAGAATTCATCTTCAGTAAAAAAAAGTAAACATGTCAACATAGTTTTGGGAACTCATCCTGCATAGGAAATATAATAAACATATCAACAATTTCCCCACAAACGAATTCAACGTTTGTGGAAATTATGTCACAAATGCATTTGTGAATTTTTTATTGAAAAAAGATTAAAAAATACGAGGAATTTTGAATCTACCAATTTCTGATATTAAATTTGGAATACAAAAATGAAAACACTCTACGGAATTTTGAACGGCACAAATGAACACGCCTAGATATACACCACGGCCTAAAGTTTTCGGACTCATGTAATTTTTCTTATTCCTTGGGTATGCTTATGAATACTAGTATGTTGGTATAGGTTTTCATGCATATGTCTAATACATCTGGAAAACAAAATAAAAGTACAAACTTATTATAACTTATTTTGAAATATCTAAAATGGCAATGCTATTGAAATGTATGAAATCTTGGTATCAGTATGCAGTGTTACAGTCAAAATGTAGCCCCATATTTGGTAATTAATAGGATTTTTCCATGCAGATAGCATATGATAATGATGTGATAATAGCGATAACACCTAACTATACTGTTGAGGACAGAAATCTGATATGCACGCGAGGAGGGTCTCAGCTGTCGACAAATCGCTGGGATGGTGGACGGATTACATCCCGGTTATGTAGTTCACCAATTTTGGTACCGTGATGGAACTTGCTATGATCGGAAGAACACCATCCCTATAGTCAATTATGGGGGCGGTAGCAAAATTCTGTAGGTCTGTTTTTCTTTAAATGGGACTGGCGTTTTTCATATAATTGATGGCAGAAAGAACGGAGCCAAGTAGCGGCAATTATTTGGCAATACCTTAACGTCAACTATGGAGTTATTGGGGATGATTGAATGTTCCAGCACGTTAGTGGTTCCTGTTGAATAGTATTAATCAATTACTGTGGCCTAGTACATCACCTGACTTGAATCCAATCGAAAATTTGTGGCAAATATGAAGGAACCCTCTTCTTTGACTAGCAAATATCCAAACAAAAAAGGACTGGGCAAATGAGATTAGGGTTCTGGCAGACTGTCATACCGGGTCTACGTGTGTGGTAGAAAAAGTTCCGTCGAACAAAATTAAAGTTCTACTATTCCAGCACGTGTCATTAAAACGTCGTTTCCATTGTGTGAGATGGAAGTGAAAAGAATCGAGATCTCTGCTCTTTTGTGCGCGGGCCACAACAAGTTCGACATCGCCAAGAGGCTCAACGTCAGCTGGATAACCCGGCTTCCATGATGATGCTCGGCATCGTGGATTCAAATGGCAGGCAGATGCCACCGGTGTGGTTCGCGACCGGTTAAAGGTGCATATGGGTGAAAAATATCACAAAGAAGGCGGACAACGTCTTTCAGTAGAACGGTGCTCCGGCCCATAAGGCAAAGGCGTTCAAGAGTGGTTGGGGTCGAACATGAACTTCTGGTCGAAGGACTTTTGGCCCCTGCAGTCGCTCGACCTCAATCTCCTCAACTACAGCGTGTGGCCGCATGTTGAGGGCAAGGCCTGCGAGGCCAGCCACAGCAATGTCGACGAGCAGAAGTCGTCCGTCAACCTCGTGTGGGCCAGCATGAGGAAGGACTTCGTCCGCAACGTGGGCGGGGCCTTCAAGTCTCGCCTGGAGCGCGTGCTCGTCGCCGAGTGCGGCCGCATTGATTAATATTACTATTTAAACACATATTATTATGTTACAATAATAACGTATCTAACTGCATCAAAACTATCATTGTGTCCTTTGTTGCGAGTGTCGTAACGAGTGTAACATAACTTTTGCAATACTCGCTACTCTCGAGCGAATACAGATTTATATAATTTTAAGAGAGTGGGCATGTGTGGGTCTGGAGACTGCTTAACCAAGAGTTTGTTTTAAATGTGTTGCAACCAACTGCAAAACAAGGCGTTTTTTCAGTGATAATGTGGGGAAAAATCTGGAGCACTGGTCGTTAGAAACTGTGGAGTGTATTGGTAACATAATTTAGGAAAAATCATCTCCATCCTTCGAAAAGGACTTCTCCACTTTTTTCAAGTAATCAGAAAAATGACCGAGGACTGACACTAAGAAAATGGGATCAGAAGACTTCGTCGGCCAAGCCAGTCACCTGATATGAACTTCAGTGAACACCTGTGGCTCATACTGAGCAGAATAGTGCCCAAAAGCCACGAAAACTAACATCAAACGGGAATTGTTCAACATGTTGTCTCAGCCTGGGCAAATATTCCACAAGTGACAATTTATGAACTTCTTAGTACGATACCTAAAAGGGTTAATGCCTTAAAAACTGTACAAGGCATAATATATACTACATAAATACTAGATTAAGTTTTTAATTACATCACATGGCACTATTTTGTTTCCTAATTAGTAATTTTCCCAAAATAAATATTTCCCCTGGTCTCTTTAAACTCTACCATTTAATTAAAACAATCAGAGTAAATGAAATTATTTCCAATCATAAACATATGTTATCATAGTCTATTATTTTTTTTAATTTTTACTTCTTTCATCCCCTCCTCTCTCCTCTCGCCACTACCATTTCTAGGCCTTGCTATTCTATGAGTTAACTACATATATCTTTTATCCTAATCTCTTTGATATGATTCCTTCTTTTTAGCTTAAATTTCTTCTTTCCTCCCCCTCTCTTAATTGTGCCAGTTCGTTTAATTCTGTCCCTAGATAGTGTCGTTGTTTATGTGGATGTGTATATTCTTGTCCTTTCGATTTGATGCTGAAAATTTAATTTTTATTTATTTATATTTCTCGCATTGGTTCATATTTTGAGTAAAACGTTTCCTACGTTTCATTATAGTCTATATATGGCCGCGTTCTGTTATTATATTTATCCTTTGATAATGAACTTTAAATATAGTTAGAAAGTACTAGGATTTCTTTTCATTTTCCTGTGGGTGATTTTGGCATAATATATATATATATATATATATATATATATATATATATATATATATATATATATATATATATATATATATATATATATATATATATTAGTGATGGAGTCGTTCCTTGGGAACCTTATTCGTAGCAGGAATATGAAGACATATGCGATGGTTTTGAACATTTAATTTTCCGGACGTTTCGTTCATTGACGATGACCATCATCAGCGAATTCTAAATAGCAAAAATTATTTTTAGAAGAACAACTAAACACAGAAATCAAATTAGTGAAAATCTATTAGAAATTGATGTAATATCTTTAAAAAAAAAATAAAATAACCAAATTAAATAATAATCCCACGAGTTTTTTAAATATGCATAATAAACATGACTTAAATGACTATCGAAATACAAAAAATTATAAACTATAGCAATAAAGTGGAAAGCAAGGCATGAAGAAATCGATTAATAAGACAGAAAAAAAATTAAATAATCCCATGAGCAACAAATATGAATAGTAAACATGAATCAAGCGAAATTCAAAAAAGTCACTATAAAACACAGCAATAAGTTAGATCAGGGGGTATGTAATCGAAGCGGATATTAATAAATGGAGCGAAGCAAGTAGTTCAATTAAGTTAAATTTTAAGTGATTGAACATCAAATAATATGACTAGACTAAGGCACGAAAGTTTAAATAGTAAATAATCAATAATGGAGGGGTCAAAAGGACGACTAAAACAATAAATTAAGGAAAAGGCAATAATAAACCAGATCGTTTAGATATTAATGGGACAAACTAAAATAGAAATAAAAATTTCTCTGCACGAGTACCGACCTTATAACGGTTTAGCTAGGAGTAACAACTGATAGTACGGACTAAATTAGGCAAAAGGAAAACTATTAAGGGGGATGTGGTTGGTTGTACATTTGTCTATATAGTGAATAATTTAAGGGATGATGAATAATCATTGAGTTCCGGGTTAATTTGTTTGATGTAAAGAGATTCAAGAATTTTTAAACTCAGAGAAGAGGAGGCAGAAGAGAGTATACTAAAGGAGTCAGGGTCAAGCGGGTGGTTATGTTTTAGTGAATGTTCTCGTATAGAGGAGTGTTCGGGTTTGGAGATGGAAATGTTGGTTCTGTATGGTACTCTGATATGCTTAGCGATCCTACATCTTAATTGTAGACTTGTTTGGCCTACATAGCGACTTTGGCAGGTCGCACAAGTGAATTGATAAATGATGGAGGAACGCAGGCATAATGGGAGTGATTCTTTGTGCCGAAGGAAAGTATAGACAGCAAGAGGATTAGAATTAATTAGGAGAAACTTGCATTGGGGAAAGTATTTATTAAGAGTCGAGAGTAAAGCTTTGTTGAATTTTGTGCCAAGTGGAAGATAAGGCAGTTTTAAGAATAGTTTTTGTTTGTGGACAGTTATTAGAGGGGTTTTGCGAGAGAACATTTTAAATAAGAAATTGGAAGTACGTTTGTCAAAAAGATGGTCTGGGAAAAAATTTAAATAAAAAAAGCTCCTAAGATATTCAATTTCGGAATGAAAGTGAAACCAATTTGAGCTGATTTTGTAAGCTCTGTGTATACTGTTTATGATGGCAGAATGTTTGAAATTAGTAGGAGTACAACTAAAGAAGTGGGTGCCAAATTTGGTGGTAGTGGGTTTCCTGTAAACTGATGTGTTAAATTTAGAACTAACTTTTGAAACAGTGACATCCAGAAAAGAGATTTTATTGTTTAATTCTGTCTCCATGGAAAATTTAATATTAGGGTGTTGTTGATTTAAATAATTTAAAAATAATGAGGCATGGTCTTTGTGTTTAAAATCAGGAAGCAGTCATCGATAAATCTTTTAAACACTAACGGTTTATATTCAACCGGAAAGTCCCTTAACCAGTTTTTTTCGTGGTAGGATAAAAAAGCATTAGCGAAGCTGGGACGCAATGGAGAGCCCATGGCCATTCCATCGTGTTGAATGTACAAAATCTCATTAAAAAAGAACACTGTATTTTCTACGGACAATTTTAATAAGGTAGAAAAAAGAGACTTGGTTAGACCCAAAATGCTATCATTTGATTGAAAAAGGGTATCGGTTATGATTTTGCAAGTTTCCATGACAGGTACATTAGTAAATAGAGACTCTACATCGATTGAAGTCATAAACGAGTGGTTCAAATCTAATTGAGAAACGTAGCTGACAAATTCGAATGAATCTTTCAAAGTGAATTCGTTGCAAGTGAGAGGTTCAATTATGGGGACTAGAAACTTGGCTAAGTTAAAGCTAGGGGTGTTAATAGCAGATAATATTGGACGGAGAGGTAATCCTACCTTGTGAGTTTTTGGCAAACCATACATAAAACCTGGCGATGTACCCGAGGCAAACAGTTGGTTGTAAAAATCACAGAGAATATTTTTCTTTTTTAGAGAACGTAAAAAGTTGTTAATTTTGTCTTCAATTTGCAAGATGTGTTTAAATGGATCTTTATCCAGTTTAAGAAATTTACAGGAGTCCGAAAGAATTTTTTGCATTTTAGAAATATAATCAGACCGATTCAAAATGACCACACCTTTCCCTTTATCCGGTTTGGATATCACGATAGAAGGATCTTTACGGAGGTTGGACAGGATATTAAAATCTTTGAAACTGAATACAAGGCAGAAAACTTTAAAGCTGTTATATTTATAATAGAATCTATTGGCCAAATACTTAATATCATCTATGAAATTGGATCCTGGTTTTGACATAGGGAGGGGATTAAGTCGGTGGCACAGTTTTTCGAAATACAAAAAGTAACGATAGAAATATAATTTAAAGACCCTGAGTCTAAAATCTAGTCCCAGAGACAAGATACGTTTTTCCTGAGGAGTCAGAACTTTGTTTGAAAAATTAGAGATGACATCATCCCTAGAACAATTTAACTTGAAATTTATACCCAAATTCGATAGTTTATTATTTTGGCGACAAATGGTAGCAGAATTATATTTATCAACTTGTCTACGTATAAAGCTATATAACATTGTGTAATCCAACAGAGAAACTGAGGACTTAAGAGAATATGAGAGACGAGTAATATCTGAAGAGAATTTAGACACGAGACGTTGCTTGTGGCGAATCTCTTGCAAAAGTAATTTAGATGTCCAAGATTTATAGAGCTCACCTTGCATTAGAGCAGATCGATATAGTTTGAAGCGCAGGAACTGCGGAACATAACTATTATTGCCTTTTCCTTAATTTATTGTTTTAGTCGTCCTTTTGACCCCTCCATTATTGATTATTTACTATTTAAACTTTCGTGCCTTAGTCTAGTCATATTATTTGATGTTCAATCACTTAAAATTTAACTTAATTGAACTACTTGCTTCGCTCCATTTATTAATATCCGCTTCGATTACATACCCCCTGATCTAACTTATTTTCGATTGTTCGCCCTGCTCATATAATTCTCTTGCTGTGTTTTATAGTGACTTTTTTGAATTTCGCTTGATTCATGTTTACTATTCATATTTGTTGCTCATGGGATTATTTAATTTTTTTTCTGTCTTATTAATCGATTTCTTCATGCCTTGCTTTCCACTTTATTGCTATAGTTTATAATTTTTTGTATTTCGATAGTCATTTAAGTCATGTTTATTATGCATATTTAAAAAACTCGTGGGATTATTATTTAATTTGGTTATTTTATTTTTTTTTTAAAGATATTACATCAATTTCTAATAGATTTTCACTAATTTGATTTCTGTGTTTAGTTGTTCTTCTAAAAATAATTTTTGCTATTTAGAATTCGCTGATGATGGTCATCGTCAATGACCGAAACGTCCGGAAAATTAAATGTTCAAAACCATCGCATATGTCTTCATATTCTTGCTATATATATATATATATATATATATATATATATATATATATATATATATATATATATATATATATATAATATGAAGATCTTCACCAAGAGAGCAAAATACACCCTTAGACCTAACGGGATTCCCAAATCGTACGTTTGGTGAACCTACACTTAATCTACCCTTGGGTTTAAGACGTACTTTTACCTGTAAACTTTTAGTGTCAAAAATGCGATTAATGGTGCGGATATTTCTTGTAAATTATAATCTTTTACTAGACCTTAAGCATTCATGCTTGGATGACGGCACCACCAATCAATCAGTAAACGGTATAAGTGAACGTGTGATTCCTCCATCACTCCTTAAATACAGAGCGCTTTACAACCCCTATAATGAGCATAGTAATAGCGAAAAGGAGCCTAGCGTTCCCTCTTTATCTTTTGATCTTGTTGCGACGCTATTAGCCGTTATTAAATATAGCATTCAGGCTCTGTTAAGAGCAAAAAAAAAAAAATCACCATTATGGATAAATCCCTTACCTCAGGGATTTTACTCCAACTTTAGAGACTTGTTTGTTCTCAAAAATCGATTTGAAGGAAGCGTTTATACGGATACCAATGGAATTAAGCCATCATACATTAAAAACCCAGGCTATGATAAGGATAGTGGGTCTCTGCGAATTCCTCTTTCTTCCTTAATGTATGACTACCTCTTTTCATACACTCCAATCATGTTTCAAAAGGTTGAAATTGCATGCTTTACAAATCAACATTGCAAAATGCACCTTTTCAGTAGTCTCATTTGATTTTTAGTATATTTTAGTTAACTCTCAAGGTATACCCTACTAGGGAATAAGAAAGTCGCAATCAAGGATTATCCTAGACCGAAAAAGCTACAGAGATTCCTGGGTTAAGTCAATTTCCTTCGTACATTTATTAAAAATGCTGCCATCACTCTCATTCCTCGCAGAAGATTATTAAAGAACTAAAACAAGCGTCCCCTAAAATGAATATTGCAATGAGATGGCAGCGCAGAATTCAAATTTAATCTATAAAAAACGATATCGTAAAAACTACCCTTTTGCTCCACCCAAAAAGAAATAGTCCAATCCTTTTAATTACAGACTCACCTGACTTAGCCGTTAGAATTGTTTTGCAACATTTATTGAGGGAGAAATGGAAACATTAAGATTCCTTATAGTAAATCTTTTAATGCTCCCGAATTAAAGCAATTCACGTTTACAAAAGAATTAATCGTTATAGCTCTTGTAATAAAACGCTCAATCCATGCAACCCATTGCATCAACACTACCATCTACGTCACAAGACAATCTGATCCCCTCATGTCACTATTGACTCAACCATTTCTTCTTTCACTATTATCGAGGAAGAAATTTTCGTCAAATTTCAGTTGACTGATTTGCAATTGAAAAATCTATAGGAGAACGCCTCCACCTCTCTTGTTTCATAAGATTGTTCTACGATCTTCATCACACGCTATCATTTGTGACCTATCGAAAAGTTTTGTTCGTCCTTATCTCATATCTGATTTCCGCAAGCTAATCTTCAACTATTATCACAATTTGGGTCATTTAAGAACACACCATATCCTCAAATCAATCTCAGACAGATTTTTCTGTTGTGGGATGAGAAAAATCATATATGAGCGGGTTAGAAGCTGTCTTCACTGTGAAAATTTCAAAGTACAAAGACATACGAAACCACCCTTTACACAATTTGCGGCATCTGCATCAAAGTTTCACACCATACATGTGAAAATATTAAATGGTTTTCCAACAACAGAAGAGGGCGACAAATACCTCCTAACCATAATCTGCCGCTATTCTAAGTGGTTAGAGGCATATCTACTTAAGGGTATAACATGAGAATCTGTGGTGGAATCATTCTTCACCAACTACATATCATGCTTTGCTTTAGTGCTCCTGTTAACATAATCTCAGATAATGAATTTCAATTTAATTCTGGGCTGTTTCAAGAGTTATTAAAACTTACTGCCACAAAACAAATTTTCATGGCTTCGGCTAATGTGACCGGAAATGCTCTTCTCGAAAGACAACACATAATTATCTGAGCATCTCTCCTGGTAAAAGGCCGTCCTGGAAAATGGTTACAAAATCTTCCATCTACTCTATTTGAAATGCAAAACGCAGTGAGCCAAGAACCAGGTTTTTTCCTTGCTTAATTGGGTTATGACGCTCCATTACAAATTCCAGATGACCTATCTGTCACCAGATATATGTCCTCACTGGTTATCACTGTCTTATATACCTTCGTTAGTTATATGGCTAACATTTAACTTCTCGCTTCATTGATTTTTTTCATTTTTTATTTAGCAACATAGTAGTATCTTTGATGTGCATTCAGGCTATATCACAATTAAGAATAATAAAGTTTAATATTTGTCTTTATCTGTAAATAGCCTATTATTTTATGTTTCAATCACTATTGAAATTGGGTTTAAATGTGCATAAATTTTCGAGGTAATTGATTGGGCAATTGGAAGGGACTCATGATTTCATCCATTCGACACATACAACGCCACAATTATAATTCTCGCCAAACTCTTCTTTGCATGCCATTTCATTAATCAGAAGGCGTGGTATTTGTAGCATTCAACCATTACCTTCAAATCATAAGACAAATAACACTCCCTGGCATCCATATTTCTGGCACTATAATGCTTACGCAAATACAGAAAAATTTGCTTCCGGAGTAAGCCTAGGAGACAGATCCTTCACGCAAAGCGTAGATAAAGCAAGACCATAACCATTTCTTTTGAGATGCCCCCAAAAGGGACACGAGCAAAAAGTGCTTAATCCAACCTTTACACATACACACAACGCCCATCTATCGGAGTAATTCTAACTCCGCCTCCTGGTCTTGACATATAAAAAAAGAACTAGGCTCTATAGAAATAGTATTTGATAAGCATTAATTACATGTTCATCATTACAGTATTAGAATACACACGCGCGTAAATTTTAAAAAATGTCAACCGATTTGCACCAGATTTTAGATTTAGGCCCCAAGCACAACATTTAACCAAACTCTATTCATTATCGTGCCTTGATTAGAGTTCGAGATTCATAAATTGGTGGAATCGTCCTATTTATTATTAGAGGTGTTGCAAAAATGTAATTTCTCTCTACCTGTGTGAAAAATGGAGAATATCAATATATTTTATACAGATAAGCTGTAAAGCACTTGGGCTAAAAGAAAGAGAGAGTAGAAAGGGAATTAGTGTCACAAAAGCTATACAAATTCAGCTCAGTCTTGAAAAGCTGTAGCTCTTTCAATCATATATATATATATATATATATATATATATATATATATATATATATATATATATATATATGCAATGTCCCGCAGGAAAAAAATGAAATGGTGTTTCCAAGTACTTTCGAACTTTATTAAGTTCCTTATCAAGCATAACTACAAGAAATAATATTATAATGTGTTACAAAACTCTATATTTGGCACACTAAGAATCAAGTCTGCCAAACTGGATCATAAACTTAGACGAAAACTTCAAACCCTCATCGCCGATAGCGGTTGGACTAAACATAGCCGGTCTGAAACTGTCACTAACCTCTCTTCCGTAGTTTTGGATGAAAATGTCAGCGCTTTAGGATATGGTTTAAATTTATCTATCCCATCCCCCCTTCAAGTGTTTCCATTGCTAAAAGTTTTGCCAATTTATAAAAATTCAGTGATGTACCTAGTGATTTAATTTCTATTATAAAAGGTTGTGTTTTTCAATGCTTGGCTAAGCCTGTCCACCTCAATTATCCCCTTCGTTTTCGTCGTGCTTTATCGACTCTTCGAAAAAATTCTTCCCTCCATATCACTAAGGCCGATAAATCTAGTAATATCGTAATCATGGATAAAAATTCCTATCTTAATAAAATGAATGTAATGCTTAATGACCAAGATGTATTAAAAGACCCCACTCTTCAAGTTAACAGTGACTTCCATAAAAATGTACGGTGATTACTTAAAAACTTTCCTGATTTAATTTCAAAATTTAAGTCTAGTAACGCTACCCTCCCTTATTTGTACGGCTTAGTAAAAACTCACAAACCAAATTTCCCATTACGCCCTATTATAATCACAAAGATGTTAATGTTTTTCATACCTGGTTCAATTGTCTCGTCCCTTCAATTAAATTTACCAACGAGTTGGAAAATAATAGAACCTTTCCCTTTCTTGATCTTCTTATTCATAGAACTCATACAGGTTTTAAATACTCTATCTTTCGTAAGCCTACCAATTCAAATTCTTATATTCATTTTTACTCTTCTCACAGCCCTAAAGTTAAACGTTCTGTTTTTTCTTCTATGTTTCTACGGGTATTACGAGTTGTGAGTCCAGGTTTCTTTGGAAACATCCGTCGAAACCTGACGATGAGAGATGTTTCAGTCGAAACCTGATTTTACCTTTAAAATTAGTCCTATTACTGTGGTTTTATCCATATATATATATATATATATATATATATATATATATATATATATATATATATATATATATATATATATATATATATATATATATATATAGCGAGGAACACAGATCGTACTCCTAGTGGTTTGTTGGTCATCAAAACTAAAGTTTTAAAGTTAGCAGAAATCCAAAGTGCCCAACAGGCAGCTCACATTAATACCCCAATTTTCCACATACAGAATTTTGAAATATATTTACTAGTTCAGATTTATGGTGTCATTGTTGATAAAAAGGGTTTTTGAACTGATCGTGAACATGTAGGACACGCTCTGTACGCCCTTGGTACCATTTTTTTATATGCCTCAACGGAAATGAAAGGATCTAGTACTACTAAATGATACACGAATGTTATGAAAAGACATCTAATATACAAAAACTGATTAAAGTTGTTATTTGACAACATTTTTACATAGGTATCAAAAATAATATAAAAAAATAATAAATTTCTAAATTTTATAAAACATTTTTGAGCAAGTAATGCACAGCCTTTATTATTTATCATTGCATAAATATATTAATAACCTCATTAGACAATGCAAAATCCCCATCTTATTGCAATAATGCAACTGGAAAATTGAGAATTGAAATTCACATATTCGATACAAGATAACCTATAAAATGACAAATGCACAAAATAGAATGAAAATTAGCCTAAAATATGATATATTAAGCAATTCTAGCCTATTAAGGAAAGGAACCTATCAGCAAGTTATAGGCCTAGCTTAGATAGCTAAGCAAAAAATATTAAAAAAATTATTACAAATTTACCCCCCTAACCCCTCAACCCCCACAATAAAATAATGTTAGATGACACGAATAACATCATTTAAGACTGATAAAAATGGTCAACTTTGCACTTTGATGTCTTGTATTTTACTAATTTTTTGATCGCCTTTTCACATTTAAAAGACGAAACAATGTTACGTGATCAACATACAGTAGTTTTAAAACGAAATCTTCATTAGTATAAATTTCAAGAATTTTCAAATTTTGTACGGACCGTGTACTACGCGCCATTTTATCTAAACTGTAAACACAGAAATCCCAAAGCTGGTCGCCGTTATGAAATCACACTCATTGACTGTCACAATGATCATATTCACCATGTAAACTATAACCAGCGGAATCACGCAATATTCACGAACACTGTGGACTATAATGTAACTCGTAAAAATTACATCAGACACGTAAAATATATAAAAAAAAAATTACCTAGCATACAAAATTGGCATCGCCCCGCGAGCAGAAGAAGGAGGTGACATCACATCAGACCCGCTTTTTCTACCAAAGGTAAACTGAATCAAACCCATATTTTGGCAAGGCCTTTTCTACGGTCCATGCCTACTTCATCATATATATATATATATATATATATATATATATATATATATATATATATATATATATATATATATATATATATATATATAAATGGATATGAGAAACTAACAATTAGCGCGTGAGTAGAGCAATAGATGCAAAAAAAATCCACAGGAAAGTGAAAGGCGGATTCCAAGTATTTTCAAACTTATTCAGTTCATTATCAAGGAATGATCGAAAGTACTTGGAATTTGCCTTTCATTTTCCTGTTGGATTTTTTGCATATATATACAAGGGGCGGTCAATAAGTTTTGCAATTCGGATGTAAGGAAACGAGATATGAGGAAGAGTGTTTTATTATTTTTCAATACGACTACCCTCGACTTCAATGCACTTGCGCCACTTGTCCCTGAGGCTTCGAATTCCTGACAACCAGAAATCTCCCGACTGCTGTTCAATCCACTCCTGGACGGCGAGCTGGATATCTTCATCGTCCCCCAACCGGCGTCCACCCATTTCACCCTTGAGCTGGCGGAATAAAAAGTAGTCGCTAGGGGCCAGATCTGGACTGTAGGGGAAAGGGGTGAGCTCCTCGAATCCGCACTCGCGCAGGAAAGCTTGTGCAACTTTGGCCTTGTGGACTTTGACGACGTTGAAGTCGTTCATGCGGCGTGAGGTTTCTAGGGACCCAACGGGCAGAAGAGACCTTGGTCATGGCCAAATTGTCGTGGATGATGTTTATAACACTTCCATGTGATATTCCAAGTTCTCGCTCGATTTCTTCGACCTTCACCCTGTCGATTTTCGAGGATGATCCTCTCCAAACGGGCCACATTGTTCTCTTTGGTCACTTCTGACGGGCGTCCTGGACGATGGTCATCTTCAAGGGACTCACGACCACGGCGGAACTCCCTATTCCAGCGAGCAATGGTTGCATAGGAAGGGGCGGTGTCGGTGTACACTGCAACCATGCGTTCATGGATCTCTTTTGCATTCTTGCCTTCTTTGGTCAAAAATTTGATCACTGCGCGGTGCTCAACCTTCTCCATTGTTGAAAAAATTTGTGACTGACGATCTACAATCAGCTACTGCTTCTTAAATAGACGAGGCAGGAGAGTGCGGCTGCAGGTCCTGACTTGTCATAACTTGTCCTAACCCCCCCCCCCCAAACAGCCATCCCCCTTCCTCTGTTTTGCCTTACCGATTCGCAAAACTTATTGACTGCCCCTCGTGTATATATATATATATATATATATATATATATATATATATATATATATATATATTAATCCATTAAACCACATTGAAAGAGAAAACGGAATAATTTTTTCCTTGTAGTAATATTTTTATTACCTTTTTTCGAAAAAATCCGTGCAGGGAAGCAATTCGAACCAGGCACACTGAGGCAGCGAGCACCGCTTTGATCACAGTTAAAAGTATGCCGTTAGTACACTATGCTACGCATAGTGATCAAAGCGGTGCTCGCTGCCTCAGTGTGCCTGGTTCGAATCGCTTCCCTGCACGGATTTTTTTGAAAAAAGGTAATAAAAATATTACTACAAGGAAAAAATTATTCCGTTTTCTCTTTCAATGTGGTTTAATGGATTCATTTTCATTATTCTCTCGCGCTACTTTGATATATATATGTATATATATATATATATATATATATATATATATATATATATATATATATATATATATATATATATATATATATATATATATATATATATATATATATATATATATATATATATATATAGTTAAGATTGGAGCTTCTTGCACCGTATTGCATATGTGTCCGTGCGTGCAGGAATGCATGCCCGTCGAGAGGGGATAGCGTTGGATTGGGTTGCTCCCGTCGTGGGTTAAACTCCCACCCTCCCTCTCTGACCGCTGACCCGGAGCGGTATTTGGTTATATAGGAGGGAGAGGGTGTTTCCCGTATCTTTTGGCGGATTGAGGAATGACAACCACCCCCACTTTCCTCCCACCTTTATCCTCCCAGGTTCCCCTGAAACCCATTTTCAGAACTAAACGGTCAAAAAAGATCGGGAGCTTCAACAAGGTACTCAAAGCTTAGCTTTCTAACGTCACTTAGGTCGTATGTATTTTAACTTTGAAGTGTGAAATGGTGTGTTTGGTAAAATCGATGATATTTCATCTTCTATAAAAGCCGACCAAGATAAATATCCACTCTGTTGCTCGAACTAGTTCTGCGTGTTCCCTCAAAATCATATCAAACGCGTATCAAAACTCATATAAAACTCATTTTTAAACTCAAACCAAGCTCATCTCAAAACTCATATAAAACATAACTTAATCTCATTCCAGTGGCGGATCCAGAAAAAGCGAATGGGGGTTGGGGAAGCGATGCCAGGATTTTTATGAGTGGAAATTTGTTAAAGCTCCTTATTATGCTACATATTATTACGAGTAATACATGTATGATCGTAAAAATAATCAGTGCTGAATACATACACATAGATTATTGGCATAAATGAATAAATGATGAATATGTAGTGTAGTGTATCCTATAATGATGTAGGCTACTTGCAAGTCATTTCGCCCACCTCAGTAACCAGGCATATAAGAGAAAAAATATTTTTATTTCCCAGGAGTAGGCTCTCTCAAATTCGTAGGTCCATGCGTAATATCCCCCTTCATTTGCCTAAGAGAAGAGGAGACGGCGGGTTTTCTTCGCAAACTTGTCAATCCCTGATCATTCCAAACTTGAATGTCATTGTGGACGGCGAGTAGTGCGAGGATGTTGATGCGATCCTGGTCATTGGTGCTCCTCATGTACGTCTTTAGCCATTTCAACGCTGAGAATGAGCCTTCAGCCTCTGCATTTGAGACCGGCAGAGTCATTAAGATGATCAGGAGCTTCGCAATGTTCGGGAACATACTGGTCTCGGCGTACTCTTTTGCATTTTTGACAGTCCCAAAGACCGAAGAGGAATTTGTCCACCGCTGTGCCTCCACCTGCACGAGCACCAGTGATTTAACATCACTCTCGTAGAAGTTAGCGGCATTGAGGACGGCATCCATGTCTGTTTTTGAGCCCTTGAGAAGCTCCTTCAATCGGAGAGCCATTGCCACGGTATCGTCCTCAAATATTCTCTTCAGCTCGGCAATTACTTGGTCAACGAACGGAATATAGACCGAGCGTCGATAGTACTCCTCAATAGTCCTGGTCGGGATATTCGCACGCTGTTTTTGTCATGCACAGACTCGGGGAACAGGAACGTCATCGTGAGCTGAGTCCACTTCAATCAGAAGATCCTTGGCTTTTGCAAATACAATGTGGAAGTGCTCCTCGGCATTCTTTCTGAACTTGGCGAAAACAGTCTCAAAGTCACGAATCAGAGGGTACGCAGATGCCAAGTCACCGTCCTTATTCTGCAAGGTCTTGCTCGGCTCGAGTCTGTTGGCCAAAACTGACTCCGCCAAAACCAGCCCAATGAGTTAGCGAGGGTCCCTAATCGCGGCAAGATGGCAGCATTGGCATCCAGCTTCATTTCCTCTTCCATGAAGACGGTGATGTGTGGCAGAAACTCGATGAACACGAGGACTGCATCATACTATTCAACCCATCTGGTGGGACACAAGGGCAGCAACTTCTCCCGCTTTTCTGAAGAAAGCTTCACGATTTTGGAGAAGCGGAGCGTCAGCATGTTGCTGGAGTAAATGAAGTTATGGACTTCGTTGAGCATCTGAAGGGCGAGTTTCACTTCTCTCACATCGTAGGCCTTGGTCAGCACCAGGTTCAGTCGGTGATTAAAGCAGTTGATCGGTTTGGCGAGGGGCTATTGCTTCATGATAATGGCGGCACAACCTATGAACTGCCCCATCATGACACTCGCTCCTTCGAAGATGAGGCCCCGGCCAGGCCTTCACCGGTGAAGTTCTCAGCATGTACGAAAGTGAGAAAGTCCTCCTTGATGTCCTCTTCGACGTGTCGAAGGATAATGGTGGATTGCTCCTTCCTGAGACGTCCGTGGTCTCATCCATTAGCAGTGGGAATACCCCTGAGACTCCGGCTATGACCTCTTCCTTCACCAATCGACCTGTAAAATGAAATATAATTATGGTGACACCTGCTCATAATGTCAAAATAGCATGAATTCTACTTTTGAAATAAGAGACCTATTTTTTTGGACAAAAGTTGCAGTGTCACCCACCTGTTATATCGATCAGCTCGTCCTCAATGGTTTTGCTAATGAGGGTGGAGTTGTCTCGGCTGGCCAAACTGGTGAGGAAGCGGTTGACGTCATCATCTCCTCCCTGGGCTCGATAACGCAGAAGCGCTCTGAAGACTCCGTCTATCGTTTTTCTCGGAATAGAGAGGTCCAATGAACCATCATCTCGATGCTCACGGAGATGCAGCATATTTCGTTCGCAGAAGAGGATGCTATCAATGATCGGAACCAACAAGAGCCGATTTGTATCGATTTGCTCCTTCTTCTTCGCCTGTAGCATAGTGTCGACAGCCCTCGACGGGCTTCACCAAGTGTTGACAAACTCCCTCCATTATCGTCATAGCTGTGGCGTGACATCCGTGCTTATTGTGACTGTTGAGCAGTTCGGTAACATTTTTGTACCTGCACATCGGCTTTAACACCAAGGTGCCCAGCCTTTGGTCTCCAACTCCGCCCGTATTTCCGCACACATGCAACGCAAGTATCCGCCCTCGTTCAGCAACAAGTACTTCAGCCAGGGGTATGTGATGCACCAGCTTGGTTGGAATCGTCTCTTATGCCCATCTCCTTCAATGAAGGGTAGGGATTCGACAAACGGGTCAGTCTGGTTGATTAAGGCCACTTTTTCGGAGTCTGTTGCCGCCTTGTTCCCAATAAAGTTGGTAACGCCCACTGGAGCTGTGGGGAGTGTCAGTGTACCATGCGAAAAAAGAGATGTGAGTTCCTCGCCCTCCTGCGACTCATTGTGAGATTCGACTTCGCTGTCAGATCTACATGCTGTCGATGTCAAAGTGCTTGGCTGTTGCTCCAGCTCATTGACTTCACCCTTGAAATCACCACTCGTCTTGTCCACTTTGGTCTTGAAGAACGAGGCGATCTTCATATCGCCGGCTCGCTTCATGGCACACGCCCTGTGAATGAGAGGGAACTAATGCATCACATGGATAAGACCAGCTGCTTACATCACCCTATGTTCGTAACAATATATAATAAAAAAAAATTATTTACCTTGCACTGCTGCATTTCAGAGAGAGGATGGCGCGGACATGGTGCTGGAATTAGTTCCGAAAGTGAAAGATGCCCAGCTCAGGCCATCTAACAAAGAGCGGAAGTGCCAGACGTGTGAGTCAGGATGCGCGATCCGACTGGTCAGCGAGTCAAGCGACGTGACTCAAGCCACGAGGTGCCGAGTCGAAAAGCGATGCAAGCAGGACACACTGTGTGGAATTTTCCCCTGGTCGTGGGGGGGAGGGGGGCTTGGATCCACCCCTATCTCATCCATGCCCTTAAACTCATATAAATTCATTGAAACTTTGAATTCATACATACCTTTCTATCTATTTCAAACCCTTAACTTATTCCATTTAACGAGACCATTCTGGACTAAACATAGTTTTGAATAATCTCTAGATAGGCAAAATTTTCTTATATATATATATATATATATATATATATATATATATATATATATATATATATATATATAAAACCGCTGTGGAGGAGCATAGTATTTAATATCTCGAGACCAGTTTCGGCATGGAGTTTGTCATGCAGTCACACCAAGCGTACAATATATATATATATATATATATATATATATATATATATATATATATATATATATATATATATATAGTTTACAGAGATCCAATTCAAGTTCCTAATCAAGGAGGGAGGAGAATTTAAGTTCATTAAGGATATCTTTTAAGATTAGAAGGAACTAACGAAGCAGGAGTCTATTTAATCCCCTGTAAAGAAATTAACTGCCCTATATTTTACATAGGCGAAACAGCAAGAAATCTGGATAAGAGAATATATGAACACAGAGGAGACGTTAGACGGGAAAACACAGCCTCTATTCTTTTCACGCACAGTAATAACTTTAATCACCCGATAGACTTCCCACAGGCCAAACTAATCTACCCGTGTAAGGACTTGCACAAAAGAAAGCTCATTGAATCCACCCTTATAGATGAAATCCTCAACTTTAACCTTTCGGTTGGGCAATTTAAATGCAGCCCCTACGTCAAAGATCTAGTCTTAAGAGATATCCTTAATGAACTTAAATTCACATTCCTTGATTAGGAACTCCAATTGGATCTCTGTAAACTATATATATATATATATATATATATATATATATATATATATATATATATATATATATATATATATATATATATATTATATATATATATATATATATATATATATATATATATATATATATATATATATATATATATATATATATATATATATATATATATGAGGAATTAAACCACATTCTCCGAAGACAATTTAATTCAGAACAGTTTCGGTGTATCTCACACCCCTTTTCAACTGACACTGGGCAGAAAATATAAGAGAAATGCATGTAAGCATAACACAAGATCCCCTCTTTTTTCCCCCAATCCCCTACTTGTGGCTAATTTGGAGGGGGGGGGGGGTAGGCCTAAACATATTGAAGGGCTGGCCTTTTACTATTTTGTTTATTTGCGATCTTATTACAGGATTAAAAGAAAATTGACCCTCAAATAGATTTAAATTAGGAGCTCACGATATATCAAGCTAGATTCTACGATTCTTCTCTTAACATAGATGGCCGATTTAAATAACATTTTACTTCCATTGAAATCGATCGTATGATTCTTGTCTCTAACATGGCAAAATATTCCACTACTTTAGCTGCCTACTCTAATATCTCTTTTGTGTTCGTACAATCTCTTGTCTAGATTTCTCCCCGTTTTCCCTATATAAACTTTATGGCAGTCCTATGTTATGATGTTCTTTGGGTTTCCTGGCAATCATCATTTGGTTTAAGGAATTATTATATTTAAAGGCTAGATTAATACCCGCTTTTCCAAATATGTCCTTTAAAATATTTAATTTATTATTAAATGGCAATGCTATACATTTGTTGAAGTCGTTAGTGCGGGAAGGCTTATTACCATAGAATGTTTTCCTAGCTGCAAAATGGGCAGACGATATGAACCAATCGGGGTAATACAAATTAGAAAAAATGGTCCTGACTAACTAATTTGGGGTTGCTGAATAATTTTTTTTTTTGCTTCTTAAGTGAGTCAGGACTTTCCGGCCAACTATATATATATATATATATATATATATATATATATATATATATATATATATATATATATATATATATACATTAGTTAGGTTAGCCTTATTCATTCGACTACCAGCCTTCGTACTCTGCTGTTGTTTGTTTCTGCCCCAACTGACAGAAATGACTTTGGAAGTAAGGGAAATTAGAGTTTTGATTGGCTACTGTTACAAGCGAAAACTTTGTACATGTGTTGCCCAGAAGGAAATTTGCAATACTGAAGGAGAAGGCAGAATCAGTCAAGCCTTGACGATCAACCATGTTCCGGCCGACCTGCCATATAGGACAGATTCGGATGGACTCAGATATCCTTCCTGTCGAAGGCCAGCCTCAAATTTCAATCTTTCTCGTTGTTGATTCCCGATCTCGAATACTGCGCGTCGTTCCAACTCATAGTCGCCGAATAGTCTTTCAAATTTATTGTTAATTCGTAATTGTAGATTTTTATATAGCAATCACATTACCCAAACCTTGCCGAATGCCTTCGATACGCCCCTGGAAACTATATTAAAACTAGCCTTTTCCTTTTATGCTTTAGAAATTTTCTCATTGATAACTGTGATAGTCATCTCTGTGCTTCCTTTTTTCCTGAATCCAAACTTGTACTTGTTTAGGAGTTCATTTGCCTTCAGGTGTTCACTTAGCCGTTGATTAATTTTTTCGAATACCTTCAAATTGAAGTGAAATAGAGAGATAGATCTGTATCTCTATACTTCAGTTGGTTGTTTTCCTAGTTTGGGAATAAAGATCATCTTTGTGACCTTTAGTTCATCTGGGAAGTAGCCTGTATTAAGACAAGCAGTTAGAACCATCGGGCGCTTCCTCGTAATTCTTCTTAGCTAGTCCTGATCTTCCTGGTGCCTTCTGCTTAACGAGCAAAATTGTGGTCTTCACTTCTTGCTTGGTGATCTTCGCGTCGATACCGCCGTAGGTGTCTCTCATTGAATCTTCCAATAGGTGGTGAAGCGTTTTATCGATTTGCTCGTTAAGTGAGTCCATGATGTTGTGTTCGAAATCAATGTCTAATTCTTCATTATCTTCTGCGTTTATGTCGAAAATCCTCTTTCAATGTTCTCTAAATATGTATTCAATCTTATCATCATCATCTAGGCTGTTTCCTTGATTGTCTTTTATTTTCATATTTCTTGTTCCTACTGTAATTTGCCTTTCATTTGATTAACTTTTCTCCAAAATCCCTTTAGAGATGCATAACAATCAATCCTTCGTTTGGTTTCGTTCCAATGTTCAGTTTGTTTTCTGTTATTTCAGTGGTCAATATTTTTTAAATTTTGAGAGCCCATCTGGCGACTGCCTACTATTATTTATATATTTATTCTTGGGGAAGCCCATCTGGCGTCTGCCTACTTGGGAATAAGTCGCCATACACAACACAGCCTACTACTAGGCTATGTTAAAAACAAATAACAAAAAAACAAATAATATGTAAATAAAAAAATAACGATAAGAAGTACAGACGCTAGAAAAATAACAACAAAAAAGCAAGAAGAAAGCGCACTCTGGCGTCGGGGGTAGGCCCTCCTTCCACCGGCGCAAGAACATGGGACCTAAAAAACACAAAAAAGTCAAATAAAGTGGAGGCCAGCCTCCTCCAAAAAGGCGTATAGTCCACAAGTATGTGTGCACGAATAGATCTTGAGTGTAACGAAAAAGCGGTAGCGACACCGCTCGTCCAGGTACCAAAACCGGTAACGTGCGCGAAGATAACCCAGACTGAGAGATTCAACAAAAATGTCCCGAACAGTCTGGAGAACAACGCAGTCGTCGTAGTAAAGCGCAGGCGAACATGTGTGTGCCAAATTCGGAGACGACAGAAAACAACCTGAAGTCAGGGCGGCATTGGGGGTAGGTCGATGGGCACAATGGCGTGTAACTTTAAGTTCCCCTCGACCATCTCCCATCTTCTTTGCCAAGCCGCCAGGAGGCACTCCGTATTCCTGCGATGTAGTGGGTGTGAGGAAGAGCGAAACGCTGGTCTGATCGCCCAGTCCTCGCGTACTCTTTGGCACCCTCATAGGCGTGCTCATTCCCCACAATTTCTACATGTCCAGGAACCTAGCAGAAGATATTCATGACATCCGCCCGACTCAAAAAAACCGTGGTGTCACGGATATCGCGAACCAGAGGATGCGGAGATTCCAATGCCTCGAGAGAACTCAGGGCGCTTTGTGAGATGCTATAAATCACAACCCGGTCTCAGAACTGGGCACGTCGCGTTATCTTCCGTACCGAGCGATGTATTGCCACCAGCTCTGCCATGAAGACAGAGGCAGCGCCTGGCAGAGACCCGCTGACTTCAAAGAGAGAGGATACGGTGTAGAAACCGACCCTGTCTTGGGACATGGAGCCATCCGTATACTCTGGCACGGTTCCAGCGTGACACGAAGTGTGCTCAAAAAGGTCGAAAGCAATACTACCGGCGCTGTAAAAGATTTGGGAGCAGAGGCGTGGCGACAAATATTCAAAGGTGGTATCCTCCAGGGTGGCGTCCTGAGAAGAACCAGTAGCGCCACCTGACTTAGAGATATACCTAGCTCTAAAGGATTTTCCTAGCCTAAACTCAAAGGGTGTAGGGTATAACTGGCATCTCTCGGCGACGTAGGCACCGTTAGATCAGCTGCGGATGCAGTGAGAGCTGTTGGCGACTGAGGGAGGTACCGGGCTCGCACGTAAAGGCGAATAATGGACTCTGAACGGCGCAGAGCGAGTGGCATCTCGCTGAAGGCCCCCTCGCCTTCGAGGACGGACTTATCGGGGGAGGTTGGGCTCGCCATGCGAGTCTTTTCCTCCCTCCGCCTCGAAACTTTATGTCGGGATCCCAGCTTTGGAGGATCCACCACCTTCAAGTCACCCAGCCTACCATTTGGTGTTGACGTACGAGCCGAAACTCCATCAGTGCTGTCATCCTTTCGGGAGCTAGCTTTAGAAACCCCGGAAGATGGCCTCACGACCAACTTCAGGGGTGTTGCCTCCTGTGAGTCTCTAGACTTAGTGGAGGCGAGCGGGTGAAGAAGGGGAAGCCCTGGTTTTAGCCAGGGCTGAGTGTGAACTCTTTGTCACCAGCTCTACCAGGAAAGCGGCCGGGGTGGGTAGAACCCGTAGATGGGTGTCGAATGGGCTCGGAAACGACCGTGCTCGTAGGCTTGGATTGGCCAGGAGTAGAGGGTGTCTTTCTTAACATTGATGCATAAGACGTCCTAGGCAGCGCTGGGTGCACCAGGACCAAGTACTTTAGCCTCGCGTAATGAGAGACGATCCTGGGCCTGAACGGCCAGGATTACCTACTTAAGGAGATAAGCACCACGTTTCTTCGAAGTAGCAGGGTCCGGCTCTCCGCAATTGACACACTTGGCCACAAACGATTTGGACTCGGGGTGGATCTCGGGGCCTCTCCCTGTTTTCTCATCACACGTTCGCTCTTGACCGCTCCATGGTCGGAAGCTCCTAAGGTGATGTCTTCTATGGAGTAGCCCACAAGCTCCCTCACATAAATCATTCATTTCAAGAATTTCATGGTAGAGTGCGGCATCATACTCACTGGCGTGCCATCAAGTGTCCCCTGGGCACTAATAATGGCCGCCTCTGAGGGATTGGACGCATTCACCAGAAGGCTCCCGTCCGAGAAATGGGTCACCTTCTGCTCTCTACCAATCACACTAGCTAGATATCTCCTTTGATGGATCATGTTGCCCTTAGCCAACTTGTTACCAATTTCAAAGATATTGGAAACTGTCTTTCTTCTGCTAAAAAGACATTTTGTCAAACTGTCCCTACTCCTTTTAATAGTAATAACAATTTAGTTCTACCTTTTTCTCTTTGTTTTATTGATCTTCCCCGTCTTTTGAATAACTTTAACATTTCTGGTTCTTTTAAATATGAGACGACCATTGAGAATTTTTTAGTACGTAATAATTGTAATAGTTTGGGACGGGGGGAGTTTATTCAGTTGAGTGAAGTGGTTGCCTAAGTAAATATTATGGACAAACAGGTAAACAACTTTCTGTTCGCATAAATCAACATAAATATAATGTCCGAAGAGGGGAAGATAACAGTGCTTTCTTTGTCCATATGTCAGATAAGGACCATCTAATTAACTGGAACTCGGCAAAATTTATTTATCGTTCCAATGACCCTATAAAAAGGAATATCATTGAATGTGCTTTTATTAGCCAATGTGATAATTTTAACCTTTCCCCTGGCTTATATAAAATAGATGCTATAATTAAAAGACTAATACTTAAAGAAATTAGTTGACTTTTGTTCTTATTTTTTTATATACAATCTTTAGTTATGTGGCCCCATTTTTGTTTTTAATTGTCACTGCTCTGTTATGTACATTGTATTTCCCCACTCTTTCGCTCCTCGTATCTTATAATCTCCCTCGTTAGGCTATCTCCATTTCTTTTAATATGTTACCCTTTCCGTCTTCCTAGTTTGACCTTACTACCTGCTTCTTGTAATTCTTAATGTGAATCTTTACCTTCCCCCTTCCGTCTTCCTCATTGGTGATTTCTTGTATTTGAGGCGGTCTTTCATACTTTTCTTTCTAGTGTGCCTATAATATCGTTCCAGATTTCCTTCTGTTTCTCGAGGATTGTTTTTTAGTTCCTCGCTTAGCTGTCACATTCGGGCTGCCCTTTCCCAGGTTAGGCCTGTTCTACCGACTTCCTCGTGTTCCCTAGCATTATCCGTCATTTCGTCCGTCCACCTAGGTTGTGGGAGCATTTTGTACGAGATTCTGGGGACGCATCTTTCGTCAGCTTGAATGAGGAGATTAGTGATCTTGTCAATCTCGTCATCAATTTCCTCAAGATTTGCATCATCCAGGTCAGCTGGTTGATAGGTGCTGAGCATTTCCTTGTACTACTCCCAGTTAGCTTTCGCGTAACTTTTCCTAAGTGTGACAGGCTTGAGCATTAGCGCAAGCGAAATGGTGGTGATAATTGGGATATGATCGCTAGGGACCACTGGGCCTGGGGCGTTGGCTATGTTGAAGTGAAATTCTGGACTTGCTAACACAATGTCCGGTTTTGTTGCCAAGCATCGCGTTAGATAAGTTGGGAAGTCTGGTCCAACTCTCCAGAGCCTATTTCTTTCAAATAGTAGCTCCAGATTTCGTCCCCTTTGATCGACGTGCCTATAGCCAGATACAGGACAACAGGCGTTTAGATCTTCACCTAGCAATGCCAGCCTTTTGGGCCCGAAGAGGGTACAGAAGTTGTTAATCGGTAGGTATTTTCGCCTCGGCGGCTGGTAGGCTGCCGCCACAGTTAGGTCTCCAACCGAGGTCGGAATTTCGACAGCCACAAATGATTCGTCTAAGTCAGGTAGCGTTTTGAATTTAATGTTTTTCCTGATAGCGATGGTTGCGCCATCGTACCTTTCTTGTGTGATTTCTTTGTATAACTGTATAGTTGTGTATTTTTATGGTGTCAGTGTTTGTGTCGATTCCGTGTTCTGATATGAGAATGATGTCCGGGTCCACCTTACGGAAGATGTTGCCATAAAGAATGGACTTTTCCTTCCATCCATTCACATTCAGTGTGAGTATTTTTAGAGCGTTGTTTATGTTCGACATGTTTTCTTTTTCCTGTGTTTTTGTTTTTGTTGTGTCTTAAGTGTAGTGTTCTTTGCCGTTTCTTATTTTCTTGAATTCTGCATCACTTAGGGTGATGCAGGAGTCTTTGTGTAATTTTACTGTGCCTTCCAGCATTGCTTGCTCAATGTCTGATTCTTTTTCTGTTGCTGAGTAGGTCCACTTAATTTTTTGTTGAATACCCTGAAATATCTCCTTGGGGAAGAGCTTCTCTGGGTATGGGGTTTGCTCGCTCGTTATAATTTAGAGATCTATCTCCTCTCAATCGTACTTGTAGGTACATTTCAAGGTCTTTGACCTACTTCTCGAGCTTACAGGGATCTTGGTTGACCCATTTTCAACCTCCTCAGCATCAGATTCCGAGGACGATTGGTTCGCTAGGTTGCTTTCTGCTTCCTTTATTTTTCTTGCCGCTCTTCTCTCCTTCTTCTCTCGACGTTTTTGTGCCTCCAATCTTGGGTCTGTTCTAATATAGTTTGCTTTCTCAGTCGTGGGCTTCACTTCCTTTGCTGGCTCTGATGTTCTTTCCTCCTGGGGAAATGGAGTCGCCGGTGCCTCTCTCTGGTGCGCCCTTTGACAAAAATTGCAACTGCAGCACCTCACCCAATGGCGGATCGTCCGGAAACCACATCTCACACATACCGTTCTTCTTCAGCATGAGATTCAGTGTCTTCGCGAACGTTCCTGGGTTTGTGAGATTATTTATGTGCGCAAATAATATGCACGTAAGTATCTTCGTCGAGTTCTCATTCTCTAGCTTGAGATAAGTTTTCGACTGCTGTTTTTCTGCAATTTTTGTTGGGACTGCCCTTGTTGCCTGGGCGTACGAGGTAGAGCTCCTCCTTGTTTCCTCCGTTCTCTTTTTCTAATAATATCCTTCTTTTGGGGACAGGACATGGCCATCGCCCCGTAGTTTAGTCCACAGTTTGGGCATCTTTCCACCGTTGCTTTGTACTCTCTTCATCCGTGGCCTTTTCCGCTGCACCTGGATCATCTCATAGTTTGCTCCTTGCAATCTTCCGTTGTGTGTTGCTCCATCTTGTAACACCGGAAGCATATCTGAATGGGAGTAAACTCTTCTCTCTCAATCTGGTCTGCGCAGATCTTAGCATTAAAGAGTAGTAACCCCCTTTCTTTGGCCTTCTAGGCCATCTCTGTGTCACTGAATATTATGTTGAAGACGTGTTGCTATTCCGTGTTGTCCTGTTTATTTCGGAACTTCACTATTTCCACCACATTGGCCCACGACTGATTTATATTGATCTCCTCTTTTATCTCCTCCTTACCGTATTGGCCGATCCATGGGTCAGTTGTCTGCACACCACGCTGCGATGTACCTGGATCTGCGGGGGGGGGGGGGGGGTGCTGGGTTGGAGGTTGATCTCCTTTAGCACCCGCTGTCTTTCCTCCTTCGTCAGCGTCTCCACATCTGCCTCTTTCTCGCAGATTGCGAGTAACCGACTGGAGTGTCGATTAGTCTAGGGGTTGCCACACTCAGCTTACCGAAGACCGTCTCGAACACCGTGCCTCGGGACAGTTTAGGGTGTCCACCTATTGTCCTTAATGGGACTCTTGTGGCTGGGTGGGACGTCATTTTTGGTGCGTTTGCAGCCCCTCTGACTGGAGGTTCAAATCTTCTTTGGTTGGCTCTGTTTTTTCCTTGATTGTGTGCATGGCTTCAAACTTACGTGTATGTGTATATATTTTACCTTTTTAAATTATGTTGTTTATCCTTAGGGATAAAGAGAGCACCCCCCCCCCATACTCCTGCTCACTGGTCGCCCTGATGGAAATGGGAATTGCCTTTTAGATGGATGAGATGAATCAGGGTGGGATCCTCTCAGGGGTGTGATTATATGGCGGACTTATTGATAACGCCCCTCCCCCCCGAGGGTGTTTTAATCACGACCGCATACCAAAATGCCATAGAGATGGTTTATATGTCCCTCTATGGTCCTGGAAGGGATTCCCACTGCGGTGAGCAGCCGGGGTAGCAGTCCGTTCCTTATCCGGAAGTTTCTGACATTGTTCTCCATTGTGGGATATTCCTCAAACCAGCTTCCTCCAATGCCCCCAATTATGGCCGAGCATAGTTGGGACGAAACATGAATGGCAATCCCCTTTCACATCTAACGGCGGTTCACGCAGGAGGGTAGGCCGGAGATTTAAGCAGTCATCTACCTAAGTGGGGCCGCTGTAAAGATGATTAGTGGTGAATTATGATGATGAGTGAGACACCTTTTTTTTTTTTCAAGGGGCTATCTGGCGACTGCCCATTTGGGCATAAGTCGCCGCAAACAAACAGCCCAGTTCTAGGCTACTTTAAAATAAAAATTTTAACAGAAAGAACAATAAAAAGGGGATAACAATCAGGGAGCCTGCGACCTACAAAAAACAAACAACAATATAAAAAACAAGTTAAATACATGGGAGAAGGCCGGCCTCCCCCCAAAAGTCAAAATGTTCTCCAGTTATGGTGCATGCACTCGTCCCGAGTACATGGGACAGGCGGTAGCGACCCCGTTCCTCCTGGTACCGGGACAGAAAACGTGCGCGAAGATCACCCAGACTGGGGGACGACGCAGTCGTCGCAATAGGGCACAGGCAAGCACTCCATCAAATAGCGATGCGTCACACGAGTGTGTCCGATACGGAGCCGACAGAAAGTGACCTGAAGCCGTCGCGGCATTGGGGGATAGGTCCATGGGAACAGTGGCGGCGCAATGGCACGCAACTTTAAGTTCCCTTCGACCGTCTCCCATCTTCTTTGCCAAGCAGGCCGAAGAGCTGCCCGTATTCATGCCATGTAGTCAGTGTGAGGAAGAGTGAAACGCTGGTCAGGTCGCAGAGTCCTCGCGGACTCTTTAGCGCGCTCATTCCCCGCAATTCCTACATGTCCAAGAACCCAGCAGAAGATAATTTCGACATCGGCCCGGCTCGCCAAAACCATGGCGTCACGGATATCGCGAACCGGGGGATGCGGAGATTCCAATGCCCCGAGAGCACTCAGGGCGCTTTGTGAGTCGCTATATATCACAATCCGGTCTCCGAACCAGGCGCGTCGCGTAATCTCCAGTACCAAGTGGTGTATTGCCACCAGCTCGGCCGTGAAGACAGAGGCAGCGCCTGGCAGAGCCCCGCTGACTTCAAACAGAGGGGATACAGCATGGAAGCCGACCCCCTCTTGGGACTTGGAGCCATCTGTATACACTGGCACGGTTCCAGCGTGACACAAGGTGGGCTCCAGAAAGGTCGAACGCAATACTCCCGGCGCCGTACAAGCTTTGGGAGTAGAGGCGTGGCGACAAATAGCCAAATGTGGTACGCTCCAGGGTGGCGTCCTAGGCAGAACCAGGGGCGCTACCGGCCCGAGAGCTATATCTACCTCTCGAAGGAGTTTCCTGGCCCTAAACCCAAAGACTTAGGGTATGTCTGGCGTCTCTCGGCAGCATAGGCACCATCGAGATCAGCTGCGGATGCAGTGAGAGCTGTTGTCGACTGAGGGAGGCGCCGGGCTCGCGCGTACAGCCGAGTGATGCACTGCACGCGGCGCAGAGCGAGTGGCATCTCCCCAGCATCGACCAACAGGCTCACTATGGGGGAAGTGCGGAAGGCACCGGTAGCAAGGCGAAGGCCGGTGTGGTGGATCAAATCCACCTTCTGCAATAAACGCTCGGCTGCGGATGCATAAAACTCGGATCCGTAGTCGAGCTTCAAACGAACAAAAGATCGATAAAAAAGTAGGGGAGTAGCCCTATCAGCGCCCCAAGCGCTGAACGTCACGGAACGGAGAATATCCATGGCGCGGGTACAAGAGACCCTAAGGCTGCGAATATGAGCCTCCCAGGTGAGGCGTCAGTCGAATACAAGACCTAGGAAACGGTGCGATTCCACCACATCCAGGCGCACCCCATTAAGAAACAAATCTGGGTCGGAAAGAAGCCCTAGATGGCGGCAGAAGTGCACCACCTTATTCTTGGCCAAAGAAAACCGAAACCTGTGCGCTTCGGTATAGCGAGAGACGCGGTTCAATGCCTGTTGGAGTCGACGCACCAGAGATGGCATCTGGGCCGCGCCAAAACAGATCGAAAGGTCGTCGACGTAGAGCGTAGCGAGAACATCATTCGGCAACACCAAGGTGATGCCGTTGATGCTCAGGGCAAAGAGTGTGACACTGAGGACACTTCCCTGCGGGACACCCTCTTCCTGCTCCTTTGGGCCGGAGAGGGCTCCCCCCACCCGTACGCGGAATTGACGATCTCGCAAAAATTCAGATATAAACATTGGGAGGCGTCCCCTCGCCCCCATCGTGTGGAGAGTCTCCATGATACCGTATCGCCATGCGGTATCATAGGCCTTCTGCAGATCAAAAAACACCGTGGCGTAGTGCTGTCTACGAAGGAAAGCCTCACAGACGGCATTTTTCAGTCGGAGCAGAGCATCCGACGTGGAGTGGAACTTGCGGAAGCCGCACTGTGCAGAAGACAGATGACCTCCACTGTCCAGGAAAAAGGCCAATCTAACATTTACCAATTTCTCCATCAATTTGCACATGCAAGAGGTTAGAGAGATTGGGCGGAAACCGGTTGGAGTATAGTGATCTCTCCCCGGTTTGCGAAATGCGAGCACAGTAGCGATTCGCCAGGAGTCTGGGAGAAGACCCTCCACCCAGATCTTGTTGAACAAATCTAACAGAAGGGCCATGCCTTGCTCACCCAGGTGTCGAAGCATGGCGTACGGGACATCGTCCGGACCATGGGCGGTTTCCGCATACGAAGCGAGAGCGGAGCGCAACTCACTCACAGTAAACTTGTCGTAGAAGGGTTCTCCGCCTCTGGAGGGAAAGTCCAGCCGGCGGCCTTCCGCGACATCACGACGTGCATTGAATGCTGACGGAGCAGCATCCAGGCTAGAGAATGCGGAAAAAGCGGTCGCGAAGGATTCCGCCACGGACGTGGGGTCCGAGATTGCGGTCCCATTCTCCTGGAGAACGGGAGGGGGGTCCTGCGAGAACTTGCCACGAATCCTTTTGCTCGCTTCCACACCTCAGCTAAAGGGGTCTTCCCGTTAAGTGAAGACACGTATGCCCGCCAAGAATAGCGGCGGGCGTGCTTCAAAATATACCAGAACCTAGCCCTAGCCCGACGAAATTCAGCGCCAGTGAAATCATTCGGGCGGCGCTTATAGCGCATGTAGGCATAACGCTTCTGTTTGAGGGCCGTCTCACACTCGGCCGACCACCATGGGAGAGGTACGGGGAGCAAAACGGCCAGACGCCAGACGTTCTAGGAATAGTAGTCAGGCCCACGGCGATGAGGTTGCCGGAGAAGAACTCAACGGCCTCATCTACCGACCTAAACTCCTCGACTGAGATAGAGAATTTTGGAATCCCTACTAATACGTACAAAATCTCCTACACTCAACGTAGATAATACCGCTGTTCCCCTTCTTATTTCTTAATTTTAATTACTTCATTCAACAACCAACCAACCTTCTCTTATTTAACACCAACCAATCAAATTCCTATCCTTCTTTAAGCCACATCCTTTATAATTCCTTCACTTTGTGATTTCTCCTGAACTTCATCGGTAAGCAATATTATACTGTAATTTTTTACTTTTGTGTTTTTGCTTCTTTTTTTCGTGTCAATAGTGATTACATTCGATTGATAATTTGATTCTCTTGCCTTTTAAATTCCTGAGTTATTGGTAAGCAATATTATATTGTAATTATTTACTTTTGTTTTTAGTTTGTTTATTTCGTTTCAATAGTGTTATATTAGATTGATAATTTGATTCTCTTGACTTTTAAATTCCTGAGTTATTTTCTAATTTTTTATTTACCCACATAGTCTTAACCTAATTATTTTTAATATTCTTTAACTGCATTAGATTAATTTATGTTTTAGAACCTGAAGATGGGGGATACGCCCGAAACGTTGTTCCATAAATAAATCACATGTACCTTAGCCTCCTATGTGTCCTTACATTCACCCTGAAATTATATATATATATATATATATATATATATATATATATATATATATATATATATATATATATATATATATATATATATATATATGAGAAAGATAATAAATAAATAAACAAATAAAAAGGCAAGATAAAATATAAGAAAACAACAACAAAAGTGTCAGCTACAACACTGACACCATCGAAAGAGGAGGAATAAAAAAAGAAATAGATAATTAAGATGCTTGAGATGCCCTCTACACCAGGGGTAAATATAAATATTCTTCACCACTATCTACACCTAAAACACATTTTCCCCACTTGTTACATCAATCAATCAATTTCTTTCACTTACTTTCTGCCAGATCCTCACTCCACTCATTACATCGGTAAAGGAGGCAAGAACATTTCAAAACGCTCCGAAGATGATCGAATAAGATCGAAAGCTTAGCATATTTAGTTTGGTTTTTAACAAACAAATTCATTTAAAAAAAAAGAAGATGAATACTGGACAAGTAATCCACCATCTACAAGATGGAATAAAAAAGATAGTTAGAAGAAGAGAAAGTTTGCCAAAGGAAATTAATTAAGGCAAAATACAAAATGATCTTCAACAAAATTTGCATTCCAGAAAGACTGCTACCCAACTACACTAATATATATATATATATATATATATATATATATATATATATATATATATATATATATATATATATATATATATATATATATATATATTTATATATATATATATAAATATATATATATAGGGTCTTTCAATAAGATCTCTCGATTTTTTTAATGTAAATAAAACAAGTTGTGTGTGATATATGCACTGAATTTATTTTAAATTTGAAAGTACATTTTATGGCATTAAGTGTGGAATATGACGTCGTTCAAATGTCCGCCGCGGCTTCGCTTGGTGGAATATATTCGGGAGGCCCATTTTTCGATGACTTTGTCGCATAAATCTGGCTGAATTTGCTGGATGGTGTTCGTTATGTTGACTTTGAGGGCATCAACTGTTTGCGGATTATTCGCATAGACATGCGATTTAAGGTAGACCCAAAGATAGTAGTCTAATTGCGTTAAATTGCATGATTTCGGTGGCCAGTTGACGTCGCCGCCACGCGAGATGACCCTGCCCTGAAATCGCTGGTGCAAAATGTCTATCGTGGCGTGCGCAGTGTGGCACGTAACGCCGTCCTGTTGGAACCACATGTCGTCAGTATCCATATCAGGCATATAATCCAGTTGAAGCCACAAGAAATTGCTTATCATCGATCTGTAGGTCTCGCCGTTGAGGGTTATGGCAATCAGAACCTACGTTCTCAACAAAATACGGTTCGATGATTCCGTTAGACGAAAATACGCACCAAACAGTGACTTTGTTGGGATGCAATTGGTGCTGGTGTATCTCATGTGGATTGTTTTCGTCCCAAATCCGACAATTTTGCTTGTCCACAAATCCATTTATCCAAAAATGGGCCTTGTCGCTGTGGCGAGGATAGAAATCACGTAATGCGCGGAACGTTTGTCGAACGGAGCACTGATTTCGCTAATAACATTTGATGATTTGCACACGCTGTTCAACTCTATAACCTTCCATCGTGACTTGCCAAGTACTACTGAACAGTTCAGAGTGAGGTTGCCAGATGTCGCTTTAACAACATGGCCACTATCGCCTGACAAATCTCGAGCGTCCTTGTTGGAAGACCCTTTATATATATATATATATATATATATATATATATATATATATATATATATATATATATATGGAGAGGGAGAAAAAGAAACGTTTCGCTCCGAAGTAGCAAAGAACCTCGTATCACTGCTGGTTTCTATTATTCTCCCTCTCCATCATTTGTTGTCATAGACTCCCATCAATATATATATATATATATATATATATATATATATATATATATATATATATATATATATATATATCCCCAACATACCGCAAGAAACCAAAAACAGGATAATTTTTTCTTCGGAAAAAGTTATTTCCTAATTCAAAAAATCCCGTACTGGGGTGGGATTCGATCTAAGCACACTGAGGCAGCGAGCAACCACTTTGATCTCAATTAACCGAGCCTTAGACCACTCGGCTACGCAGAAGACCAAAAATTCTTTCGAATAGACAAGCTTTTAAGGCACGCTTTGCAAGGTTGATCGGGACTGTGAAAGAGAAATTAATTGGGAATTCAAAGTACAAATTGAGGCAAACACGCGGCAAATATACAATGTATATCTTTCATGAGCGCGAAAAATAATGGAATAAATCCAGCATACAGCAAGAAACATAAAAACAGGATATATATATATATTTCTTCGGGAAAAGTGATTTCGTAGCCAAGTGGTCTAAGGCTGTTTAATGGAGATCAAAGCGTTTGCTCGCTGCCTCAGCTCAGTGTGCTTGATTCGAATCACACCCCAGTACGGGAATTTTCGAATTAGGAAATAATTTTTCCGAAGAAAAAATTATCCTGTTTTTCTGTTTCTTGCGGTATGCTGCATTTATTTCATCATTCTTTCGCGCTCATGCAATATATATATATATATATATATATATATATATATATATATATATATATATATATATATATATATATATATATATATATATATATATATATATATATATATATATATATATATATATATATATATATATATATATATATATATATATATATATATATATATATATACACAACAAAGTCCACAGGGAAAATAATACGAGGATTCCAAGTACTTCGAACTTTATTTCGAGTTCTTTATCAAGGAATAACAGAAGTATTGAAAATTATAATATTTATAAGGATGATCCAGAGGAGAGGGAACGCCCACAAAAAGGCAAAAAACCAATCAACAAAATGAAATAATATGAAATGGAAACCTTAGGAGGAGCGAAGATAAATACAAAATAAGATTAAAATAGGTAAATTCAAAAGACTAAAGGTTGACAAGAGGATGCACACAAAATAAAATTAAATTGTTTATTAAGATTAATATAAATATTGGGTCTCAAATTAAAAGTTTCGAGAGTATATTGTGGATATAATTTAAAAAATAACCATCAAGTTTATATAAGCCAAAACTTAAATTAAAATTTGCAAATTTACTAATAAAGGTTGATTCAATGATATTTCGGGAAATTGTATCGTTATTATGACAGATGATTTTAGCAGAATTCCAATCAATATTGTGATTAATGAGCTACTTTCTACGCCACGACAGACATTATATTTATGCTGAAAATTCGTTTTTTTAAACATTTACCTGATTGGCCAAAGTAATATTTAGAGCAATCGATACATTTTACGCAATATACATTATCAATAGGGGAAGGGGCATTCTTTTCTAATAGTTTAGAGATAGTATTATTATAGTTAAATACTACACAAATGCCTAGAGATTTTAATATACGAGAGAGAGAAGCAAATGATGAATTAAAAGGAATTAAAGGAGTATTTTTGTTATTAAAAGGCGTACGAGGTTCAAAAATATAAGAAGACTTTTTAACTAACTGAAAGCATTTATCAAGGAAATGAAAAGGATAGCAAAGTTTATGGCCGATGTCAAAAAATTCAGGACTAACTACACGAAGTGCACGGAGAAACATTGAAATAAAAATAGATCTCTTGAGTTTAATATAGTGAGAGGAGTAAAAGTGAATATAAGAAGAAGAATTAGTTGGTTTCCGATAGACAGAGAATTTGAAACCAGAAGGAGTGCGGTGTATTAATAAATCAAGGAAAGGAATACTTCCATTCTGTTCAATTTCAAGGGTAAATTTGATGGAAGGTACAAGGAAATTAAGTTTGTTCAAAAAAGCGAAAAATATTTAAAGAATTGGGCCACAAGCAAAGGATATCATCAATATAGCGAAACCAGATTATAGGAAAATCTACAATAGAGGGGAGGAAAACCGTTTTGAAAAATTTCATATATTAGTTATATAAAACGGGGGATAAACCCGTACCCTTTTCACCCTTGTTAGGTTTGATGTTTGCTCCCTTTTCACTAAAGTTCCGGTTGATGATCTATTTCAGTTTCTTAAAGATAAATTGTATAAAGTTGAATTACCTATACCCCCTAATAAATTCTTAGAACTAATCTCCCCCTCTACCAAAGACTGTGCATTTACTTTCAATGGTAAATTCTTTCGTCAAAAATTTGGTTTAGCTATGGATAAGTGTTTATCCCTCGTGTTATCTAACTTATATATGGAATTTTTCGAAACGGTTTTCCTCCCCTCTATTGTAGATTTTCCTTGCCGATCAGGGAGGCAAGGACTTGACCCCGGGGATTAATAGAGTAGTCTCCCCAGAAGGGGTGTCTACCGTTTAGATCTCGAAGCAAGAGAAAGGGCCTCGGCAACCGTGCCACGACGCGGTGGAAGTCCCCCTCGTCGAAGTCGGTTGACGGTGGAATGTTCGCGGAAATAACAGTATACTTCCTATCCAGGTGGAGCTGCACAGCTACTGCCTGAAAGGAGGTATCTAAAGCGAAGAGAAGAGCGGAGACATCATCCCGGGTGTAAATCGCACATCCCCCTGCCCGGGCCCCATCCTGTGGTAGTGGGGTCGCAAAACCCTTATACCCCGGGAGGGTGGGCAGGGGGCATGCACCCAGCATGGTCTCCTGCAAAAAGATAGCCAACGGGGAACGGGGGGAGACGAGCCTCCACAGCTACTCTTACGTGGCCCGCAGTCTGCAGCAATTCCAATGAAGGAATATGCCCTCCAGGCCTAGCTCGGAAGAGATGCTGGGCCCCTCATCGAAAAGAAGACCCTCACGGGAATGGCCGCACGCTTCCCGGAGGCAGAACTCCGGGCGCTGTTGGCCTGACAATGCGCTTTCGCCTTCGAGGGCTTATTGTGGAGGTTTGGGCTCGCCATGCGAGTCTTTTCCTCCCTCCGCCTCAAAACCTTAGGCGGGTGGGGGGACCCTCCAAACACAGTGTCCGAGCCACCAGCCCACCACTGGGCATGGGCGAAGAAGCCAAAGCTCCTTTGGTGCTGTTCTCCTTTCGGGGGCAGCTTTAGGAACCTCGAAAGATGGCCTGGCGATCAACTTCAGGGGTGTTGCCTCCCGTGAGTCTAACGACTCGGTGGAGGCGCGTGGCCGTTTCACCTTACGGGAAACGGTCACGCTGGGGGAAGGGGGAGGGGGAGCCCTGGTTTTAGCCGAGGTTCGGTGTTGACCGTTTGTGCCGGCAGCTTTACCAGAGGAGCACCCGGGGCGGGAGGAACCCACAGAACGGTTCTGAATGGGTGTGGAAACGATCGTACTCGTAGGGATGGAGGGGCCAGGAACAGAGTGTGTCTTTTTCAACATTGGGGCATAGGACGTCCCGTGCAGCGCCGGGGGTGCCAGGACTAAGTCCTGTGCCTGAACGGCCAGGATTTCCATCTCAAGGAGATATGCACCACATTGCTTCGAAGAAGTGGGGTGCGGCTCTCCGCAATTGACACACTTGGCCACACACAAGTTGGACTTATCGTGTGCGGCCTTGGAGCAACTTACACAGGCTTCGGGTAACCCCAACTTTGCACGTCGACATGAGCGATTAATATGGCCAAAGCGGTGGCACTAATAGCACCTACGCGGCAGTGGCACGAATGTCTTCACGCGGTAGCGATACCAACTGGGACGCACCGACCCACGGAGCTTGTCACAGTCGAACGTGATGAAGAGTGTAGGGTGGGTCTCGAAACACCTCCCTGTTTTCTCATACGTTCGACCTTTACAGCCCCATGGTCGGCCAGATCTAAGGTGACGTGCTCTATGTAGTAGTCCACGACTTCCCTCTCATAAACTACTACTTTCACAAAGTTCATGGTAAAGTTTGGCGTCACACTCGCAAGCGTGCCATCAAGTGTCCGAAGGGCGCTAATCATGGCCGCCTCGGAGGGATTCACGCATTCGCCAAAAGGCTCCTGTCCGAGAAACGGGTCACCTTTGGCTCTCTACCAATCACACTAGCTAAAGCTCTCATCTGATGGATCATGTTGCCGTTAGCCAACATGCTGCCATCAGTGGAGCGAATAACCAGGAAGCGTTTGAAGCCAGCGAGTTCGAAAACGCCAGGTAGTCTCTGAATGAGGGACTCGATGTAATCGAGGCTCCACTCTGCGCACTAGCACTTTTGGTCTTAATCAGGGGCTCCGCACCCGGGAGGAAGAGGGGCCGGATGTGCCGATCTTGGCTTGGTCGCTTGGTTTAGCAGCAGACTCATCCGTCCCCGCGGATGGAGAGGAGCCCCAGTCTTTTCTCTTTTTAGGAGAGGATGGCGCGGAATGAACCCGGTTCTCCCCTCCGCTGGCACGAGCCCCCAGGTCGGATGGACCGGCCTCAGCAAGGTCCTTCTCCGAGATGCAGAAGGTCCTGGCGGTCGCAGAGGCACCAGCCGGAGGAGGAGATCCCTCCTCTCCTTGGAGTCCCGAGCCGTTTAGGGAGGACCTTCATAGGGGCAGACTCGAGTTCGGTGCTTGGCACCGAACTCGGACTCGCCCCCATGGAAGGCCTTATCGTCTGAGGCTGGGTTGCCTCAAGGACCATGTCTATCTCGAGGGGGGGCCTCTAGTTGGCCATCCCCCCCAGGATACCACAGGTCCCATTGGCAGCGGTTTCACTAGTCAAGTATGGGAAGGCACAGGACTTGACCCCCGCTAGGTTTAATATTTGAGCCAGCAGGTCTTTTGAGGGAAGCGACTGATGGGGACTGTCTTCCCTCTCCCCCCTCCCCCACAAAGGGGGTGTGCCCTACCGAGCCGCTTTAATGGGGAGCGGTCGGCTATGGGCTGCCTGCTGGCTTTCTTGGCAGTCGCCTTGGAAAGTGAGGGGAAACTACCGTGGAAGAGGGAGCGCTGAGTCCCATCAGCACGGGGGCCAGGAAGGCAAATCGCCACGACCCTCTTACGGGGGACTTGGTGAAGAATGTCCTACGTATTTTACCTGTATTTTATTAACACGTTTCCAAATGCGGGTGGATGGAGTAAGTGAAGTTAGAGATGATACATAACTTTTCCATGACTCAAAGCGAGCCTGGCGAAAGTTCCAGTACCGAATGGCTCTGGATCTATTTCGGTCAATGCATGTTTTGTTGATGGGATTCCTTCGGAAACGTTTGTAAGCCATTTTGTATTTGTAAACAGCCAATGCTGTTGTTTGTACTAGTTTCGTAAAGAAGCGAATAGCAGGGTCTACATCTTGGAAATCGCCTATAGCAGCATCAGTATAGGAAGCCTGGCGAGAAACATTGCAGTGAGGTAGATTAAATAGGCAGGAGCCAGATTATGGGGTAATGGTCAGTACCGTGCAGATCATCATCTAAAATTGAGCATGCGAAATCCAAACTGCTTTTGAAGATTAAAGAGATTCATTAAAACGACCAACACAAAGTATCACCTCTGTTGGTATATCGAGCATAAAATCTCCTAAAAGTGAAAAAGGAACTGGGTTAACAGTTCTAAAACTCGCATCCGTAATCGGGCTTCGAGCGAACAAAGGATGGATAAAAAAAGTAGGGCATTAGCCCTATCAGCGCCCCAAGCGCTGAACGTCACGGAACGGAGAATGTCCATGGCGCGGGTACAAGAGACCCTAAGGCTGCGAATATTAGCCTCCCAGGTGAGGCGTCGGTCGAATACAAGACCAAGGAAACGGTGCGACTCAACCACATCCAGGCGCACCCCATTAAGAAACAAATCTGGGTCGGGCCGAAGCCGTGGATGGCGGCAGAAGTGCACCACCTTAGTCTTGGCCAAAGAAAACCGAAACCTGTGCGCTTCGGCATAGCGAGAGACGCGGTTCAATGCCTGTTGGAGTCGACGCACCAGAGTTGGCATCTGGGCCGTGCCAAAAGAGATCGAAAGGTCGTCGACGTAGAGCGTAGCGAGAACATCTTCCGGCAGCACCAAGGTGATGCCGTTGATGATCAGGGCAAAGAGTGTGACACTGAGGACACTTCCCTGCGGGACACCCTCTTCCTGCTCCTTTGGGCCGGAGAGGGCTCCATTCACCCGTACGCAGAATCGACGATCTGGCAAAAATTCAGATATAAACATTGGGAGGCGTCCCCTCGCCCCCAATCGTGTAGAGAGTCTCCATAATACCGTATCGCCATGCGGTATCATAGGCCTTTTCCAGATCGAAAAAGACCGTAGCGTAGTGCTGTCTACGAAGGAAAGCATCGCAAACGGCATTTTCGAGTCGGAGCAGAGCATCCGACGTGGAGTGGAACTTGCCGAAGCCACACTGTGCGGAAGACAGATAGCCTCCGCTGTCCAGGAAAAAGGCCAATCTAACATTTACCAATTTCTCCATCAACTTGCACACGCAAGAGGTTAGAGAGATTGGGCGGAAACCGGTCGGAGTAGAGTGATCTCTCCCCGGCTTGCGAAAGGCGAGCACAGTAGCGATTCGCCAGGAGTCTGGGAGAAGACCTTCCACTCAGATCCTGTTGAACAAATCTAACAGAAATGCCATGCCTCGCTCACCCAGGTGTCGAAGCATGGCGTACGGGACATCGTCCGGACCATGGGCGGTGTCCGCGCACGAAGCGAGAGCGGAACGCAACTCACTCACAGTAAACTTGTCGTTGAAGGGTTCTCCGCCTCTGGAGGTTAAGTCCAGCCGGCGGCCTTCCGCGACATCACGACGTGCATTGAATGCTGGTGGAGCAGCATCACGGCTAGAAAATGCGGTCGCTAAGGATTCCGCCACGGACGCTGGGTCCGAGATTGAGGTCCCATTCTCCTGGAGAACGGGAGGGGGGTCTTGCGAGAACTTGCCACGAATCCTTTTGACTCGCTTCCACACCTCAGCTAAAGGGGTCTTCCCGTTAAGTGAAGACACGTATGCCCAACAAGAAGAGCGGCGGGCGTGCTTCGAAATATACCGGAACCTAGCCCTAGCCCGACGAAATTCAGCGACAGTGAAATCGTTCGGGAGGCGCTTATAGCGCATGTAGGCATAACGCTTCTGTTTGAGGGCCGTCTCACACTCGGCCGACCACCATGGTAGTGGTCGGCGTGCAAAACGGCCAGACGTCCTAAGAATAGTAGTCAGGCCCACGGCGATGAGGTTGCCGGAGAAGAACTCAACGGCCTCATCTACCGACCTAAACTCCTCGACTGAGATAGAGAATTCAGTCATTTCCTGAAATGCAGGCCACCACGCCCACGCCAAGCACCACCGAGGTGGTCTCTCAGGCGGCAGTTGCCCTGAAAATGATATTTGAATGGGAAAGTGATCACTACCATGGAGGTCATCGACCACCCTCCAATAAAAATCAGGCTGTGCATCCGAAGAGCACAAAGATAGGTCAAGGCAAGAAAATGAAGCGGTTCTCGGACAGTGATGCGTAAACTCATCCACGTTTAGGACACCCATCTCAAGCTCTTCGATCAGATCGGCAAGGACTTGTCCCCTGGGATTTATGGAGTAATCTTCCCAGAGAGCGATAGGGCCTCGGCAACCGTGCCACGACGCGGCGGAAGTCCCCCGCGTTGAAGTCAGCTGACGGTGGAATTTACGCAGAAATGATAGTATACCTCATATCCAGGTGCAGCTGCACAGCCACTGCCTGAAACGAGGTATCTAAAGAGAAAGGAAGAACGGAGACATCATGCCGGGGGTAAACTGCGCATCCCCCAGCCCGGCCATCCCGCGGTGGTGGGGTCGCAAAACCCTTATACCCCGAGAGGGCGGGCAGAGGGCACGCGCCTAGCATGGTCTCCTGCAAAAAGATAGCTAACGGGGAACGACACGAGACAAGCCTCCGCAGCTCCTCCCAGTTGGCCCGGAGTCGACGGCAATTCCATTGAAGGAATATGCCCTCCAGGCCTAGCTCGGAGGAGAGGCTGGGGCCCTCCTCGAACTGAAGACCCTCATGGGAATAGCCATACGCTTCCCGGGGAAAGAACCCCGGGCGCTGTTGGCCGGACAAAGCGCTGAAGGCGCCGTCGCTTGCGCGTTGGCCTGGATGGGCGAGGAGCAGAGGGTGCCTTTCTAACTATTGAGGCATATGACGTCCCAGGCAGAGCCGGGCGCGCCAGGACCAAGTCCTTAGCCTCGCGGAATGAGAGTCAATCCTGGGCCTGAACGGCCAGGATTTCAATCTCAAGGAGATATGCACCACATTGCTTCGAAGAAGCGGGCTGCGGCTCTCCGCAATTGACACACTTGGCCATACACGATTTGGACTTATCGTGTGCGACCTTGGAGCAATTTTCACATACTTCGGATGACCCCGACTTTGCACGTCTACATGAGCGATTCGTATGGCCAAAGTGGTGACAGTAATAGCACCGCCGCGGAAGTAGCACGAATGCCTTCACGCGGTAGCGGTATCAACCGGCACGCACCAACTCAGAGAGCTTGTCACAGTCGAACGTGACGGAGTGTAAGGGTGGGTCTCGAGGCCCCTCCCTGTTTTCTCATCATACCTTCGACCTTGACCGCCCCATGGTCGGCCAGCTCTAGGTTGATGTCCTCAATGGAGTAGTCAACGAGTTCCCTCGCATAAACTACTCCTTTCACAAAGTTCATGGTAGAGTGCTGCGTCACACTCACCGGGGTGCCATGAAGTGTCCGAAGAGCACTTATCTTGGCCGCCTCGGCGGGATTCGCCAGAAGGCTCCCGTCCGAGAAACGGGTCACCTTCGGCTCTCTACCAATTGCACTAGCTAATCCTCTCCTCTGATGGATCATGTTGCCCTTGGACAACATAGTGCCATCAGTGGAGCGAATAACGAGGAAGCGCTTGAATCCAGCGGGCTCGAAAACGCCAGGTAACCTCTGAATGATGGGCCGCGATGTCATCGAAGCTCCGCCCTGTGCACTCTTGGTCTTAGTCTTAGTCAGGGGCTCCGCACACTGGGGGGTAGAGGGGCCGGATGTGCCGATCTTGGCTTGGTCTCCTACCAAAGTGGCAGCAGACCCATCCGTCCCAGCGGATGGAGAGGAGCCCCGAGTCTTCTTTGTCTTTTTTGGAGAGGGCGGGGAATGAACCCGCTTCTCACTTCCGCTGGCAGAAGCCCCCATGCCAGATCCCTCTCCAAAATGGAGAAGGTCATGGTAGTCGTAGGGGCACCTGTCGGAGGAGATCCCTCCCCTCCTTGTACTGCCTCGGAGCCCTCAGCCGTTTGAGGGGGACCTTGAATAGGGGCGGATTCGGGTTCGGTGCTTGGCGCCGAGTCCGGATTCCCCCCCCCCCATGGAAGGCCCTACGGTCAGAGGCTGGGTCTCCTCAAGGACCATGTCTATCACAGGAGGGGCCTCCAGTTGGCCATCCCCTCCCAGGACATCGCAGGTCCCCTTGGCAGCGTCAAGAGTCTTTTGTGGGGAGGCACAGGCCTTAACCCCGGCAAGGTTTAATATCCTTGTCAGCAGGTCTTTTGAGGGAAGCGACCGAAGGGGCCTGGCTTCCCTCTCCCTCCTAAGGGGGTTTGCCCTACCGAGCCGCTTCGATGGGGAGCGGCTGACTAAGGGCTGCCTGTGGCCTTCTTGGCAGTCCCCTTGGAAAGAAAAGAGCGGACTGCCGCTGTAAAAAGGGAGGTGCCCGAAAGCACCTCCAGAGAAGGGGGTGAGGGGAAGTCCCCTGCACCCGTAGGCGTAGGAGAGGAGTAAGCCTCCTCTCCGGTTAGAGAAATATGGAGGGTCCCCTGCGCAAGCACAGGAGGGAAGGACCTCCATTTTTTTGCTGGAGCTGCCCGAGGGCGGCTCCGTCGTTGTTTCAGGGGGAGTTAAAGGGGTTTGGTGTTTTATAAATTCATCCATGGGCATGGTCACCCTATTTGTGCCACGGGACGCAATAGCTCATCACCTCTTGCAGTTGCCCGCACTGCAAGAGGTGCTTACAGGCCTGGCAGAGCCAGGCGCCGCTATTTGGGACCACCCCTCCCGCCTGGTGGCCTGGCAGTCCATCGGCATGGCGGCTCCACCTTGAACGCGACATAAAAGAATAGATTGTGAAGAGGAGAGGAAAAGGGATGTGAGGAAGGTATCGGTGGGGATGAAGCACGTTGTTAAAAAAAAACATCCCAAACCGGAGCTCAGGGGTTAGGGAACGTTGTCCCCTTTCCCCTCAGCCCCGATCCGGGACGGTTGGCTTGAGAAGAAGGTCAGCATCTACCCTGTGAAATTAGAGGCTGACCAGAGAAAGTTGTGGGAGAGGTTGTATGAAAAGCGAGGAAACAAGTGTTTTGAAGGAAGGAGAACAGGCTAAGCTGGGGTCGGACGGGGTGCTGAGTCCCGCCAGCACGGCGGTTAGGATTGCAAATCGCCGCGCCCCTTACGGTGGTGGCCAATGCGAACGCGGCAAAGGGTCGCTTATAGGAACCGTAGTATCTAAACACTCGAGGGCCAGGAAGGGACGGACTGTTTGATATTATTTAATTTAAAGGATGAACATCCATCCTATTAATCCTGGCACAAACGAAAAACATAACCCCTTATGGAGGGAAAGAAATCTCGAAAAAGCAATGCAGAGTTATCCAGAGCCTCAGGATGGTCTGAACGAGCCAGCTGATCAGCCCTCTCGTTGCCCAGGACTCTTACATATGTGTCCAGGAACCCAACAAAATAAGGCACTATAACGAGGTACATTCTGGACCAGCTAGTTAAAAATTTATGCAACTAAGAGATGGGAAGCATTAAAAGAGCGAATCGCTTTTAAAACACTCCGAGAGTCCGAGAAAAAATAACAAAATCTTTAAAATGGCCAAAGGTTCAGCGGTAAAATTAGAAGTGGTCAGGCACAAAGACAGTTAAAACTCTGCTGAGTCAAGGGCTGCATGGCTTAGTTTGACTTAGAACAGTCTAAATGGGCCAAAATTATGAATTTTTTAGACGCTTATCGGACCACTATTTTCAAGGGCATAAGTCGCCGTAATTAAAAATTTCATCCTAGTGCTAGGCTCCTCAAAATCCCCGAATCACCCAAAACAACACACAAAAAAAAACAGAATAAGAAGTAAAAATGCAATAAGGGAAAAGGACGCTCCGGCGATGGCGGGAGGACCCCACCCCCCTGTGCAGGAACGTGCGACCTAAAACAGAGTCATATAAAATAGAAGAGGCCACTCTCCTCCCCGAAACACAAATAGACCAAGTCTGTGTACATGAACTCGTCCCGAGTACCAAGGACAAGCGGTAGCGACCTCACTCGCCCGGTACCGGGGCAGGTAACGTGCGTGAAGATCACCCAGACTGGGACATTCAACAAGAATGTGCCAAACAGTCTGGGGGACAACGCAGTCGCCGCAGTAAGGCGCAGGCAAGCGCTCCATCAAGTGGCAGTGCGTCCCGCGAGTGTGTCCAATTTGGAGACGACAGAAAGCAACCTGAAGCCCTCGTAGCTTTGGAGGATAGGTCCATGGGAACAGTCGAGACGCAATGACACGCAACTTTAAGTTCCCCTCTGCCGTCTTCCATCTCCTTTGCCAAGCATCCCGGAGGGCTGCCGTATTCCTGCCATGTAATCGGTGTGAGGAAGAGCGAAACGCTGGTCTGGTTCCCCAATCCTCGCTGACTCTTTGTAAAAGCCAAGGAACGCTTCGCTGGCCCTGGTAGAGTGGTATGGAGCGTTGGCATGTATGAAAACTAGTCCTTAGAAGTACCAACTGTTTGTCATCTTGCAGTGATCCAAGACCTCTTTCAAGAGATTTCAGTAGCGGCAGCGGTCACTTTAATCCCATCAAGCACCCTGACTGGGATAACAGGTATGTGGCCAATTATACCTGCCCACATGAATCCTCCCTGCTGTTGACGTCACAAACGGAGGTGACGCTTAGCTCCAAAAAGAGGCCCAACCATCATGTACATTAAGGGTCGCCCTGGTCTCGTCAGTGAAGAGAACGCAATTCATGTCTAACGTCATGTGCTTCCAATTGAAGCCTCAAAGTCTTGTGACGGGGCGTTAAAGGAGGCGGTTTCAGGTGAGCACGCACGGAAGCCATTGTTTCTAAGATACGGTCCTTGGTGGACTTCGCTACATGGGGACAACCATCGGCGGTGAAAATGACTTTGGTTGTTTGTCCGGGTTTCTCACGTAACTAGCGGACAATATTCCTCCAATCCCTAGCTGTCACACTCTTGGAGGTCCCACAATTAGATCGCTTCTTCCTTAGCAAAGGGCCGTTCATGAATCGCCTAACTGTGTTCACATGGCGAACTAACTTTTACGCAATGACATGAACACAGGGTACTTTTAGCACTTTCTCTGATGATAAAAGACTTTTTTCCTTGTTGAGAGGCCTCTGCGATGTCCAATGGTTCTTGGATAGATGCTATTAGCGTGGTTCACCCCCAAAACGACGAATCTGAAATAAAAAAAATGAAATATGTAACACAGCATAATGAATACATAGCATTAGTGCTGCCATATTGTGCAGACTAGTATGGAAAAGTTCCATCAAAATATATTCAGAGAGAATCGAGAAATCCTAACTTTCCCTACCAAGCGATTAGTGGTTCACGTACATTTACTAAGGACATCTCGCAACTCTAGATAATATAATACATTTAGTATGGAAGTCTTGCAACTCTTGATAAAAAAAATACATTTAGTAAGGGCGTCCCACAATTTTTTATAATAGAATACATTTATTAATTAGGTTTTGTAAGTCTTGCTAATACAATATATATAGTAAGAAAGTCCCGCAACCTTTGAAAACAAAATACATTCACTAAGGACCCCTCTGAACTATTGATAATAAAATACATTTACTAGGGACGTCTTGCAACACTTGGTAATAGAATACACTAGCAAGGATACCCATCGTTATCCGGGCCTATAAAACTATCTTAAACAAATTAAATTCCCTGCTTGAGTTAAATTACGCAATTCAAAGTTGGTATGTATAAAATATAAGGTTTATTTTAATTTTGAGTAATGGAGTAGTGTATCGTGAGAGACGAACATAGAACGATTTCCACATAACATGTGCGACAGGGCGAGCAAGCGGGTTGGTTGCAAGGGCGATTTTAGCAATAGGCCGAGTAGGTCATGCCTAGCTAGGGCCCCGTGAGTTACACATATAACGTTAAATTCACTATAAATAATACGATTGATTAATTAGATGGAGTGGATTGCACTGTGAGTGTGTAACACACTATACACAGTGTATAACAGCTTCAGATTCCAATATGTGTAAATATTATGTTATGGGTGGTGGAATCAACAACCTTGATAGACATCATTTTCGTTAGATCATCAGATTTCGTGGTCAATCTCGGTGTTTAATTATTTTTAATGAGTTTTGCAATTCACACACACATTGTTGTGGATGTGAAAAAAAAGAAAGCGAAGTTGCATGAATTGTTTACATTGTGAAAAATTAAAACGTTTTTAATGGTATCTTAAAAAATATTCATAAATTTTTATATTTGTCAATTTATTATCAATATAGTTTATTAAAAAATGTATTATGATATTTCAAGATATGAAAGATTAGCAATTATTAATTTATCTATAATCCAATATCTTCTATTTGGTATTTACATATTGAATGTTTTCATATTATTTTGATAAAAATGAATAATACAAACTATTTACTAGTTTTTTATTACTATTATCTCCATTTCTTCTACTACTATTTTGACTTTAATTGCTATTTTACTATAACTATTGCTATTGTTTTACTTTACTAATTAATTATTTATTATAATAATAATAATAATAATAATAATACTATAATAATACTTATGGTGTGTATAATGAAAGTTTCAGCCTTTGTGTGTTGATTTGTGAAATAATTTTATTTCATATAAAATTTAATTACCAAAATGGATGAAGTATTTTTATTAATCACATTTTCATATGTAATTGGTAAATTCTGCTTTTGCAGCCTGATTTTTATTTCTTGAAGTTTATCCTCATATTATGTAGTGCATTCAAAAATAAAATGTGCTACAGAGATGAAAGAGTGAATTAGTGGTCGTGAGTTATATTGGTCACCCCTAATCTAATTCTAGCTAGGGTCATTTGATTCATTCCGGTTTTCTTATATTAGCGCCAATTTAGTGTTAGTTTTATTATAATTTTAGTTTTGGTGAAGCTTTAGGAACTATTTCCATATTTAATAATGAATATATATATATATATATATATATATATATATATATATATATATATATATATATATATATATATATATATATATATATATATATATATATGATGAAAATTAATGCCATATCGCAAGAAAAGATGAATTAAACCACATTCTCCGAAGACAATTTAATTCAGAACAGTTTCGGTGTATCTCACACCCTTTTTCAACTGACATTGGGCAGAAAATATATAAGAGAAAAGCATAACACAAGATCCCCTCTTTTTTCCTCCAATCCCCTACTTGTGGCTAATCTGGGGGGGGGGGGTTAGGCCTAAACATATTGAAGGGCTGACATTTTACTATTTTATTTATTTGCGATCTTATTACAGAATCGAGCTTGATATCGTCAGTTCCTAATTTAAATCTATCTGAGGGTCAATTTTCTTTTAATCCTGTAATAAGATCGCAAAAAAATAAAATAGTAAATTGTCAGCCCTTCAATATGTTTAGGCCTACCCCCCCCCCAGATTAGCCACAAGTAGGGGATTGGGGGGAAAAAGAGGGGATCTTGTGTTATGCTTTTCTCTTATATATTTTCTGCCCAGTGTCAGTTGAAAAAGGGTGTGGAGATACACCGAAACTGTTCTGAATTAAATTGTCTTCGGAGAATGTGGTTTAATTCCTCATCTTTTCTTGCGAAATTGCATTAATTTTCATCATATATATATATATATATATATATATATATATATATATATATATATATATATATATATATATATATATATATATATATATATATATATATATATATATATATAATATATATTTATATATATGCAACAAAGCCCACAGGGAAAATTAATACGAGGATTCCAAGTACTTTCGAACTTTATTTCGAGTTATCATTCCTTGATAAAGAACTAGAAATAAAGTTCGAAAGTACTTGGAATCCTCGTATTAATTTTCCCTGTGAGTTTTGTTGTATTTATAGCTTACTCACGCGATAATTTGTGAGTTTTCCACACACACACACACATATGTATATATATATATATATATATATATATATATATATATATATATATATATATATATATATATATATATATATATATCACGGGCGACTCCGGCTGTTCGGGCTTAACCCGAGTAAAAATTTAGTAAAGTGGAATTTGTGAGTTTTCCGCACACACACACACATATGTATATATATATATATATATATATATATATATATATATATATATATATATATATATATATATATATATCACGGGCGACTCCGGCTGTTCGGGCTTAACCCGAGTATAAATTTAGTAAAGTGGACGTGTATTTGCAATCTGATTTAATTTCTGCCAACACTGGTCGAAGTTCATATATTTTCGTTCAGTGTTTGGCGGTCGTCTTAGAGGTGCCCTGTGTCAAAAAATATTATTCATTAGCAGACGTTCCTCGATATTGTTCACACGCATTGACTCGGGCTCAGAAGTTACAGCCCGAGTTATCTATAATCGTAAAAAATAAAAGCAATTAAAATTCAAAGTTTTCTTGAAACAATAGATTTCTATAGATATTAGGATTCAAATGCCAATCTATGAAAGGTTTCCGTTCTGCAATATTCTTAAAGGAACGAAAAATTATCCATACTCTGGCTAAAACGAACGAGCCTGGTAGGTGTAAAAGACAAACTGGCATCTCTTGACAAGAGTACAGTACAGGTGACGGTCAGATCGTTCGTTTTCTGGCTAATGTTTGTTGTGCACGACGCTATCGTTATTTGATTGATGTTATTCTCTGCGTCTGTGTGTAAAGATCAGTTGTGTCTTGCAGGGTTGCTTTATCTTCACCTTTAACTTAGAAATGGAGAAAGACATAGTGCTAGATATAAAAAAATAAGCCATTTGGGGCTAGAAATATTGCAGAAAAACGTGAAATTATTCGAGCGGGCAGGCCTACTCCTTCATTGAAAACTAAAGTTGGAACTCGAACATTCCAGATAGGAGAAACACAATAGCCAAAGAACGACTATCTTCACTGGCTCGTATTTCCATAAAGAAAAGCATTTTAAACGACTTGGCAAGAAGGAGCTGCACGACAGGATATTATACGAGTTCGCCATCAAACCAAGACGACTTGAATTGATGTATAAATGAAGTGAGTAATTTTTATATTGAAACTTTATTTCTGTCTTATGGTTAAATTATCAGTGCACATGTAAGTCTGCGGTGTGCATTACGTCTCTTACCTTCTTTTATACATGTGTCTTATGTGAAATTTGTGATGAGCCCGAGTAACGCTGATGACCTGGAGTCGCCTCTGATATATATATATATATATATATATATATATATATATATATATATATATATATATATATATATATAGAGAGAGAGAGAGAGAGAGAGAGAGAGAGAGAGAGAGAGAGAGAACTATATAATAATTAAAAGGTATTAATACTAATGTTTTTCTGTTTCAGGATAAGGCAATGAGGCTACACTAAGGTACAATGGAGAAATCAACAAGTCGTGATCGTGATGAAGGTAAAAAGTATAAAGCTGGTTCTGTTAAACGACAAGAAAAGGAAAAGTCATCGACGGTATAAAAAAAATTAGCAAAGAATAACTCAATGGTTGACATACCCTACAGTATCTGATTCTGCAAAATCACAAACTCAAGCTGAATCTGAATCCGTTGAGTCACCAATTACGCCTGAAAAAAACTGGAGAAGTCAGTCAAGCCACAACTAGTAATGAGCTTAGTGTAGTTAGCGCAATTGAACCTGAACACATTGGCAGAGAGGACAAGGATTTAAAAATGATCTTGGATTAGGGTCTAAAATAATTCCTGGAAATGTGTGTGACTATTGGTTGAAAAGGGGAAGTGCAGAATGTATACATTGCGATGGTGACTTCAAAGAGGCAGCTGTGAAAGAGCTAAACAGAATCCTTCACTGTATAAAAACATTATTTACTCGAACTCATTCTTTATCTGACCAAGAAATTATACTTTAATGGCTCTGTTACTCGAAAGCAGGGGTCGCCAAAGTTTTTTCGCAGTGAGCTAGATGACTGAGAGAATGACGAGCGCGGGTGCATAACCATTTTGTTCAATACAATATAGTGAATACACCAAAAATAAAGACAACGAATATATTTATTTACCAAAGTTTTATCAAAGAAGGCGTCGTTAGCGATAAGATAGTATTATCAAACCCAGTGCGCACATATCCGAGTCTCAAACTAAGTAGCAAAAAAGGTGAGCGAGATTTGTGAAACTGGCGTTTAGCTTTTAAGATATCATCAATATTTGCTTTGTAATTGCGGCATCCAATCAAGAGAATTGCTTCAAATGTTCATTTGTGGCACAGAGCAGCCGCGGGCCTGATGAACTGACCTCGCGAACCGTAGTTTGGAGACCCCTGCTCTAAAGCAACTGGTAAAGTGTATTGTTTTCTTTGCAAGCTTATGTCAAAGGGCAAGAGCTCATTCAAAATTGGCTTCAATGACTGGAAGAAGGCTAGGTGTCATAGAATCTCATGGTAGGTCAGATCAGCACAGGAAAAGTATGGTCGAAATGACATATCGAAAGACTGAGTGCCCATATTGACTCTAATCTAGTACAAAAACATGAACGTGAATACTGTCAAGCAGTATTGATGAAGTTTGTAGATGTTTTAAAGCTACTTTGTGAACGCGGGTTAGCCATTCGTGGTAACTATCTTGGGATTCTATATCTGCTGAGCACATGAGACAGTTTCTTGTCAGCACACAAAGGTAGTAGTCATACTTACTACTTGTCCCATAGCATTTCTGAGGAAATCATCGGAATAATGGCAGAGAAAGTTATGTCCTAAAAGTACTTATCAATTTATGTTGACTCTACACCTAATATTTCACACATGGATCAACTTACTTTTATAATACGTTATGTACCAACTACTACAAGTCCAGTTGAAAGGTTTCTGCAGTTCATTCCCATGCTAAGCCACACTAGCAGATATATTTCTACAACTGTTCTTGATTTTCTTAGAGAGAACATTCCAGTTGTCGAGTGCCAAGGACAGTCCTATGACAACGCCAATGACATGTCCGGTAAATATCAAGGGACATAACAGATGATAAAAAATGAGTGTAGTGAAGCTAAGTACATACCATGCATGGCTCATTCCTTAAACTTGGTGGCTGTGTGCTGCAGAAATCTATCCTGCTGCAGGGTCATTGTTTGCTTTAATACAAAATATCTACTCCTTGTTGCATCTACTTATCGTTGGAGGAGACATCGCGAGGTACTACAGACTAATACAGAAAAGAGGTTGCAAGTTGTAAAAATACTTTGTCACCCATTGGTCAGCACGAGCAGATACTGTAGCTGCTGCACTCAATAGAACATACAAAGGAAATATCAATGTTTTAGAAGTGTAAGAATAATGGACCTTCCATTTGTGGGGGCTCTCTCACACGAACACATGTGCTGACTTTGTTACCCCCACCTCCCCCTTTTGGTTATCTGAGCGCCCTCAAATTCCCTAGGATGCGGGGGAATGAAGCTTCCCTTCCCCGCACCCTGGGTACTTTCCAGCTTTCGAAATTGTTGCAAAGGACAATTGTGCTTGATCTCGCCTCGTAAACACCTCCCTCTTTAAGACTCCCGACTCGTTCCGTTTCCTCCCCTTCAAAGTTCAGTCCAGTGGTTTCGATAGTGAGGTCTCAATTCCGAAGCTACTCAAGGTAAGTACACAATTTCTCATCCCAGGAGAACGGACCCAGTCCTTCAAATTTCCCTCTTCTCATCTCTTTACCGTTTCATATAACTTTCTAAACTCTGAACTAACGAGGGTTCTCTGAGCTGACATCGCTTAGAGAATCTCCCCTGAAACTACAACCTGTATCTTTTCAAAAGCTTACTCTTATTTATCGATTTGTATTTTCCCTGGCCTTCAGACAACCCCCTTTTAGTTAACAACCCTAATATGTTTGTTTCGCACCTTTCAAGCTAGGCTTTGGGACTAACAAAGTTGAAAAGATACAGACTTCTTAATTTATTCCGGGTTTTTGTTCACTGCTTACCTAATCAACCGATAATTTGAGTCTGGTTCTGGCGGAGATCACCAGTTGGTTTGCTACTTTCTCAACTTTTAACCTCAAAATTTTCGCTTTCAATCCCTTTGTTCACTTTATCTTCAAACTCCGGTCAGAATGGCTTGTGAGAACATCCCCTCCCTATCAGATTTTGACGTTGAATTAAAAGCCGCGCTATCCTCAGATGAAAAATAACTCTTAGCCTTAAAAAAATATGCGCCGAACTAGAGTCTGAGTCCACTCCTGAGTTAGACATGCAAATTAGATTGAACCCCGCTAGAATTCTCCTTACTTCCGTAAACCAGTTAGACGATAAAATCCTCCAAACTTTCGAAAAAGAGTTGAATTCCCAAGTCGATTTTGAGTCAGAAGTGACCTCCTAAATTAACACGCCTTATCGCGGAAAGGAAAGGTTTCCTCCCCTGAGGACCCTCCCCCCCCCCCAACAACCTCAGTTCTAACCTGAACCTTCTCCGCCCTCTCTTCCTTGTGGAAAAACTTTACGGTACCCATGACAAGTTAAACTTCCCATTTTCATTTCGAAATTTCACAACTTGGTGGGCTCTACAGCAAAGGGCTATTTAAGAGAGAATGCATTTTCCTTCATCCAACAACTTTGTACTACGCACGAAAATTATCAGATCACTCTTCAACTTTTGGAGGACGAATTCCTGGACCAATATGCCAATGTCTACCAGTATCACGACTCCAACTTATCCAAACTGTCACTTTGGTTAAACGAAATCCGCTCTCTTGATCGAACAAAAAAATTTCGATGTAAATTTCTTTGAAGAAGGTAGCACTGGTAATAAACTTCTATCACATATCATTTATGGCAAAATGCCTACAAATTTAAAAAGAGAACCGAGATTGACTACAAGGAGTGATTATCCTTCTCTCCCTGACCTTTTTAACAATTATTCCTCAACCATTCGGACCCTCGAAAAACTGGAACCGGTCAAAAAGATTTTTAATCTTCCTTCAAAGGTCCCTCACATCAAATTGCCAATTGCAACTAATTCAAAAATGTAAATTCCTCAAATCAAAATAAATCTTGTTTCAGATAAACCCAATTACGGTATCAAATCGTCCCACTCAAATTATAATAATCCCATTAATAATTAACCGTGCATCTAAACGCTTAGATGAACATTTTTGTTGGCCGGGCGGAACTTCCAAGCAAAAGCTCAAATTCAAATATCCCCCAACCTAAGGCTCTTAGGGCCCCTAATCTGTATTGTAAAATGTGTACAGAGACACATTCAATGTTAAAGTGCCCCGTTTTCAATACTACGGCTGTTAGGATAGAGAGTTGTTCCGAGCTAAAGCTATGCAAAAGGTGTAGCAGTTCTCGGCACCTTTCAGATGCTTGTCCGACTGAGCAGAGATTTATCTCATCTTTGTAGTTTCTGCCAAGCGAAAACCCATATTTCTGCCCTTTGCCCTCAAACTTTAAATCATGGTGAAACGCCTGAATAGGAGATAGCCGTGTGGTGACGTTGGGGTTGGTGACAAATCCTGCCAAAGGTTTTGATACGAGTCCCTTTAGCAACTCAAATTTCTTGCTCCCTACTCTCATTGTTGGCCTTGGCCAGGGGGAAAAGTTTCGACCTGCCAGGGCCCTACTGGACTTTGCGCACGAAAAGTCATACATTTCGGAATCTCTGGCTATCTCATTAGGTGCTAACCTGGGCAGGCTTCTGAAATACTCGTGCACAATTCACACGCTCACAAAACCTGCAGTTGGAGCAAATGGAGGCCGACCTTTACTTCGGGTCTCAAAGTATTCAAGCTTCCCTTTTGGTAAATCCGAATTTGTCCTTGGACTTTTCGATCACTGGTCTTGACGAATATATACAGACTCTCCGGATCGCTGGGACCCCTTTGGCAGACAGAGCCTTTTACCTCTCGAGTGGTGTGAAAGATCGCGTCATGGGTGTAAATTGCCTGCTAGGGGTAGACTGCATCAAATCTATGAGAAATCATCAAAATAAGACGCAGAGCGGGGATGCATTCTTCTCCTGTGGGCTTGGGCTCATCACATATGGGAGTGTGACAACTTTCCAAAGCCCCTCAAATAGAGATATTGCTACCCCCCCCCCCCCCCTGGTGTTAGCCGCCAGCCCTAGCCAGGCGGGGATGGGGGGCAGTTCCAGTGCTGTCGTGGGTAAAGGGAGGTGAGACGCAGACGGAGGCAAACGGTCATCCTAAACCCCTTCAAACTCAACATTCAAATTTAACTCAGAAGTCCTGCCTTGGGAAGAAATCCACCGGGGACCTACTCCACAGTGCTCAAAATTAACCAAGATGACGGAGCGGCGATTAAATTAAAACCAGCTGTAGGGCTCTCCGATACCGACCTAAGAAGAGATGCTTCCATCGTCCCCTATATCAACACTGACTTTGGCCCTATTCATTCATATTCCCCTCCCCCCCCCCCATCTCAATTTATACAAGTCCAATACCGATTTAGACGTAGGGCTTGAACATATGTTTAGTTGGAATCTCTGGGCATTAAAGACGTTGATACGGGATCCCTGGATACGATTAAAATCTCCCAATTTCATAATTCCATAGAAAAGAGGGGAGGGAAGTATCTTGTAGAACTCCCATGGTACGATGAAATTTTGCCGGAGGTGTCCTCAAATTACAAAGTAGCTTTGGGTATTTTAAACAAAGTCAAAACGTCCTTGGCTCAAAAGGGGCTAACTGAAGCCTATAATGAAATTTTCGAAGGTCAGTTGGAGTAAGGTATAATTGAGCCAATAAATGTGTCCCCACAGAATTATGACCGCTATATTTGGATCCCCCATATGCCCGTCACTACCACTAAAATAAGTGTTGTCCTCAACTGCAGTATAAATACGTTTGGATCTCCATCTCTCAATGACGCATCCTATTCTGGGATCAACCTTCTCACGCCGCTTTTTACCATCTCGTGCCGATTTCGTTCGAACCAATTTGTCATTCTGTCGGACATCGAAAAGGCATTCCTCCAAATCAAATTAAAATTAATAGAATAAATCGCTTCTGTTTTTTCTGGGGAAAGAATCGTGAAATTGTTACATATCGCTATTGTTATCTCAGCTCCTATACCTCGAATCCTTGTAGAAAAACGTTGAGTAATTCGTTTTATGTTGATAATTTAGTAGTCAAGAACTCCGACCTTACCTTCCTCAAATAGATATATCTAGAATCAAACAAAATTATGCAACAAGGAGGCTTCAGGTTGAGATCATGGAACACGAACGATCCTGGTATCAAACAACTTTTCAAAGAGGATAGTAGATCGGAAACTCATGGCACTGGGACCGAGCGCGCTCTCGGGTACCATTACGAATTAGAAACTGACCTTCTGTTAGTCATCCCTCCCTCCTTTGACCTCATGGCAAAAACTAAAAGAAGCATACTCTCTCAAATTTCAAAGGTATTTTAATCCGTTGGGACTCTATTTGTCTATGTTGATTGGGATTCGGAAGTAGGCGTAACCGAGGCGAAGGCATGGGAGTCGCCTCGTTCTGAATTAGTGAAGTTGGGGGATATGAAAATTCCACGGTTCGCTTTGAAAGATGACGACAGTAAAGCGTAACTAAAGGTATTTTGTGATGCTAGTAAAGCTTGTTATGGGTTCGCCATCTATGCTTTCCATTCTAACGAATCCCACCTCATATTTTCCAAATCCAAAGTTTCCCCTATTTCCGCAGGAACGCTCCCTTCCTTGGAATTAATGGGCGTCGTTCTTGCCTTCAAATCCCTCCCCCTCTCCCTCGAGTCTTACTCTCATTCTTTCAGATCTATTCAGATCTTGGTTGACGCTCGGATTGTATTGTCCTGGATTCTCGATGGCATACGTAAATTAAAACAAAAGTCGGTGTTTGTCAAAAATCGACTACAAGATATCAAATTGTGCAAGGAAAAAATTACCTCTAAATATCAAATCGACGTTCCTTTCAATTACGTCCCCAATCGTGACAACCCCGTGGCCTCTCCCTTAAGAAATGTGGCCCTAAAGTGGAATTGAAATGCCTTAAGGAGTCTTCTAGAAATTTGATATCTTCCCATGTAACAATTCAAACCGAGATCATGTCCCTCTTACCCCATCAAAATTTTTCGGATTTAAATAAACTTTTCCGAATTAATTGCCTTGTGCTAAAATTTATTTTAAAATTAAGGAAAAAACCCGAAGTTGAAATAATTTTGCCACTCGCTTGTATTGGATTTCTGACATGCAACTTCAATTTTTCGAAGACGTCCCTAATCAAAATAAAACTCCAATTCCTGCCTTAGTCAAAGACTTGGACTTGTTTTTAGATCAACATGGATAAATCAGAAGTAAGGGTCCCCTTACTTATTCAACTATTACAATCATGACGTCATTGATCCTTTCTTATTGAAAAAATCCCCACATCATTTAACCCACCTAATAGTGGACGATTTTCATGCGAAATGCAAACACTTAGGGATCGGCTCAACTCTTACGATGCTCATAAGTAAGGGATTCTGGGTATCCTTTTCCCGTCAAACCATTAAAAGGATTCTAAGTGAATGCATAACGTGCAAAATGTTTAACTCTTTCGCCTTTTTCTACCCTAAAATGACTAACTTCTGTGAAGCCCAAATGAATTTTGTCAATCCCTTTCGACACACTGGAGTGGAATTTATTGGCCACCTGTTCGTTAAGCAAAATGATCTCACCATTAAAAAGTACCTCTTAATTTTCACTTGCCACAACGTACGCGCAGTACACATCAAATTGCTATCCCAATTTATCAAAGCCTTTCAACGTTTCTCCAACCTCCATCCAGTTCCAGATTTTGTTTATAGCGATAATGGCAAAACTTTGCTCTCTGATGAGTTTGAAAATCACATGCTTGCCAACATCAAACACATCACGATTCCAATTTTAAGTCCCTGGTTCGGGAGTGCGTGGGGGCGTTTGATTAGAGTGGTAAAATCGTGCCTAAACAAGACAATAGGATGGTCCACGTGGGACTATTTCGATTTAGTTACTCTGATTTCCTCCATTCAAAATTCTGTAAATTCTTGCACCCTCACATACAGTTCGTCCGAGAAAGACCTCATACCTCTGTCGCCCAATTCCTTCCTAAAACCACACTCCAACTCTAATCTCTCTTTCAAATTCTCTGAACAGGACGAACCTCTGTGGGAACCCGGAACTAACATTCACGAGGAATTAAACAAGTCCATCTGGGACCTTAATGAAAAGTTCGAAGTTTTTCTGGAAATTTGGTATATCTACTAAGCTTGAGAGAGCACAACAGAGACATTTTTAAAAGTTCCTGGGTTAATCGCGTGAAGGTGGGGGACGTAGTTTTCATTTTCAGCCTATCCAAGGCCCGTCCAATCTGGCAGATGGGTCGCATCCACGAGCTAATCCCGGGTAAAAACAACAGGGTCCGAGTCGTTACACTAAGGAGAGGGGATGGTCAGATTTTACGGTACCACATAAAATTGCTCTACCCACTCGAGCTCTCTATTACCCATTCTGGGTCGACAGGCCCCAATCCAGCCTCCAGCGATTTGGAAGGTAAGGAAAAGACCTCCACAAATGGGAAATTTAAGATAAGGGATTCAACCCGAAGCAACTCGGTTACTGAAATGACCATCTCTTCCCGAGCAAAGCGCAAAATTAAGGAAATTCAAGACTAAGAAAACCAACTTGAAATCAGACACCCCCTTTTTAGAACGCGCGCCCCCCTTTCAAATAGGCTTTCATCTTTCGAATACTTCTAAGCAATTACTCTCCAATGCTCTTCTAAATTTCTAAAACTTTGACAGTTTCAAAGTTTGCTTTTGTGTGTGGTGCGGCTGTAAGAAAAATGGACCATGCATTTGCGGGGCTCTCCCACACGCACACGTGTGGTGACTTTGTTGCCCCCACCTCCCTCTTTTGGTTATTTGAACGCCCCCAAACTCCCTATGACGCGGGGGAATGAAGATTCCCTTCCCCGCTTTCGAAATTGTCCCAAAGGACAATTGTGCTTGATCTCGCCTCGTAAACACCTCCCTCTTTAAGACTCCCGACTCGTCCCGTTTCCTTCCCTTCAAAGTACGGTCTACTGGTTTCAATGGTGAGGTCTCAATTCCGAAGCTACTCAAGGTAAGTACACAATTTCTCATTCTCGGGAGAACGGATCCCAGCCCTTCAAATTTTCCCTCTTCTCACCTCTTCCGTTTCATTTAACTTTCTAAACTGTGAACTAACGAGGGTTCTCTGAGCTGACATCGCTTAGAGAATCTCCCCTGAAAAGACAACCTGTATCTTTTCAAAAACCTTAATCTTATTTATCGTTTCTCTTTAACCTGGCCTTCAGCCACTCTCCTTTTTGTTAAAAACTCTAATACGTTTGTTTCGCGCCTTTCAAGCTAGGCGTTGGGACTACCAGAAGAGCTTTTCTTAGATCAGAATGTCAGGTGAAACAAGAGCTGAAGCAAGTGGTTTTTTGAAAGGTTTGAAAAATAATTGAAAAAGTGCTTCTCCTTGAAGTTTGGGATATCGTATTAGAAAGAATTTAGAGTAACAATATCCAAGTGCCAAAAAAAACTGGGCCCTCCCTCAATGCAGCAGTCACACTGCTAGTCTCTTTTAAAATTTGCTAAAGACCTGACATCCCAGTTCGATGACTTTGAAGCAAAAGCTATGGCTAAATGTGATCCCAGTGACGTGGCTAGTAATGATACATACTACGCCGACAAGCAGCGGATTAGGAAGCGCAAGCGTCACCATGATGAACTAGACTCCGCAGAGTATTTCGGCTAACAGTCGAATATACACAGAAATAACAATACTCCTTTTCAGGTGAAGCTGCATTGCTACTGCTTGAAAGAGAGTATTTATAGCAAATAGAACAACGGAAATATCATGCCACATCCTCTTTCCCGGGCCCCATCTTGTGGTGGTGGGGTCAGAAAATCCTTACACCGCGACACGCTGGACAGGGGGCACGCGCCCATCATGATCTCCTGAAAAAGTATAGCCAATGTGGAACTCGAGGGGACGAGCTTCTGCCGCTACTCCCACTTGGCTCCGAATTTGCGGCCATTACATTGAAGGAATATGCCCTTCAGGCGTAGCTCGGAGATGCAGAGGGCCCTCTTCGAAGAAAAGACCCTCATTGGACAGTACGCATCCCGGAGATAGAACTACGGGTGTTGTTGGGCGAACAAGGTGATGAAGGCGTTGTCGTTTTCGATGACTTACCGGGGGAGGTTTGGTTGGTATAAGAGTCTTTTTCTCCTTCAATCTCGAAACATTAGGCTGGCGAGGTGGCTTCGGAAGCGGGAGGTCCCTTCTTTGGAGCCGAAGCATGTTTGGTGGTGTCCAACTTTCGGGGGAAGCTAAATAAACCTTGAAATACAGCCTCACGACCACTTTCAAGAGTATTGCCTCTTATGAATTTAACGACCCGGTAGAGTCGCGCAACCGTATCGTCTAAAGGGAAACTGTCACATTGGGCGAGGGGGTAGGGGAGTCATGGTTTTAGCCGAGGCTGGGTCTGAATCCAGAGAACCGCAAGCTCTACCAGGGAAGTGCCAGGGCTAGGTAGAATCCGCATAAGAGTTTCGAATGGGTGCGGAAACGGCTGTGCTCATAGGCCTGGATGAGTCAGGAGCAGAAGGGGCCCTTTGGAATATTGAAGCATAAAACGTCCCATGCATCGCCGGGCGCGCTAGGATCAAGTGTTTCGCCTCACGAAATGAAAGACGATCCGTAGCCTGAACGTACACACCACATTGCCACACATGATAGGGACTTATCGTATACCACCTTGGTGACACTTACATAGACTTCAGCAAAGCCCGACTTTGCATGTCTACATGAGCGATTCGTATCTCCGAAGAGGTGGAAGTAGTAGCACGTTCACAGTAGTGATACGGAGAATTTCACGTGGTAGCGATACCAACAGGCACACACTGAATCAGAGAGCACGTCGCTGTGAACGTGACGAAGAGTAGCGGTGGGTATCGAGGCACCTCACTGTTTTCTCATTACATGTTCTACCTTCTTCGCTTGGTCAGCTAGCTCTAAGGTGATGCCTTCTATGGAGTAGTTCACGAGTTCCCTCGCATAAACCAGTAATTCAGGAAGTTCATGGTAGAGTGCGACGTCACACTCACAGACATGCCATCAAGTGTCGAAGGGCACTAATCATTGCGGCCTCGGAGTATTCGAAACATTCGCCAAAAGGCTTACCTTCGGCTCTCTACCAATCATACCAGCAGAAGTTCTCCTCTGATGGATCAAGTTGACCTTAGCCAACATGCTGCCATCAGTGGAGCGAATAGCAAGGAAGCGTTTGAAGCCAGCGGGCTCGAAAACGACAGGTAGACTCTGAATACGGCTCCGCTCTGCGCAGTTATTCTTCGTCTGGGACTCCCCACTCGAAGGAGCAACGGGGCAAACAGAAACGGCCGCAGACCCGTCCCTTCCCGTGGCTCCCGCAGAGGGAGAGGACCCCAGTCTTCTTCGCCTTTTTCCTTTTAGAAGAATGCGGGGAATGAACCCACTTCTCTCCTCCGCCGGCAAAAGCTCTCAGGACAGATGGACCGGCCTCATCAAGATCCTTCTCTGAAATGGAGGTCTTGTCTGTCATAGGGGCACCACCCGGGGGAGGAGATCCCTCCTCTCCCTGTAAGGCCTCGGGGGCCCCGAGCAGTCTGAGGAAGTCTTTTCAGAGGCGCGGACTTAGGTTTAGTGCTTGGCACCGAGCTCAGGTTTGACCGCATGGAAGGTCCTACCATCTGATGCTGGGTGCTCCATGTGGTCATCCCCAATAAGACATCACAGATCCCATTCAAGGTTCTCTTTTTGATATTTAATACCGGCGAACCCGCATCCGTCGAGGAAGAGAAGGGGCAGGTACACTGACCCCCTGCAAACCTTTCGCGCACGCCTGCAGGACATTAAGGGACACGGGCCGATGGGCCAGGCTGTCCTTTGCTCTCCTAATGGGGTTGACCGTAACGAGTCACCCCAACCGGGAGGGGTCAATTATAGGCCAACTACCTGCTTTCTTGGCAGTCCCCTTGGAAAGTAAAGGGAGGACTGCCGCTGGAAAAAGTGACAGAGAAGGGGGTGAGGGCAAGTACTCTGCACCCGTAGACAAGGGAGAGGAGTAAGCCTCCTCTCCGGTAGAATTTTTTTTTTTTTTTTAAGAGCTCATCTGGCGACTGCCTACTTGGGCATTAGTCGCCGTATTAAAACTGGCCTAGTTCTAGGCTACTTTAAAATAAAATTACAGAGAAAAAAAAAACCCCAAAGGGGGAAAGGAAGCAAGCTGGTGCGTCAGGAAGAGGTCCCCCCGGCGCAGGAGCGTGCAACTAAAGGAAAAAAAACAAACAAAAAACAAACAAACAAAAAAAACAAACCTTGCTTAAATAATAGGGAGAAGGCCGGCCTTCCCCAAGAAGTCAACAAGTCAATGTGCACGAATCTGAACCGAGCACAAGGGACAGGCGGTAGCGACCCCGCCCATCCCGGTACTGGGAGAGGTATCGTGCGCGAAGATCACCCAGACTGGGACATTCGACAAGAATGTGCCGAACAGTCTGGGGGACGACGCAGTCGTTGCAATAGGGCGTAGGCGAGCGCTCCATCAAATAGCGATGCGTCACACGAGTGTGTCCGATTCGGAGACGACAGATAGCAACCTGAAGCCACCACGGCATTAGGGGATAGGTCCATGGAAACAGTCGCGGCGCAATGGCACGCAACTTTAAGTTCCCTTCGACCGTCTCCCATCTTCTTTGCCAAGCAGTCCGAAGAGCTGCCCGTATTCCTGCCATGTAGTGGGTGTGAGGAAGAGCGAAACGCTGATCCGGTCGCAGAGTCCTCGCGGACTCTTTGGCGCCCTCATTCCCCGCCATTTCTACATGTCCAGGAACCCAGCAGAAGATAATCTCGACATCTGCCCGGGTCGCCAAAACCGTGGCGTCACGGATATCGCGAACCAGGGGATGCGGAGATTCTAACGCCCCGAGAGCACTCAGGGCACTTTGTGAGTCGCTATAGATCACAATCCGGTCTCCGAACCGGGCACGTCGCGTAATCTCCCGTACCGAGTGGTGTATTGCCACCAGCTCGGCCGTGAAGACAGACGCAGCGCCTGGTAGAGCCCCACTGACTTCAAACAGAGGGGATACGGCGTGGAAGCCGACCCCCTCTTGGGACTTGGAGCCATCCCTATACACTGGCACGGTTCCAGCGTGACACGATGTGTGCTCCAAAAAGGTCGAACGCAATACTCCCGGCACAGTACAAGCTTTTGGAGCAGAGGCGTGGCGACAAATAGCCAAATGTGGTACCCTCCAGTGTGGCGTCCTGGTCAGAACCAGGGGCGCCACCGGCCCGAGAGCTATATCTACCTCTCGAAGGAGTTTCCAAGCCCTAAACAAAGGGCTTAGGGTATGACTGTCGTCTCTCGGCGGCATAGGCACCATCGAGATCAGCTGCGGATGCAGTGAGAGCTGTTGGCGACTGAGGGAGGCGCCGGGCTCACGCGTACAGGCGAGTGATGCACAGCACGCGGCGCAGAGCGAGTGGCATCTCCCCAGCATCGACCAACAGGCTCTCAATGGGGAAAGTACGGAAGCACCGGTCGCAAGGCAAAGGCCGGTGTGGTGGATGAAATCCACCTTCCGCTCGGCTGCGGATGCATAAAACTCGCATCCGTAGTCGAGCTTCGAACGAACAAAGGATCGATAAAAAAGTAGGGCAGTAGCCCTATCAGCGCCCCAAGCGCTGAACGTCACGGAACGGAGAATGTCCATGGCGCGGGTACAAGAGACCCTAAGGCTGCGAATATGAGCCTCCCAGGTGAGGCGTCGGTCGAATACAAGACCAAGGAAACGATGCGACTCCACCACATCCAGGCGCACCCCATTAAGAAACAAATCTGGGTCGGGGTGAAGCCGTGGATGGCGGCAGAAGTGCACCACCTTAGTCTTGGCCAAAGAAAACCGAAACCTGTGCGCTTCGGCATAGCGAGAGACGCAGTTCAATGCGTGTTGGAGTCGACGCTCCAGAGTTAGCATCTGGGCCGCGCCAAAAGAGATCGAAAGGTCGTCGACGTAGAGCGTAGCGAGAACATCATTCGGCAACACAGAGGTGATGCCGTTGATGCTCAGGGCAAAGAGTGTGACACTAAGGACACTTCCCTGCGGGACACCCTCTTCCTGCTCCTTTGGGCCGGAGAGGGCTCTTCCCACCCGTACGCGGAATTGACGATCTCGCAAAAATTCAGATATAAACATTGGGAGGCGTCCCCTCGCCCCCATCGTGTGGAGAGTCTCCATGATACCGTATCGCCATGCGGTATCATAGGCCTTCTCCAGATCGAAAAAGACCGTGGCGTAGTGCTGTCTACGAAGGAAAGCCTCGCAGACGGCATTTTCCAGTCGGAGCAGAGCATCCGACGTGGAGTGGAACTTGCGGAAGCCGCACTGTGCGGAAGACAGATGGCCTCCGCTGTCCAGGAAAAAGGCTAATCTAACATTTACCAATTTCTCCATCAACTTGCACACGCAAGAGGTTAGAGAGATTGGGCGGAAACCGGTCGGAGTAGAGTGATCTCTCCCCGGTTTGAGAAAGGCGAGCACAGTAGCGATTCGCCAGGAGTCTGGGAGAAGACCTTCCAACCAGATCCTGTTGAACAAATCTAACAGAAAGGCCATGCCTCGCTCACCCAGGTGTCGAAGCATGGCCTAGGGACATCGTCCAGACCATGGGCGGTGTCCGCGCACGAAGCGAGGGCGGAGCGCAACTCACTCACAGTAAACTTGTCGTTGAAGGGTTCTCCGCCTCTGAAGGTAAAGTCCAGCCGGCGGCCTTCCGCGACATCACGACGTGCATTGAATGCTGGTGGAGCAGCATCACGGCTAGAGAATGCGGAAAAAGCGGTCGCTAAGGATTCCGCCACGGACGCGGGGTCCGAGATTGCGGTCCCATTCTCCTAGAGAACGGGAGGGGGGTCCTGGGAGAACTTGCCCCGAATCCTTTTGACTCGCTTCCACACCTCAGCTAAAGGGGTCTTCCCGTTAAGTGAAGACACGTATGCCCGCCAAGAAGAGCGGCGGGCGTGCTTCGAAATATACCGGAACCTAGCCCTAGCCCGACGAAATTCAGCGACAGTGAAATCGGTCGGGCGGTGCTTATAGCGCATGTAGGCAAAACGCTTCTGTTTGAGGGCCGTCTCACACTCGGCCGACCACCATGGGAGTGGTCGGCGTGCAAAACGGCCAGACGTCCTAGGAATAGTAGTCAGGTCCACGGCGATGAGGTTGCCGGAGAAGAACTCAACGGCCTCATCTACCGACCTAAACTCCTCGACTGAGATAGAGAATTCAGTCATTTCCTGAAATGCAGGCCACCGCGCCCGCGCCAAGAACTACCGGTCTGGTCTCTCAGGCGGCAGTTGCCCTGAAAATGATATTTCAATGTGAAAGTGATCACTACCATGGAGGTCATCGAACACCCCCCAATAAAAATCAGGCTGTGCATCCGAAGAGCACAAAGATAGGTCAAGGCAAGAAAATGAAGCGGTTCTCGGAGAGTGATGCGTAAACTCATCCACGTTTAGGACACCCATCTCAAGCTCTTCGATCAGATCAGCAAGGACTTATTCCCTGGGATTTATGGAGTAATCTCCCCAGAGAGGATGCCTGCTGTTCAGATCTCCAAGCAAGAGATAGGGCGTCGGCAACCGTGCCATGACGCGGCGGAAGTCCCCCGCGTCGAAGTCAGCTGACGGTGGAATTTACGCAGAAATGATAGTATACCTCCTATCCAGGTGCAGCTGCACAGCCACTGCCTGAAAGGAGGTATCTAAAGAGAAAGGAAGAACGGAGACATCATGCCGGGTGTAAACCGCGCATCCCCCAGCTCTGCCATCCCGCGGTGGTGGGGTCGCAAGACCCTTATACCCCGGGAGGGTAGGCAGGGGGCACGCGCCTAGCATGGTCTCCTGCAAAAAGATTGCTAACGGGGAACGGGACGAGACGAGCCTCCGCAGCTCCTCCCAGCTGGCCGGGAGTCCACGGCAATTCCATTGAAGGAATATGCCCTCCATGCCTAGCTCGGAGGAGACGCGGGGGCCCTCCTCGAACTGAAGACCCTCACGGGAATGGCCGTACGCTTCCCGGGGGCAGAACCCCAGGCGTTGTTGGCCGGACAAAGCGCTGAAGGCGCTGTCGACTTCGAGGACTTATTGGGGGAGGTTGGGCTCGCCATGCGAGTCTTTTCTTCCCTCCGCCTCGAAACCTTAGGCGGGCGTTGCGGCTTCGGAGGCGGGGGGCCCTCTTTTCGAGGAACCACCGTCTCCGAGCCACTCGCTCCACCTCGGGGCGTGGGCGAAGGAGCCGAAGCTCCTTTGTTGCTGTCCTCCTTTCGGGGGACAGCGTTAGGAACCCTGGAAGATGGCCTAGCGACCATCTTCAAGGGTGTTGCCTCCTGTGAGTCTAACGACTCTGTGGAGGCGCGTGGCCGTTTCGTCTTACGGGAAACGGTCACGCTGGGGGAAGAGGGGGGAGCCCTGGTTTTAGCCGGGGCTGGGTGTGAACCCTTTTTGCCGCCAGCTTTACCAGGGGAGCGCCCGGGTGTAGTAGAGACCGCAGAAGGGCTCCGAATGGCCGCGGAAACAACCATGCTCGTTAGCCTGGATGGGCCAGGAGCAGAGGGTGCTTTTCTAACTATTGAGGCATATGACGTCCCAGGCAGAGCCAGGCGCGCCAGGACCAAGTCCTTAGCCTCGCGGAATGAGAGTCGATCCTGGGCCTGAACGGCCAGGATTTCTTTCTCAAGGAGATATGCACCACATTGCTTCGAAGAAGCAGGGTGCGGCTCTCCGCAATTGACACACTTGGCCACACACGATTTGGACTTATCGTGTGCGACCTTGGAGCAATTTACACAGACTTCGGGTGACCCCGATTTGTCACGTCTACATGATCGATTCGTATGGCCGAAGCGGTGACAGTAATAGCACCGCCGCGGCAGTGGCACGAATGCCTTCACGCGGTAGCGGTACCAACCAGCACGCACCGACTCAGGGAGCTTGTCACAGTCGAACGTGACGAAGAGTGTAGGGGTGGGTCTCAAGGCCCCTCCCTGTTTTCTCATCACACGTTCGACCTTGACTGCCCCATGGTCGGCCAGCTCTAGGGTGATGTCCTCAATGGAAAAGTCAACGAGTTCCCTCGCATAAACTACTCCTTTCACAAAGTTCATGGTAGAGTGCGGCGTCACACTCACCGGGGTGCCATGAAGTGTCCGAAGAGCACTTATCTTGGCCGCCTCGGCGGGATTCGCCGCATTCGCCAGAAGGCTCCCGTCCGATAAACGGGTTACCTTCGGCTCTCTACAAATTGCACTAGCTAATCCTCTCCTCTGATGGATCATGTTGCCCTTGGACAACATGGTGCCATCAGTGGAGCGAATAACGAGGAAGCGTTTGAAGCCAGCGGGCTCGAAAACGCCAGGTAACCTCTGAATCAGGGGCCCCGATGTCATCGAGGCTCCGCCCTGTGCATTCTTGGTGTTAGTCTTAGTCAGGGGCTCCGCACACGAGGGGGTAGAGGGGCCGGATTTTCCGATCTTGGCTTGGTCGCCTACCAAAGTGGCAGCAGACCCATCCGTCCCCGCAGATGGAGAGAAGCCCCGAGTCTTCTTCGTCTTTTTCTTTTTAGGAGAGGAGGGCGGGGAATGAACCCGCTTATCACCTCCGCCAGCAGAAGCCCCCATGCCAGATGGGCCGGCCTCAGCCAGGTCCCTCTCCGAAATGGAGAAGGTCCTGGTAGTCGTAGGGGCACCTGTCGGAGGAGATCCCGCCCCTCCTTTTACTGCCTCGGAGCCCTCGGCCGTTTGAGGGGGACCTTGCATAGGGGCGGATTCAGGTTCGGTGCTTGGCGCCGAGCCCGGATTCCCCCCCATGGAAGGCCCTACCGTCTGAGGCTGGGTCTCCTCAAGGACCATGTCTATCACAGGAGGGGCCTCCAGTTGGCCATCCCCTCCCAGGACATCGCAGGTCCCCTTGGCAGTGTCACCAGTCTTGTGTTGGGAGGCACAGGCCTTGACCCCAGCAAGGTTTAAAATTCTTGCCAGCAGGTCGTTTGAGGGAAGCGACCGAAGGGGCCTGGCTTCCCTCTCCCCCCTAAGGGGGTTTGCCCTACCGAACCGCTTGCACGAGGGGCGGTCGGCAATGGGCTGCCTGCTGGCTTTCTTGGCAGTCCCCTTAGAAAGCAAAGGAGGGACTGCCGCTGGAGATAGGGAGGTGCCCGAAAGCACCTCCAGAGAAGGGGGTGAGGGGGAGTCCCCTACACCCGTAGGCGTAGGAGAGGAGTAAGCCTCCTCTCCGGTTAAAGAATTATGGAGGGTCCCTTGCGCAAGCACAAGGGGGGGGGGACCTCCATTTTCTCGGTGGAGCTCCGTTGATTTTCTTGGGGAAGTTGGGGGTTGGGTTTTTTTGTTTTTTTTGTCATACATGGGCATGGTGACCCTCTTTTTAATACGGGACGCAATAGCTCATCACCTCTCGCAGTTGCCCGCACTGCGAGAGGTGCTTACAAGCCAAGCAGAGCCAGGCGCCACCATTCGGGACCACCCCTCCCGCCTGGTGGCCTGGCAGTCCATCGGCATGGCGGCTCCACCTTGGACACGGCGTAAAATTGATAGAATGTGAAGAGGAGAGGAAAGGGGATGTGAGGAAGGTATGGGTGGGGATGAAGCAGGTTGTTAAAAAAAACCCATCCCGAACCGGAGCTCAGGGGTTAGGGAACAATGTCCCCTCTCCCCCCAGCCCCGATCCGGGGTGGTTGGCTTGAGAAGAAGGTCAGCATCTACCCTGTGAAATTAGAGGCTGACCAGAGAAAGTTGTGGGAGAGGTTGTATGAAAAGCGACGAGGTAGGGGAGAAATCGGGCTATCTGAAGGAAGGTAGAGAGGCTAAGCTGGGGCCGGACGGAGCGCTGGATCCCGTCAGCACGGCGGCCAGGATGGCAAATCACCGCGCCCCTTACGGGGTCTCCGGTAGAAAAGATTTGCAGCGTCTCTTGAGAGAGCACAATGGGGGGAGGGGATAGACCTCCATGTTTTCAGTAGAGCTGCCCGAAGGCGGCTCCAGTGATGGTAAAGATTTTTTTATAGACTTATCATTGGTTATGGTGACCTTTTGTAATTCACGAGATGCATAGGCCCATCAACCCCAGGAAGTATCCCACTCTGCGAGGGGTGAATACGGGGCTGGCAGGACCAGCTGCCGCCATTTGAGGCCACTCCTACCGCCTAGTGACCTGGCAGCTCCTCCTTTGGCAGGGAGTAAAAAAATGATAGAGTGAAAGGAGAAAGAAAGTGGGTATGAAGGTGAAGCAGGTTGTTAAAAACCGACCATCCCAAACAGGAGCTAAGAGGTGAGGGATCAATATCCCCTTCCCCCTCGGCCCCGATCCTGGAAATTTATTTTTTTTAAAGAGCTCATCTGGCGACTGCCTACTTGAGCATTAGTCGCCGTATCAAAAACTGCCTAGTACCAGGCTACTTTAAAATCGAATTCAATAACACAGACAAAAACTTTGGGAGCAGAGGCGTAGCGAAAAATAGCCAAATGTGGTACCATCCAAGGTGGCGTCCAGGGCAGAACCAGGGGCGACACCGGTCCGAGAGCTATACATAGCTCTCGAAGGAGTTTCCTGGCCCGAAACTCAAAGGGCTTAGGGTATGACTGGCGTCTCGGCGGCATAGGAACCGTCGAGATCAGCTGCGGATGCAGTGGGAGCTGTTGGCGAATGAGGGAGGCGCCAGGCTCGCGCGTACAGGCGAGCGAGTAGCATCTCCTCAGCATCGACCAACCGGCTGACAATTGGGGAAGTGCGGAAGGCACCGGTCGCAAGGCAAAGGCAGGCGTGGCGGATCGAGTCCACCTTCCGATATAAACGCTCGGCTGCCGATGCATAAAATTCGAATCCGTAGTCGAGCTACGAACGAAGAAAGGATCGATAAAAAAGTAAGGCAGTAACCCTATCAGCGCCTCAAGCGAGGAACGTCATGGAACGGAAAATATCCATGACACAGGTAAAAGAGACCCTAAGGCTGCGAATATGAGCCTCCCAGGTGAGGAATCGGTCGAATACAAGACCAAGGAAACGGTGCGATTGAACCACTTCCGGGCGCACCCAATTAAGAATAAAATCTAGGGCGGGGTGGAGCCGTGGATGGCGGCAGAAGTGCACCACTTTAGTCTTAGCAAAAGAAAACCGAAACCTGTGCGCTTCGCAATAGCGAGAGACACAGTTCAATGCCTGTTGGAGTCGATGCTCCAGAGTTGGCATCTGGGCCGCGCCAAAAGAGATCGAAAGCTAGTCCACGTAGAGCGTAGCGAGAACATCTGCCGGAAGCACCGAGGTGATGCCGTTGATGCTCAGGGCAAAGAGTGTGACACTGAGGACACTCCCCTGCGGAACACCCTGTTCCTGCTCCTTTGGGCCGGAGAGGGCTCCCCCCAACCGTACGCGGAAACGACTATCTCGCAAAAATTCAGATATAAACATTGGGAGGCGTCCCCTCGCCCCCATCGTGTAGAGAGTCTCCATGATACCGTATTGCCATGTGGTATCATAGGCCTTCTCCAGATCGAAAAAGACCGTGGCGTAGTGCTGTCTACGAAGGAAGGCCTCGCAGACGGCATTTTCCAGTCGGAGCAGAGCATCCGACGTGGAGTGGAACTTGCGGAAGCCGCACTGTGCGGAAGACAGATGGCCTCCGCTGTCCAGGAAAAAGGCTAACCTAACATTTACCAATTTCTCCATCAACTTGCAAACGCAAGAGGTTAGAGAGATCGGGCGGAAACCGGCCGGAGTAGTGATCTCTCCCCGGTTTGCGGAAGGCGAGCACAGTAACGATTCGCTAGGAATCTGGGAAGAGACCCTCCACCCAGATCCTGTTGAACAAATCTAACAGAAAATCCATGCCTCGCTCCCCCAGGTGTCGAAGCATGGCGTACAGGACATCGTCCGGACCATGGGCGGTGTCCGCGGACGAAGCATGAGCGGAGCGCCACTCACTAACAGTAAACCTGTCGTAGAAGGGTTCTCCACCTCTGGAAGTAAAGTCCAGCCGGCGGCCTTCCGCGACATCACGACGTGCATTGAATGCTGGCGGAGCAGCATCCCGGCTAGAGAATGCAGAGAAAGCGGTCGCGAAGGATTCCGCCATGGACGCGGGGTCCGAGATTGCAGTCCCATTCTCCTGGAGAACGGGAGAGGGGTCCTGCGTGAACTTGCCCTGAAAGCTTTTGACTCGCTTGCACACATCTGCCAGATGGGTCTTCCCGTTAAGTGAAGACAAGTATGCCTGCCAAGAAGAGCGGCGGGCGTGTTTTGAAATATACTGGAACCTAGCCCTAGCCAGACGAAATTCAGTAAGTGAAGACACGTATGCCCGCCAAGAAGAGCGGCGGGCGTGTTTCGAAATATACCGGAACCTAGCCCTCGCCCGACGAAATTCAGCGACAGTGAAATCGTTCGGGCGGTGCTTATAGCGCATGTAGGCAAAACGCTTCTGTTTGAGGGCCGTCTCACACTGGGCCGACCACCATGGGAGTGGTCGGCGTGCAAAACGGCTAAACGTTCTGGGAATAGTAGACAGACCCGCGGCGATATGGTTACCGGAGAAGAACTCAACGGCCTCATCTACCGACCTAAACGCCGCGACCGAGATAGAGAATTCAGTCATTTCCTGAAATGCAAGCCACCGCGACCGAACCAAGCACCACCAAGGTGGGCTCTAAGGCGGCAGTTGCCCTGAAAATGATATTTGAATGGGAAAGTGATCACTACCATGGAGGTCATCGCCCCCCCCCCAATCAAAATCAGGCTGTGCATCCGAAGAGCACAAAGATAGACCAAGGCAAGAAAATGTAGCGGTTCTCGGGCAGTGATGCGTACACTCATCCACATTTAGGACACCTATCTCAAGCTCTTTGATCAGATCGGCAAGGACTTGTCCCCTGGGATTTATTGAGTAACCTCCCCAGAGAGGATGCCTGCCGTTCAGATCTCCAAGCAAGAGAAAGGGCCTAGGCAACCGTGCCACGACGCGGCGGAAGTCCTCCGCATCGAAGTCAGGTGACGGTGGAATATACGAAGAAATGATAGTATACCTCCTATCCAGGTGCACAGCCAATGCCTGAAAGGAGGTATCTAAAGTTAAAGGAAGAACGGACAAATCATGCTGGGTGTAAACCTCGCATCTTCCAGCCCGGCCATCTCGTGGTGGTCGGGTGGCAAGACCCTTATAGGCAGGGGCACGCGCCTAGCATGGTCTACGGCAGAAAAATAGCTAGCGGGGAACGGGACGAGACGAGCCTCTGCAGCTCCTCCCAGTTGGCCTGGAGTCCACGTCAATTACATTGAAGGAATATGCCCTCCAGGGCTAGCTCGGAGGAGACGCGGGGGCATTCTTCGAAAAGAAGACGCTAACGGAATGGCCGTACGCTTCTCGGGGGCAGAACCCCGGGCGCTGTTATCCGCAAAAAGCGCTGTCGCCTTCGAAGACTTATTGGGGGCGGTTGGGCTCGCCATGCGCGTCTTTTCCTCCCTCCGTCTCGAAACCTTAGGCAGGGGGCCCTCTTTTCGAGGAACCACCGTCTCCAAGACACTCAGCCCAACACTAGGCTTGGGCGAAGGAGCCGAAGCTCATTGGTTGATGAACTCCTTTCGGGGGACAGCTTTAGGAACCACCAAAGATGGCCTAACGACCAACTTCAGGGGTGTTGCCTCCGGTGAGTCTAACGACTCGGTGGAGGCGCATGACCGGTCACGGAAAACGGTCACGCTGGGGAAAGGTGGGGGAGCCCTGGTTTTGGCCGGGGATGGGTGTGAATCCTTTTTGCCGCCAGCTTTACCAGGGAAGCTCACGGGTTGAGTAGAACCCGCAGAAGGGATCCGAATGGGCACGGAAACAACCGTGCTCGTTGGCCTAGATGGGCCTGAAGCAGAGGGTGCCTTTCTAACTATTGAGGCATAAGACGTCACAGGCAGAGCCGGGCACGCCACGACCAATTCCTTAGCCTCGCGGAATGAGAGACGTTCCTGCGCCTGAACGGCTAGGATTTCTTTCTCAAGGAAATATGCACCACATTGCTTCGAAAAAGCGGGGTGCGGCTCTCCGCAATTCACACACTTGGCCACACACGATTTGGACTTATCGTGTGCGGCCGTTGAGCAATTTACACAGACTTGGGGTGACCCCAAATTTGCACGTCTACAAGAACGATTCGTATGGCCGAAGCGGTGGCAGTAATAGCACCACCGCAGCAGTGGCACGAATGCCTTTACGTGGTAGCGGTACCAACCGGCACGCACCGACTCACGGAGCTTGTCACAGTCGAACGTGACGAAAAGTGTAGGGGTGGGTCTCGAGACCCCTCCCTGCTTTCTCATCACACGTTCGACCTTGACCGCCCCATGGTCAGCCAGCTGGAGTAGTCAACGAGTTACCTCGCATAAACTTCTCCTTCCACAAAGTTCATGGTAGAGTGCGACGTCTCATTCACCGGGGTGCCATGAAGTGTCCGAAGAGCACTTATCCTGGCCGCTTCGGAGCGATTCGCCAGAAGGCTCCCGTCCGAGAAATGGGTCACATTCGGCTCTCTACCAATTACACTAGCTAATGCTCTCCTCTGATGGATCATGTTGCCCTTGGCCAACATGCTGTCATCAGTGGAGCGAATAACGAGGAAGCGTTTGAAGCCAGCGGGCTCGAAAACGCCAGGTCACCTCTAAATGAAGGGCCCCGATGTTATCGAGGCTCAGCCCAGTGCACTTTTCGTCTTTGTCATAGTCAAGGGCTCCGCAGCCGGGGGGATAGAGGGGCCGGATGTGCCGATCTTGGCTTGGTCGCGTGCCAAAGTGGCAGCAGACCCACTTGTCTCCGCTGCCCCCGCGGATGGCGCGGAGGCCCGAGTCTTTTTGGAGAGGAGGGCGGGGAATGAACCCGCTTCTCACCTCCGCCGGTAGGAGCCCCCATGCCAGATGGACCGGCTTCAGCTAGGTCCTTCTCCGAAATGGAGAAGGCCCTGGCAGTCGTAGGGGCGCAGGTCGGAGGAGATCCCTCCCCTCCTTGTATTGCCTCGGAAACCCTATGGAAGGCCCGACCGTCTGAGGATGGGTTGCCTCAAGGACCATGTCTATCTCAGGGTGCGCCTCCAGTTGGTCATCCCCTCCCCTCCAGGACATCGCAGGTCCCGTTGGCATCATTGTCACTAGTCAGGTGTGGGGAGGCACAGGCCTTGACCCCGGCAAAGTTTAATATTCTTGCCAGCAGGTCTTTTGAGGGAAGCGACCGAAGGGGCCTGGCTTCCCTCTTCCCCCTAAGGAGGTTTGCCCTGCCGAGCCGCTTCATTGGGGAGCGGTCGGCTATGGGCTGCCTGTTGGCTTTCTTGGCAGTCCCCTTGGAAAGAAAAGGAGGGACGGCCGCTGGCAACAGGGAGGTGCCCGAAAGCACGTCCAGAGAAGGGGATGAGGGGGAGTCCCCTACACCCGTAGGCGTAGTAGAGGAGTAAGCCTCCTCTCCGGTTAGAGAAATATGGAGGGTTCCTTGCGCAAGCACAGGGAGAGACCTCGATATTTTCTGTAGCGCTGCCCGAGGACAGCTCCGTCGATGGAACAGGGGAAGTTGAGGGTTGTTTTTTTTTTTAATTTGTCCATCATTGGGCATGGTGACCCTGTATTTTCTACGGGAAGCAATAGCTCATCACCCTTCGCAGTAGCCCACACTGTAAGGGGTGCGTACAGACCTGGCAGAGCCAGGTGCCGCATTCAGGACCACCCCTCCCACCTGGTGGCCTGGCAGTCCATCGGCTTGCCGGCTCCACCTTGGACACGGCGTAAAATTCATAGAGTGTGAAGAGGAAAGGAAAAGGGATGTGAGGAAGTTATGGGTGGGGATGAAGCAGGTTGTTAAAAAAAAAACCATCCCAAGCCGGAGCTCAGGGGTTAGGGAACATTGTCCCCTCTCCCCTCAGCCCCGATCCGGGACGGTTGGCTGAGAAGGTCAGCATCTCTACCCTGTGAAATTAGAGGCCGACCAGAGAAAGTTCTGTGAGAAGTTGTATGAAAAGCGACGAAGTAGGCGAGAAATACAGGCTATCTGAAGGAAGGAAGAGAGACTAAGCTGGGCCGGACGGAGCGCTGGATCTCGTCAGCACGGCGGCCAGGATTTCAAATCGCCGCGCCCTTTACGGGGTGTCGTCGGTGCATTGGATATATATTGTTGTATCGTGGACCGGCCTTGGTAAATCCATCGTATATATGCTATAAAGTGTTGGGCTTATACAGCTCCCTTGGGAGACACCTTGGAGGATTTCGAAGTCCGGGCCATCGAAGCCTGCTATTGAGATGAACGCCGACTTGTCTGTTATATAGTCGCAGAGGCATTTGGTTAGGGCGAGGGTATCCCTAGTCTCTTGATTTTATATTTCAGGCCTATTCTCCAAACTTTATCAAACGCCTTTTGGACGTTTCTGTGTACGATGTCTTGGTAGTTTTTATCGTATTTGGCCTTTGCAATTGATTCGACCAGAATGGCCAGGGTCGCCTCGGTATTTCTGTTCTTTCTGAATCCGTGCTGATGTTTTGGAATCAGTGTTCTCTCTTCCAGGTACTTGACTAATCTATCGTTTATGACTATATCCATTAATTTTGCCACTGTCTCCAGTAGTGTGATTGGGCTGAAGTTTCCTGTGTTATTTGGTGGCTTAACAGGTTTTGGTAGAAAGATAATCTTCCCTCTTTTTAGTGTATCTGGAAAGTATCCTGCGCTTCAAGAGGCATTAAATACTACTGCTATTTGTGACAAAAAGGTGACTGGTGCGCGTATTAGGTTTTCTTTTGTTATCCCAGATGCCCCAGGTGCCTTCTGTTTAGTAGCCTTGAGCGTTCTTTGAATTTCTTGTAGGGTTATCGGCTCGATCCCTTGCTCTATTAGTAGTGTTGGTGAAGCAGCTATGTTGGGGACTATTTCTTGGCGGTTTTGCTCCAAGTCTTCTACCACTCTTGCTTCGTGGTCGCCGTTGAAATCCTCCTTTTCGTTGGGGGAGATATCAAAAACCTCCCTCCAGTGCCCTCGGAACGCTTCTTCAATTTCTTGGGGCTCCTTTGCCTTTCAATCTTCGTTTTGAAGTTTGATTTTTAGCCTCGGCTTTCTTTTTCCCCTTGCGATGTTAATTTTCTGCCATATTTTGGTATGATTTAATTCATCGTCTATGGCAGGGGTGGGGAACCTTTTTGTGGATAAAGGCCATCTTACAATTCATCACCCCTCATAAAGGCCGCCTAGAAAAAAAAAAAATAAAGTTATTTTATCCCTTAAGTAATTTATTAGTAATCTAATAAAAAAAGACAGTTTTATAGAAATCGAAAGCATAATAATTTCAAATATTTCTATTTAAGTAAGTACTTTTTATACAATATGTAGATGAAAAATATTGAAAACGTAGAATTTTCAAATATTTTATTTATGTAAGAAGTTTTCAAAATAATAAGTGAATGAATAATATCAAAAGCATGACATTTTCAAATTATTTTAATTAAGAAAGAAGGTTCTTTGTATTTAAGGAACAAGTAAAGGAACAATAATTTTATAAAAAGATAGCATATAAACATCGAAAATATAACATTTTAAAATATTCAATATACAGTAAGCAAGCATGTACGTTTTTTATACAAATTAATGACTTCTTTGAGTTTGCTTAGTTTGAGAAAGCAGTTTGATATCAGGCTCTAACATAGTGGTTCTTAGTCTCAATAGGTCCTCCAAATGCTCGTCTGTCAACTGTGTTCTCAGTGAATTCTTGATTTGCGCCAAGTACGAAAATGTGGATTCACAACAGTATGTTGAAGAAAAACAGGAAATCAGTCATCGTGCATGTTCACGAAGACGAAGATATTCTATCGCGTTTTTCCAAATTTCGATGGGATTTTCTCTCTTGTCAAACAGACTTCAGAATATTATCCTCAGACATTTCAATAAGCTCCATTTGTAACTCTTCAGGAGCCTCTGATACATCAACTAAGTGAGGTTGAAAAGCAAGTTTCAGAGTGATGTTATGCTTTTCAAAATCATTGAATCTCTTATTGTATTCTTCTATCAATGTGTCTAAAACCGACTCATATTCTTCAAAATATCCATAGATATCTTCATTTTCACTCATTACCTTCGTAAGCTGGGGAAAGTGTTCTTCCGAAAGTTTTGATTGAGCCAAAAGGGACTTGAAGTACAACAGTTTCTTTCTAAATGCCTGAATTTTTTGACACATATCATAAATACATTTATTTCGCCTTGCAATGAAATGTTTAACTCATTTTGTTTTGACATCACATCACATAAAAAGGCAACATCTCTGTAAAAATTTGGATCTGATAAATCACAATACTTGTTGTTTTCTTAGAAAAAGTCAATAATTTGCCTTCGTAAAGACAAAATTTTGACCAATACTTTTCCTTGCGACAACCAGCGTACTTTTGAGTGATATGGCAAATCTACACTAATTACTTCGTCATCCATCATCAGCATGTTTCGAAATTGACGATGCTTTGCGGCATTTACTCGAATATAGTTAACAATGCTTATAACCTTTTGCAAAATGTCATTTTAAGTTACAGATTTTGCAGAGATTTTGCTGATGTAAAATAGAATGAAAAGAAATCAGTACATTTAAGATGTCCAATAAATCCTTCATTTTTAGCCATTATAGCTCTTTGAAGTTGTTAAAAATATCTATCTCCCGTCTCCTTCCTTTAAGGGAGCCTAAAGCAAGCAATACTTCATATAATTGAAAATCATCTGTTATGGCACGAATAAAATACAATAATTGTGCTGAATCAGTGGAATCTGTTGATTCATCCAAAGCTACTGAGTAATATATATTCTCTTTTTTTATTATATTTTTCAATTGTTCTGTTACATTGCAGGCCAACTCATGTTGTCGATCTGTGTTAGTCCTTCTTGAAAGAGACACTCATTATACTTATTAACTTTATCGGGATCTATACATCCTACCCCTTCTAAAATACATTCCTTTATGAGTTCTGCATCGCTGAATGGCTTACCTTTTTTCCAAGCAAATATGCAACTTTATAGCTTGCTTCTGCCGTAGCATTCCCTTGATGTAACACAGACTGGAAAAATTGTCTTTGCTTCTGTTTTCCATCTTTCAGTTTCTGCAGTGCTATCTTTCGAGGCCCCAACTCTAATTTGGCATATTTATTGTCTTTATGAAGAGCATAGTGTTGCTGTGTATTGAATTTCTTAACTGTTACAATTGCAGTATCACAAAGCAAGCCATACATTTTGCCTCCAGTATTCACTAAAAAATATTGCAGTTCCCATTCTTCATTAAAGATCATGTTTTCTTCTTTCAAAGACCGTTTTAACTTTTTTGACATAATTATGGGCCAAAAAGAAATGTATTTATTCTGAAAAGCCATAAAAAAAGGTTAATAATGAATTAGTAAGGCCAGCCGCACACTGACCCAGACAAAACAGTCTTAGACAAGACATCGATAAACCTGCATCCACAACCATGTTATAATAATTCTAATTATTATTATTATAACAACAACAATATAGATTAGTTATATTTTTTCTGTGATTAGTATTATTATTTATCATTACTTAATTGTTGCAGAAACTAACTCAATCTCACAAAACAAGTTGGTATGAAGTAAGCCACGACAACACAATTACTGAGTAGAGTACCTAGTTATTCGGAGTAGCACAGACCATAGTGAGGAGGCGGACGAGACAGAAACTCTTTCTGTATCATACGTAAAATCACTCACTCCCACTAGGTTAGTGTAGCTTACACGGAAACAATGCCTTTATATAGCAGTTGCTTTAAGTTTAGATTCACTGAATTTAAGAAAAATGCTTCCAATCTCTGGGAGCGACATCACTAAACACATAACTTTCCTTTTGTCTTTGTGTCTGTGTGCATAATAATTTTAGACAAAATGTTCAATGTCAAAAAAGAAATATATATCAAAAGGCCATAGAAGGCCACAGGTTCTCCATCCCTGGTCTATGGCTTCGACGAAAAGGTCCTACCTTCCTTTTCTTTCTATTTTTATTTCCTCCCCCATACGGGGGAGGCTTGCGCTTGGCTAAGATTAAAATTTAAAATAAATCAGCCATGGTTAAATTTTTATAAATTTTCTGAAATTGCCAATGATAATAGTTTTAAAAAGGAACTCTAAACTAAATCCCCCCCCCCCTCCTTTCAAAATATAGAGTTATAGAAGCTATATAAAAATAAATTTGTTGGTAATTCTTTGGGTTTTAAAAAATTTAAAAAATTTCGATACTTATATATATTTCTGAAATTCACCATTTTGTTTTTTGATTATTATAAAAGATTTATTAGAAATAACTTTGCTAAAAAATATAAGTCATAACCTAACTAAATGAAATTATTATTCAAATACTCAAAAAAATCCCCTTCTTATATATATATTTCCATCACTTTTAACGACTATCGGGTTTAATGAACGACCCCCCGCCCCATATAGTTCGTTATAACGAGTGTTTACTGCATATATATATATATATATATATATATATATATATATATATATATATATATATATATATATATATATATATACCAGGCAATGACTTCGCCACTTACCCATACGGGGGGAGCTTGCGCTTCGCTAACTAGATTAAAATTTAAAATCTAAAAAAAGCAGCCATGGTTAAATTTTTATAAATTTTCTGAACTTCGCCAATCATAATTTTAAAAAGGAACTGTAAACTATTTCCCCACTTTCAAAAAATTACGTTGCTAAAATATAGTTATAGATAAAATAAAGAAGCAGCCTTACTTAAATTTTAATAAATTTTCTGAACTTCACCAATTGTAATTCATTTTCTTTTAAAACATTACAAAGCATTGGATAATCATATTTATTTTTCTGAACTAAACTATCTTGTTTTTGCAAACTCTAAAGAAATTCTTAGAAAGTACCTTGATAAAAATTTAAAATATACTTAAGTCATAACCAAACTAAGAGGAAATTATTATTCAAATACTCCCCAAAATCCCGTTCTTAGATTATAGAGTTAGTGATAATGATGATGATGATGATGATGATGATGATAAGAACTTTTTAGAGAAGTTATCAGATATTTATAAATTAACTATATGGGAAATGGGAAGCAGCAGAGGTGGTAATATTCAAATTATAAAAATGCACGGCTTTTAACTATTAGGGAATAGGAAATATTCTTTTGTTTTTAAAATAATAAGAGTGAACTTTGTTCACTCCTTAAAGGAGTGAACAAAGTTATTTTCCCAGGCCTAACCACATTAAAATACCCTTTTTCTATCCTTAAATCTTTCCCTTCGACCAAGTCCGTGGATCAGTCAAATGAAGCAGGTGTATATTTAATCCGGTGTGGCTCGACAAACTGTCCCTCATTTTACATAAGAGAGAGCGGAAGAATCTTAACAAAACGAATTTATAAAAATGAAGGTGATGTCAGACGTGGCAGTACCACATCCAGTTTTTTTAATCATATTAGCAATTTCAACCACCAAATTGACTATTCAAAGGCACAAATCATATTACATTGTAAATATTTCCGTAAAAGAAAAATAGTAGAATCTATATTAATAGGAGAAATTCCCAATTTTAATTTGTCAGATGGGCAATTAAAATGCAGCCCCCATTCCCGTAACCTCATCGTAAACAGCTTAGTCAACGATCTTAGACTCACCCCCCCTGATTATTGACCATTTTCCCCCCCCGTTTTGTTTTTTTTCTTTTTTTTTCTGATCTTTACGCTATTTATAGACTTTTGTAATAATTGCATTCTCAGTATACGACTGAAGAGGGTATGATAAACTACATACTGAAACGAGTCTCGTAAATTAAACTTTTGGCTCCTATACAGTGGTTTCACTATCATATACCATAACTCGCCATTCAGTTCTTTTACTTACATATATATATATATATATATATATATATATATATATATATATATATATATATATATATATATATATATATATAATCAAACACTGTTAAAAATGAGAATTTACATACTTTTAGTTAACGTCGGTTAATAAAGTTTACAATCCACATGTAAATTTATGTAATGAATGCAATGCAACGATCAGAAAAAGTATGTAAATTTGCATTTCTAAGTGTGTTGTAAACTTTTGTGGCCAACTCTCTCTCTCTCTCTCTCTCTCTCTCTCTATATATATATATATATATATATATATATATATATATATGATAATGAATTATAACGTCAATGTCAATGCGGTTAGGTAAGGGTAATAGTAAGAAATCCTTAATCATTTAGAAAAGTCTCCTTGAGTTCATCAACCCTCTTCAGGATCGCCACCCATAAGACTGGGTAAGCTCCATTTCCTTAAAAAGAGAAATTTCAAGAAGCCTTTTGAATAAGCTAATGTTGAACTTCAACAGAAAACGGAGAATGTGAATTTATGCGCGGAGATCTGCGAATAAATTCACGAAGATTCGTGGATATCAGCGAAATGCGAGACGATCCTGCGCTGAACGGCCAGGATTTCCTTCTCAAAGGGAGATACGCGCCACATTGCTTCGAAGAAGCGGGTGCGGCTCTCCGTAATTGACACACATGATTTGGACTTATCGTGAGCGGCCTTGGAGTAACTTACAAACTTCGGGTAACTCCAACTTCGCACATCTACAGGAGCGATTCATGTCGCGAAGCGGTGGCAGTCGAAGCACCTCGGCGGCAGTGACACGAATGCCTTCATGCGGTAGCGATACCAACCAGCACGCACCGACTCAGGGAGCTTGTCACAGTCGAACGTGACGAAGAGTGTAGGACTCACCCCTGTTTTCTCATCAAACGTTCGACCTTGATCGCTCCTTGGTCGGCCAGCTCTAATGTGATGTCATCTATAGAGTAGTCCAAGAGTTCCGTTTAATCACACTCACCGGCGTGCCATCAAATGTCCGAAGAGCACTAATCCTGGCCGCCTCAGAGGGATCCGAAGCATTCCGCTGCCACCCAAGAAACGGGTCACCTTCGGCTCTCTACTAATCAGGCTAGCTAGTGCTATATATACTCTGTTGGAACATGTTGCCTTTAGCCAACATGCTGCCATCAGTGGAGCGAATAACTAGGTAGCGTTTGAAGCAAGTAGGCTCGAAAACGCTAGGTATTCTCTGAATGAGGGGCCCCCAATGTAATCGAGGCTCTGCTCGTGGGGGAGCATTGGGGCCGGACGTGCCGATTGAGACCTGGTCGCTTGCCGAAATGGCAGCAAACACGTCTGCCCCTGGAGTTCCCGCGGAGTAAGAGTCACCATTAGTCCTCCTAGTCACTTTCTTATTTTTTTTTCTTTGGGGGAGAGGAGGGGGGTGGGGTGAACCCGCTTTTCTCCACCGCCGGAAGGAGACCTTAGGCCAGATGGCCGGCCTTAGCAAGATCCTTCTCAGAGATGCAAGGGAGTCGGTGCGTTCCAATATTCATAATTTTTTGCAACTGAGCCTTCAGTCATGTTCGAACATCTTCTGAGCGAAAGTATTATTACACTATTTAGCCATTTCAAAATCGTACATATATATATATATATATATATATATATATATATATATATATATATATATATATATATATATATACTAAGTACTAAAGTTAATTATTGGTTTAAATATTATAGGTGTAAATAAAAAAAAGGAAAAAGAATGGACTAAAGGTTCCTACAAGGACACTTAGGTAATGAGATCTTTATGAGTGTTAACCATTTAATCCGTTAAGAGTTTTAGGGTCTTTTGAGTAGCCGTCTGTTGGCCATTAAGCCTTCGTATCTCTTCTTGGATTAAGATAGCTTCCATGATGCGAAGGCGGGTGCAGTCAGTTCTCCGGTTGATTACGGAGTTATCTAGAAAAAAATTATCTTGATAAATAGGTTACGTGTTGCCTTAAATTGTGATTTTTGAAGACGCCGTTTTGCAAATGCATGGTGAGTCTACGAGATAAGGATGTGTTGTCATTCCAATGTATTTATTCGAAGAATGAAGCTTACAATTTTCATGGGGTGGGTGTGGGGGTGTGGGGGGGAGTGAATTCGAAAATTACATTGGAAGCTTTTATTTCTTTGGTTTTGAATATCATTTATAACTTTTCTTCTTGATTTATTCGATGAATTTCTTGATGGAATAGTTACAATGAAGAGCTGCATTTGTATGCGCGTCTGATGTCTGATCGTATGACACTTATTTTGTACCTTTCTGGACATTCCCCTTCTACATTAAGGAAACTTGAAGAATTTGTTGGTTTGTATACACTTGAGTTATGTACGTATTTTCACTCGCTGTTGCTTCACATAAAAAAAAAGTAATTTTTCGTTACGGTTTATTTCATATGTGAATTTTAATACATATCGTTCTTCCATTTTTTAGTTTTTTTTCAGGTCGTTTCTTCTTTATTCGCAAGATATATATATATATATATATATATATATATATATATATATATATATATATATATATATATATATATATATATACAAAACGGCAGTAGGATGAAGGCTTTAAATGATTCTGCGTCAATGTTTCTTTTTCTAATCGACCCATGTAGAAGTTGGGCCTAGTGGTGAACTCATTACAACTTCATTTATTTGTTTGTAAATTTTATCATTGGGCGAGCGTAAGGTGGTTGAATTGTGTCCGCTCTCAGAAGATTTCTTAATATGTTGGGGTCCAGTTTGGGGGCAGGTTTGTTGAGTGATGATAAACCTCTGGATTAAGATATATGCTGTTAGGAAGGCAATTTTTAGCTAACTAAGCAAAAAAATTTAAGAGCTCATCAAAGCCCTCGGAAGGAGCTCTTCTCACATACGCGAGAAGATAATTTTATGCGTTATCTTCTCGTGTATGTGAGAAGGGCTCCTTCCGAGGGCTTCGATGAAGAGCTTAGTTAGCTAAAAATTGATTTATTAGCAACATAATTATGATTGCACAATTGCAAATAATTCTCGATATATATATATATATATATATATATATATATATATATATATATATATATATATATATATATATATATATATATATATATATAAAGTGGAACTTCGCTTAACGAGCATAATTCGTTCCCGAATCTTACTCGTAATACGAAACACACTTAAAGGATTTTTCAAAAAAAAATTTAAGAGCTCATCTAGCGACTACCTACTTGGGCATTAGTCGCCCTATTAAAAACTGTCTAGTACTAGGCTACTTTAAAATAAGATTAAAAGAAAAACAAAAAACCCAACACTGAAAATAAAAAAAGGAAAAGGCAACGAGCAGCAAGCAAGCTCCTGCAGCGGGGGGGGGAGAGGTCTTCCCGGCGTAAGTATGTGCGACCTATAAAGGAAAAAAAAAAAACTAGTAAAAAAAAGGGAGAAGGCCGACCTACCCCCAAAAGTCTACAAATCCCACAGTCAATGTGCACGCACTCGTTCCGAGTACAGTGAAATGGCTCAGGCGGCGCTTATAGCGCATGTAGGCATAACGATTCTACTTGAGAGCCGTCTTACACTCGGCTGAGCACCAGGGGAGTGGTCGGCGTGTAAAATGGCCAGACGTTCTAGGGATACTAGTTAGACCAGCGGCGAGGAGGTTGCGGGCGAATAACTTAATGGCATCATCTACCGACATAAACTCTATTAATGAGATAGAGGAATCAGTGGTGCCTGAAATGAGGAGCACCGAGCCCGCGATTAGCACCTCCATGGGAGGAGAGGAGGGGGGGTATCGGGCGGCAGCGGCCCAGAAAATGATATTTGAATGGGAAAGTGATCACTACCATGGATGACATACCAGCCCACACCCAAAATCAGGGTTTGCATCCGGAGAGTACAAAGATAGATCGAGGCAGGAAAATGAAGCGGGTCTCAGGAAGTGATGCGTAAACGCATCCACATTTAGGACACAAATCTCCAGCGCGTCGATCAGGTCGGCAAGGACTTGACCCCTGCGATTAATAGAGTACTCTCCCCAGAGGTGGTGTATATCGTTCAGAATCTCCGGGCAAGAGAAAGGGACTCGGAAACCGTGCCACGACGCGGCGGAACTTTCCCGAGTCGAAGTCGGCTGACGTTGGAATGTATGCGGAAATATCAGTATACATCCTATCCAGGGGCAGCTGCACAGCTACTGCCTGAAATGAGGTATCTAAAGCAAGTGCATCCTCTTGCCCGACCCCCATCCCGTGGTGGTGCGGTCACAAAACCCTTATACCGCGGGAGGGTGGGCAGGGGGAACACGCCTAGTATTGTCTCCTCCAAAGAGATAGCTAACGGGGAACGGAAGGAGACGAGCCTCCACAACTCCTTCCAGCAGAGCTCCGCGCGCTGTTAGCCGGACAATGCGCTGAGGGCGCTGTCGCCTTTGAGGACTAATCGGGGGAGGTTGGGCTTCCAATGCGAGTCTTTTCCTCCCTCCTCCTTGAAATCATAAGCGAGCGCCGCGGCGGCTTCGGAGGCGGGTCTTACTCTTCTGGAGATCCACCGTCTCCGAGTTACGCAGCTTACCAGTGGGTGTGGGCGAAGGAAACGAAGCTCCTTTAGGAACAAAGGAAGATGTCCGAACAACCATCTACAGTGGTGTTGCCTCCTGTGAGTCTAACGACTCGGTGGAGGCGCGTGGCCGTTTCGACTTACGGGAAACGGTCACGCTGGGGAAAGTGTGTGTGTGGGGGGGGGAGGAGGGGGGGTTTAGCCGGGGCTGGGTGTGAACCCTTTGTGCCGCCAGTTTTACCAGGGGAGCGCCCGGGTTGAGTAGAACCCGCAGAAGGGCTCCGAATGGGCGTGGAAACAACCGTGCTCGTAGGCCTGTGTTGGCCAGGAGCAGAGGGTGTATTTCTTAACATTGAGGCATAAGACATCCCTAGCAGAGGCAGGCGCGCTAGGACCAAGTCCTTAGCCTCGCGAAATGGGAGACGATCCTGGGCTAGAACGGCCATGACTTATTTCTCAAGGAGATAGGCACCGCATTGCTTCGAATGTGCGGGGTGAGTTTCTCTGCAATTGACACACTTGGTCACACACGATTTAGACCTAAACATACTTCGGGTAACCCCGACTTTGCACTCCTACATGAGCGATTAGTATGGCCGAAGCGGTGACAGTAATAGCACCTCCTCCGCAGTGGCACGAATGCCTTCACTTGGTAGCGATACCAACCGCCACGCACCGACTCAGGGATCTTATCACAGTCGAACATGACGAATAGTGTAGGGGTGGGTCTCGAGGCCCCTTCCTGTTTTCTCATCACACGCTCGACCTTGACCGCCCCATGGTCGGCCAGCTCTAAGGTGATGTCATATATAGAGTAGTACACCAGTTCCCTCACATAAACTACTCCTTTCGCGAAGTTCATGGTAGAGTGCGGCGTCACACTCACTGGCGTGCAATCTAGTGTGCGAAGGGCACTAATCATGGCCGCCTCGGAAGGATTCGACGCAATTGCCAGAAGGCTACATTTTTTTTTTTTTTTTTTTTAAGAGCTGATCTGGCGACTGCCTACTTGGGCATTAGTCGCCGTATTAAAACTGGCCTAGTTCTAGGCTACTTTAAAATAAAATTAAAGAGAGAAAAAAAAAACAACACCCCAAAAGGGGGAAAGGAAGCAAGCTGGTGCGTCGGGGAGAGGTCCCCCCGGCGCAGGAGCGTGCAACTAAAGGAGAAAAACAAACAAAAAACAAAACGAAAAAAAACAACAAACAAACCTTGCTTAAATAATAGGGAGAAGGCCGGCCTCCCCCAAGAACTCAACAAGTCCACAAGTCAATGTGCACGAATCTGTCCCGAGCACAAGGGAAAGGCGGTAGCGACCCCGCCCATCCCGGTACTGGGACAGCAATCGTGCGCGAAGATCACCCAGACTGGGACATTCGACAAGAATGTGCCGAACAGTCTGGGGGACGACGCAGTCGTTGCAATAAGGCGCAGGCGAGCGCTCCATCAGATAGCGATGCGTCACACGAGTGTGTCCGATTCGGAGACGACAGAAAGTAACCTGAAGCCGCCGCGGCATTGGGGGATAGGTCCATGGGAACAGTCGCAGCGCAATGGCACGCAACTTTAAGTTCCCTTCGACCGTCTCCCATCTTCTTTGCCAGGCAGTCCGAAGAGCTGCCCGTATTCCTGCCCTGTAGTCGGTGTGAGGAAGAGCAAAACGCTGGTCTGGTCGCAGAGTCCTCGCGGACTCTTTGGCGCCCTCATCGGCGCGCTCATTCCCCGCAATTCCTACATGTCCAGGAACCCAGCAGAAGATAATCTCGACATCTGCCCGGCTCGCCAAAACCGTGGCGTCACGGATATCGCGAACCAGGGGATGCGGAGATTCCAATGCCCCGAGAGCACTCAGGGCGCTTTGTGAGTCGCTATAGATCACAATACGGTCTCCGAACCGGGCACGTCGCGTAATCTCCCGTACCGAGTGGTGTATTGCCACCAGCTCGGCCGTGAAGACAGACGCAGCACCTGGTAGAGCCCCGCTGACTTCAAACAGAGGGGATACGGCGTGGAAGCCGACCCCCTCTTGGGACTTGGAGCCATCCGTATACACTGGCACGGTTCCAGCGTGACACGATGTTTGCTCCAAAAAGGTCGAACGCAATACTCCCGGCGCAGTACAAGCTTTGGGAGCAGAGGCGTGGCGACAAATAGCCAAATGTGGTACCCTCCAGGGTGGCGTCCTGGGCAGAACCAGGGGCGCCACCGGCCCGAGAGCTATATCTAGTTCTCGAAGGAGTTTCCTGGCCCTAAACCCAAAGGGCTTAGGGTATGACTGGCGTCTCTCGGCGGCATAGGCACCATCGAGATCAGCTGCGGATGCAGTGAGAGCTGTTGGCGACTGAGGGAGGCGCCGGGCTCGCGCGTACAGGCGAGTGATGCACTGCACGCGGCGCAGAGCGAGTGGCATCTCCCCAGCATCGACCAATAGTCTCTCAATGGGGGAAGTGCAGAAGGCACCGGTCGCAAGGCGAAGGCCGGTGTGGTGGATCGAATCCACCTTCCGCAATAAACGCTCGGCTGCGGATGCATAAAACTCGCATCCGTAGTCGAGCTTCGAGCGAACAAAGGATCGATAAAAAAGTAAGGCGGTAGCCCTATCAGCGCCCCAAGCGCTGAACGTCACGGAACGGAGAATGTCCATGGCGCGGGTACAAGAGACCCTAAGGCTGCGAATATGAGCCTCCCAAGTGAGGCGTCGGTCGAATACAAGACCAAGGAAACGGTGCGACTCAACCAAATCCAGGCGCACCCCATCAAGAAACAAATCTGGGTCGGGGTGAAGCCGTGGATGGCGGCAGAAGTGCACCACCTTAGTCTTGGCCAAAGAAAACCGAAACCTGTGCGCTTCGGTATAGCGAGAGACGCGGTTCAATGCCTGTTGGAGTCGACGCTCCAGAGTTGGCATCTGGGCCGCGCCAAAAGAGATCGAAAGGTCGTCCACGTAGAGTGTAGCGAGAACATCTTCCGGCAGCACCAAGGTGATGCCGTTGATGCTCAGGGCAAAGAGTGTGACACTGAGGACACTTCCCTGCGGGACACCCTCTTCCTGCTCCTTTGGGCCGGAGAGGGCTCCCCCCACCCGTACGCGGAATCGTCGATCTCGCAAAAATTCAGATATAAACATTGGGAGGCGTCCCCTCGCCCCCATCGTGTGGAGAGTCTCCATGATACCGTATCGCCATGCGGTATCATAGGCCTTCTCCAGATCAAAAAACACCGTGGCGTTGTGCTGTCTACGAAGGAAAGCCTCGCAGACGGCATTTTCCAGTCGCAGCAGAGCATCCGACGTGGAGTGGAACTTACGGAAGCCGCACTGTGCAGAAGACAGATGGCCTCCGCTGTCCAGGAAATAGGCTAATCTAACATTTACCAATTTCTCCATCAACTTGCACACGCAAGAGGTTAGAGATATTGGGCGGAAACCGGTCGGAGTAGAGTGACCTCTCCCCGGCTTGCGAAAGGCGAGCACAGTAGCGATTCGCCAAGAGTCTGGGAGGAGACCTTCCACCCAGATCCTGTTGAACAAATCTAACAGAAAGGCCATGCCTCGCTCACCCAGGTGTCGAAGCATGGCGTACGGGACATCGTCCGGACCATGGGCGGTGTCCGCGCACGAAGCGAGAGCGGAACGCAACTCACTCACAGTAAACTTGTCGTTGAAGGGTTCTCCGCCTCTGGAGGTAAAGTCCAGCCAGCGGCCTTCCGCGACATCACGACGTGCATTGAATGCTGGCGGAGCAGCATCACGGCTAGAGAATGCGGAAAAAGCGGTCGCTAAGGATTCCGCCACGGACGCGGGGTCCGAGATTGCGGTCCCATTCTCCTGGAGAACGGGAGGGGGGTCCTGCGAGAACTTGCCCCGAATCCTTTTGACTCGCTTCCACACCTCAGCTAAAGGGGTCTTCCCGTTAAGTGAAGACACGTATGCCCGCCAAGAAGAGCGGCGGGCGTGCTTCGAAATATACCGGAACCTATCCCTAGCCCGACGAAATTCAGCGACAGTGAAATCGTTCGGGCGGCGCTTATAGCGCATGTAGGCATAACGCTTCTGTTTGAGGGCCGTCTCACACTCGGCCGACCACCATGAGAGTGGTCGGCGTGCAAAACGGCCAGACGGCCTAGGAATAGTAGTCAGGCCCACGGCGATGAGGTTGCCGGAGAAGAACTCAACGGCCTCATCTACCGACCTAAACTCCTCGACTGAGATAGAGAATTCAGTCATTTCCTGAAATGCAGGCCACCGCGCCCGCGCCAAGCACCACCGAGGTGGTCTCTCAGGCGGCAGTTGCCCTGAAAATGATATTTGAATGGGAAAGGCATCACTACCATGGAGCTCATCGACCACCCCCCAATCAAAATCAGGCTGTGCATCCGAAGAGCACAAAGATAGGTCAAGGCAAGAAAATGAAGCGGTTCTCGGACAGTGATGCGTAAACTCATCCACGTTTAGGACACCCATCTCAAGCTCTTCGATCAGATCGGCAAGGACTTGTCCCCTGGGGTTTATGGTGTAATCTCCCCAGAGAGGATGCCTGCCGTTCAGATCTCCAAGCAAGAGATAGGGCCTCGGCAACCGTGCCATGACGCGGCGGAAGTCCCCCGCGTCGAAGTCAGCTGACGGTGGAATGTACGCAGAAATGATAGTATACCTCCTATCCAGGTGCAGCTGCACAGCCACTGCCTGAAAGGAGGTATCTAAAGAGAAAGGAAGAACGGAGACATCATGCCGGGTGTAAACCGCGCATCCCCCAGCCCGGCCGTCCCGCGGTGGTGGGGTCGCAAGACCCTTATACCCCGGGAGGGCGGGCAGGGGGCACGCGCCTAGCATTGTCTCCTGCAAAAAAATAGCAAACGGGGAACGGGACAAGGCAAGCCTCCGCAGCTCCTCCCAGTTGGCCCGGAGTCCACGGCAATTCCATTGAAGGAATATGCCCTCCAGGCCTAGCTCGGAGGAGACGCGGGGGCCCTCCTCGAATTGAAGACCCTCACGGGAATGGCCGTACGCTTCCCGGGGGCAGAACCCCGGGCGCTGTTGGCCGGACAAAGCGCTGGAGGCGCTGTCGCCTTCGAGGACTTATTGGGGGAGGTTGGGCTCGCCATGCGAGTCTTTTCCTCCCTCCGCCTCGAAACCTTAGGCGGGCGCTGCGGCTTCGGAGGCGGGGGGCCCTCTTTTCGAGGAACCACCGTCTCCGAGCCACTCGCTCCACCTCGGGGCTTGGGCGAAGGAGCCGAAGCTCCTTTGTTGCTGTCCTCCTTTCGGGGGACAGCTTTAGGAACCCCCGAAGATGGCCTAGCGACCATTTTCAGGGGTGTTGCCTCCTGTGAGTCTAACGACTCTGTGGAGGCGCGTGGCCGTTTCGCCATGCGGGAAACGGTCACGCTGGGGGAAGAGGGGGGAGCCCTGGTTTTAGCCGGGGCTGGGTATGAATCCTTTTTGCCGCCAGCTTTACCAGGGGAGCGCCCGGGTTGGGTAGAGCCCGCAGAAGGGCTCCGAATGGGAGCGGAAACAACCGTGCTCGTTGGCCTGGATGGGCCAGGAGCAGAGGGTGCCTTTCGAACTACTGAGGCATATGACGTCCCAGGCAGAGCTGGGCGCGCCAGGACCAAGTCCTTAGCCTCGCGGAATGAGAGTCTATCCTGGGCCTGAACGGCCAGGATTTCTTTCTCCAGGAGATATGCACCACATTGCTTCGAAGAAGCAGGGTGCGGCTCTCCGCAATTGACACACTTGGCCACACACGATTTGGACTTATCTTGTGCGACCTTGGAGCAATTTACACAGACTTCGGGTGACCCCGACTTTGCACGTCTACATGAGCGATTCGTATGGCCGAAGCGGTGACAGTAATAGCACCGCCGCGGCAGTGGCACGAATGCCTTCACGCGGTAGCGGTACCAACCGGCACGCACCGACTCAGGGAGCTTGTCACAGTCGAACGTGACGAAGAGTGTAGGGGTGGGTCTCGAGGCCCCTCCCTGTTTTCTCATCACACGTTCGACCTTGACCGCCCCATGGTCGGCCAGCTCTAGGGTGATGTCCTCAATGGAGTAGTCAACGAGTTCCCTCGCATAAACTACTCCTTTCACAAAGTTCATGGTAGAGTGCGGCGTCACACTCACCGGGGTGCCATGAAGTGTCCGAAGAGCACTTATCTTGGCCGCCTCGGCGGGATTCGCCGCATTCGCCAGAAGGCTGCCGTCCGAGAAACGGGTCACCTTCGGCTCTCTACCAATTGCACTAGCTAATCCTCTCCTCTGATGGATCATGTTGCCCTTGGACAACATGGTGCCATCAGTGGAGCGAATAACGAGGAAGCGTTTGAAGCCAGCGGGCTCGAAAACGCCAGGTAACCTCTGAATGAGGGGCCCCGATGTCGTCGAGGCTCCGCCCTGTGCACTTTTGGTCTTTGTCATCGTCAGGAGCTCCGTACCCGGGGAAGCAGAGGGCCCGGATGTGCCGATCTTGGCTTGGTCGCTTGCCAAAGTGGCAGCAGACCAATCCGTCCCCGTAGCCCCCGCGGATTGAGAGGAGCCCCGAGTCTTCTTCGTCTTTTTCGTCCTTTTCTTTTTTGGAGAGGAGGGCGGGGAATGAACCCGCTTCTCACCCCCGCCGGTAGAAGCCCCCAGGCCAGATGGACCGGCCTCAGCCAGGTCCTTCTCCGAAATGGAGAAGGTCCTGGTGGTCGCAGGGGCATCATCCGGAGGAGATCCCTCCCCTCCTTGTACTGCCTGAGAATCCACAGCCGTTTGATGAGGACCTTGCATAGGGGCGGATTCGGGTTCGGTGCTTGGCGCCGAGCCCGGATTCCCCCCCATGGAAGGCCCTACCTTCTGAGGCTGGTTTTCCTCAAGGACCCTGTGTGTCACAGGAGGGGCCTCCAGTTGGCCATCCCCTCCCAGGACATCGCAGGTCCCCTTGGCAGCGTCATAAGTCTTTAGTGGGGAGGCACAGGCCTTGACCCCAGCAAGGTTTAATATTTTTGCCAGCAGGTCTTTTGAGGGAAGCGACCGAAGGGGCCTGGCTTCCCTCTCCCCCCTAAGGGGGTTTGCCCTACCGAGCCGCTTGTACGAGGGGCGGTCGGCAATGGGCTGCCTGCTGGCTTTCTTGGCAGTCCCCTTAGAAAGCAAAGGAGGGACTGCCGCTGGAGATAGGGAGGTGCCCAAAAGCACCTCCAGAGAAGGGGATGAGGGGGAGTCCCCTACACCCGTAGGCTTAGGAGAGGAGTAAGCCTCCTCTCTGGTTAAAGAGGTATGGAGGGTCCCCTGCGCAAGCACAGGGGGGAGACCTCCATCTTTTCTGTGGAGCTGCACGAGGGCGGCTCCGTTGTTTTCGGGGGAATTAAGGGGAGATGTTTTTTTTTTTAATCATTGGGCATGGTGACCCTCTTTGTTTTACGGGACGCAATAGCTCATCACCTCTTGCAGTTGCCCGCACTGCAAGAGGTGCTTACCGGCCTGGCAGAGCCAGGCGCCGCCATTTGGGACCACCTCTCCCGCCTGGTGGCCTGGCAGTCCATCGGCATGGCGGCTCCACCTTAGACGCATCGTAAAAAAAAATAGGTTGTGAAGAGGAGAGGAAAAGGGATGTGTGGAAGGTATGGGTGGGGATGAAGCAAGTTGTTAAAAACCAGCCACCCCAGATCGGAGCTCAGGGGTTAGGGAACATTGTCCCTCACCCCCTCAGCCCCGATGCGGGACGGTTGGCTGAAAGGAAGGTCAGCATCTACCCTGTGAAATTAGAGGCTGACCAGAGAAAGTTGTGGGAGAGGTTGTGTGAAAAGAGAGGAAACAAGTGTTTTGAAGGAAGGAAGAGAGGCTAAGCTGGGGCCGGACGGAGTGCTGAATCCCGTCAGCACGGCGGCCAGGATGGCAAATCACCGCGCCCCTTACGGGGGAAAGCCAGAAGGCTACAGATCGAGAAACGGTCACCTTCGTCTCTCTACCAATAACGCTAGCTAAGGTTCTCCTCTGATGGATCATGTTGCTCTTAGCCAACAAGCAGCCATCAGTGGAGCGTATGGCGAGGAGGCTTTTGAAGCGAGCGGACTCGAAAACGCCAGGTAGCCCCTGAATGAGGGGCCCCAATGTAATCGTGGCTCCGCTCTGCGCAGTTCTCGTTTTTGCCATGGACTCCGCACCCAGGCCGGACGTGCCGATCTTAGCTTGGTTGTTACCGAAGTGATAGCACACCCATCTTTCCCCGCAGGCCCCGTGTTTTTTGGTCTATTTTCTATTTTTTTTTCTTTTTAGGAGAGGATGGCGGGGAATGAACCCTCTTCTCCCCTCCGGCAGCAGGAGATCCAAGGCCAGATGGGCAGGCCTCAGCAGGATCCTTGTCCGAGATGGCGAAGGTCTTGGCTTTCATAGGGGCACCAGCTGAAGGAGGAGATCCCTCCTTTCCTTGTACAGCCTTGGAGACCCGAACAGTCTGAGGAGAACCTTGCATAGGGGCCCATTCTGGAGTTGGGTTGCCTCAAGCACCGTGTCCATCTCAGGGTGGGGACTCCATGTGCCTCTCCCATGGCATCACAGGTCCCATTGATCATAAACTTTTGTCGGGGAAGAGAGGGGGGCACGTATGGTGATCCCCTCCTAGCTCAAAGTTCGAGCCCGCGGGTCTTTGGAGGGAAGAGGCCGACGGGCCCTGTCTTCCCTCCAACCCCTAAGGGGATTGTCCGTATCGTTCCGCTCCCACCGAGAACGGTCAATGATGCGCCACTGCATTTCTTGGCAGTCCCCTTAGAAAGTAAAGGAGAGACTGCAGCTGGAAAGAGGTAGATACCCGAGGGCACCTCCTTTGCTTACACCTGTAGGCAAAGGACACGAGTAAGCCTCCTCTCCAGTTGAAGAGTTTTGGAGGGTTCCCTGCGAAAGCACAGGGGCGGGGGATCTCCATTTTTTTCGGGGGAGCTGCCTGAGGGTAGCTCTGTCGCTGGAGAATGGGAAAAGGAGAGGGGTTTTATTTTATTCTTATCATCGGGCATCGTGACCCTATTAGTGATACGTGAAGCAAACGCTAATTACCCCCACGTAGTAGCCCGCTGTGCGAGGGGCGAATATGGGGGCGGCAGAACCAGCTGCCGCCATTTGAGGCCACTCCACCTTAGGCTCAGCGTAAAAAGGATAGATAGTGATGATATGAGAAAGAAAGGGTATGTGAGGAAGATATGGGTGGGGATGAAGCAGGCTGTTAAATACCCACCATGCCAGGCTGGACCTCAGAAATGATTGAACGCTATCCCCTCCCTCCTCAGCCCTAATCCTGGATAGTCGGGCGATAGGAATCTGGACTGTGTCTACCCTGTGAAATTAGAGGCCGATCAGAGAAAGTTGATGGAGAGGTGGTATGGAAAGTGAGAAAGCAGGGTAAGAAAACAAGCTGTCAGAAGGAAGGAGAAAAGGCTAAACTGATGCCGGAAGAGGAGCTGAGTCACATCAGCACGGCGGCTAGGAAGCTAAATCGCCGCGCCACTTACGAGGTTCTGGGGAGGAAAAATATTTGGAGAAAAAAGAGAGAGAGAGAGTAACAAGGAAAATAAGTACCCTAGAAGACCTTACGGTCCATTAACAACAACAACAACAAGGAAAAAAGGTACCCTAGGAGACCTTACGGTCCATTCAAAGAGGGTACCTTTGGACTAGCAATCGAGCGGGCACAAGGCTGCTCAATTGTTTTGCGTCCCTAAACGGCCACTTTTCAAGACCTTGTCTAGTCTTGACTTGAACTGGTCAACAGATTCACTGTTGACAGTTTCCACTGGAAGTGCGTTCCACTTACCGCAGATACTGTAAGTGAAAAAATTTCCACACAGATTGCGGTTGTAACGCTTCAGTTCAAGTTTGAAGCCGTGATTGCGCGTTCGGTTCTCACTCAGTGTAAAAATATCCCGGTAGTCAACATTGTCGAACCCTCGAAGTATTTTGAAAACTTGGATGAGCTGACCACGCAGTCTACGGGTTTCCAACGAGAACAGATCTAATTCCCTTAGTCTATCCTCAAAACTTTTATATCGGATAGAGGGAATCAGCTTGGTTGCCCTGGCTTGTACGCGTTCCAATCTCGCGATGTCCTTTCGCAATGAAGGACTCCCAAATTGTACGGCATACTCCAGGTGCGGTCGGACAAGTGAGTTGTACAAGCACAGTAAAATCTCCTGGTTCCGATAACCAAACTGGCGCTTAATATAGCCAAGCATCCTTTGGGCCTTTTTCTCGGCCTCAATGCACTGTTTCGAGAACTTGAGGTCATTAGTGATTGTTACACCCAAGTCCTTCTCAGTGTCGGTGGATTCAATAGCAGTGCCCTTAAGGATATACTAAGATTGGGGGTTTCTGTGGCCGATATGCATCACTTTGCATTTCCCCACGTTAAAAGACATTTGCCACGTGTCCGACCCCTCCCCAATCTTCCCAAGATCTTCCTGCAGGCGGGCAGTATTTCCATACTTTGCAACGTTCATACCAAGCTTGGTATCGTCGGCAAATTTGGAAATCTTCGCAACCATGTCACCGTCCATGTCGTTGACGTAGATGATGAATAGTAGTGGTCCCAGGACAGAACCTTGAGGCACCCCGCTAGTAACGGGCACCCACTCAGAAGACTGTCCATTTACCACCACCCGTTGCCGTCTGCCACTTAGCACATTCTCGATCCAGCCGGCTACCTTTCCGTCTATGCCAAGCGCTCGCACTTTCCGGAGAGGGCGGCGGTGTGGGTACCTTATCAAAGGCTTTCTGAAAGTCTAGGTAGACCACATCCACCGCCTTGTACCGATCGTGCTCACTGAAAACGAAGTGGAAGAATTCTACAAGGTTCGTCCGGCATGACCGTTGCCTTCGGAAGCCGTGCTGGGAACTCCTCAGTAGCAGGTTTAACTCAAATACGACGTCACTTTGTCCACCATGATGCTTTCCATGAGTTTACCGACTATCAAAGTAAGACTGATAGGTCGGTAGTTCGACGGTTGGTTACGATCTCCTTTCTTGAAGATTGGAGTCACCTCCGCATCACGCCAGTCTCTAGGAACGCATTTGGTCCGGATTGACATGTTAAAGATAGCGCACAGATGTCGTGATACTTCATCGCACACTTCCTTCAACACTTTAGGTAGAAACCCGTCCGGTCCAGGGGACTTATTCGTCTTTAGGTCAGCAATCTTTTTCTTTATTTCTCCTTCGGTGAAGTCCATTGCCTCCAGCTTTTTCCCCGAGTAGGAATCCGTCGGCTGGGGAATGGGACCACATTCTTCAGTAAACACTGAAGAGAAGTAGTCGTTGAGGAGGTTAGCATTTTCTGCATCTGAATGCTTTAATGTCCCCTCCTCATTCCTCAAAGGGCCTATCGTTCGACGGATTGGTTTACGGCTATTCACATATCCAAAAAACTCCTTGGGATTCTCTTTACAGAGTCTCGCCACTCGGAGTTCCTCAGACCGCTTAGCCGCCCTTATGCTGGACTTCACTCTCCTGGCTAGCCTCCGGTATTCGTCAAAGTCCCCCGAGATCTTCGATTGCCGGTACACATTTCTCTTCTCCCTAAGCAGTTGCCCGATTTCTCGATTAAACCACTTTGGTTGAACAGAAGACCGACGGGGGCATTTCAGAGGGATGAAACGCGATTGAAGACTCATGAATGTGGTTTTGAAACTGTTCCAAGAGTCTTCAACAGCCTCGCACTCTTCTAGCCTCGCGTCAGTCAGTCCCGCGCGTAGACCTGCAAAGTCTGCTCTTCTCAAATCCAGTTTCCTTGATTTACTAGTAGCAGGCTCTGCCTTGGGGACTTTGACTACAAATCTAATTAGTCGGTGGTCACTGCCGCCGAGCTCTTCGCCAACAGAGAGGTCCTCAACGATGTCATCATCAGAGGCGAAAACCAAGTCGAGGATATTGTACCTTTGGACTAGCTGTCAAGCGGGCACATCCCCGCTAAATTGCCTTACGTCATATATATATATATATATATATATATATATATATATATATATATATATATAGAGAGAGAGAGAGAGAGAGAGAGAGAGTGAGAGGAGAGAGAAAGAGTGAGAGAGGAGAGAGAGAGAGTGAGAGGAGAGAGAAAGAGTGAGAGAGGGGAGAGAGAGAGAGAGAGAGAGAGAGAGAGAGAGAGAGAGAGAGAGAGAGAGAGAGAGAGAGTGTGTGTGTGTGTGTAACAAGGAGTACCAAGGAAAGAAAGTACCCTAGAAGACCTTACGGTCCCTTGAATGAGGGTACCTTTGGACAGGCAATCAAGCGGGCACATCTCTGCTCAAATGCTTTACGTCCTTAAACGGCCACTTTCCAAGACCCTGTCTCTCTCTCTCCCTTATTTTTTTGAGAAAATAAGAAAATAGAGGGAGAGGGGTGACGCCCCCTTGTCGCGGGAAGAGAGCTTGTGAGTACCCTTGACTTTTCGAGCTATGTCGGCGGGGGTACCTATCTTCTGGTACCCCTGGCAGGGCTTCCCTTGTCGATTTGGTCGGAAATTAGGTTCCAGACTAAGTGCGTCTTTCTTTATCCTACTCTATCCTTCCCCCCTTTTTTTTACATTAATCCTATTTCTTCTACTTATACAAAAAGAAAAAAAGCAACAAAAAAAATCCCTATTCCTATCATGTCACTCTTACCCTATTTTCATCTATCTACATATAAGGACCTGGCAGCTACCTCATGCGTGAGAAGAGAGGCTTTGGAACCTATATAAACAACGCCAATCGAAGCTCACTGGTTGCGAGAGACTAGGACTAGAGGTGTCCTAGGCGTTGTGGTACGATGAATGGGATGAGGGTAGTGCCCCGTTAACCCCTTCCCTGGCGCGTAATTATTGACCATTACCAGTGACCGTTGACGGGTGCCTCTGGTAGCATCGGTCCGAGGTGACGGCTCTTTGTTCCCAGGTTGGTTGCCAGGCCAATAAAAAGCCTTGGGTCGAGTCTCTTGGTGTGGCACGATATCCATTGAACGCTGCTCCGAGATCTTGGCCGTCGTGAAGGGAACTAGTAGGAGTTTAGTACGGGGCGTGCTCCGTTGTTCACCTGGTGAGAAAACGATGGCCCCTTCGGGAACCGTCAGTGCTGCTTGGTTGAGAGCCACGGCACGCCGAGGTTTGACGACTCGGTCGGACGAACAGCAGCACATGGAGCGTGCCTTCTGAAAGATCCGAAACCTCTCCGATGGATAGGCGGGAGCGACTCACGCGGGGAGAACTCACAGACCCCCCTTTTACATCATTGATTGGTCGAAAAATATTGAGAGAGAGAAAGTGTTCAAAGTGACCGGCAAGAAAGGACCAGGAGCTCTAAAATACACGTGCGCAATAAGCCACATAGATAAGTGGTGCGTGGACTTTCCGGAGGGGTGTTATTCCAAATGACACCCGGCCTGTTCCTGCACCGACTGTATTCTAAACAGCCAAATCAAGGAGCTAAAAGAAACATGCAGGGCTTCCGAGGAAAGGTCTAGGAAGTTGGAGGAGAAAATAAACAGCCTAGAAGTGGAACACGCCGGACTGATTCGCAGGCTAGAGGTTAGAATAGCAGAGCTAACGTCAAGCCCTGTAGTAAACACTGCATATGCAGTATTACCCCCAGAGGTAGGTTAGCATGCTACGGATAAACCCTCAAAGAAAAAGAAAAGGGGAAAGAAACAGGAAGAAGAGAAGGTTGAAACAGAAGATAAAGTAGAAGCTGAAAAAGAGAAAGTTCAAGCAGAAGAAGAAAAGATAAAAACAGAAGAGTATATAACAGAGGAAGATAGGGAGAAAAGATGAATAAAAAAAAAGAAGAAAAAAAGAACAAGAAAAATAAGATGGAGAAAAAAGAGGGAACCGAGAGTTCGCTTCCGGAAGGAAAGCCTCAAGCCTCTGCACGGAAATGTCCGAGGGTTACCCTTGTGGGCGATTCCCAAGCACAAGGTTTGCAGCCCCTGCTAGCGGCTCGCCTTCGCACTAGTGTGGAGGTATGCTGCCAGCCAGGACGGGGAAACCACCACATCAGGGTAGAGGCTGAGAAATCTCAGATCTCCGAGAATTCAGTCGTTGCCCTGATGGTGAGTGGAAGTGACCTCTACCTCCGAGGAGGCAAAGTAGGCCCTAGCAAGAAAATTCTCAGCACGTTCATGGGAGCGGTGGACGACTGCAGATTGAGAACTCACAAACAGGTCGTTGTAGGGATGCTCCCAAGAAGAGGTCCTAGCCGGACAGCTCACTTAAGGAACGTGACCTTTAACCAGCGCCTGTCCGACCTTTGTACGGCGGAGGAGGGGTCTTCTTTCTGGACCCTTACCGCACTTTTTACGGTCGAAACGACCTTTAACAAAGGGACGCAGTGCACCTTTCATTCAAGGGAAAGGCTGTACTCTATAACTTAATCCAGGATGTCGTAGAGGGGACGCAGAAGAGCGTCCGACCCAGAGTGAAGGCGGACATAAGACAGTATGCCCGTGTCACTCCTGGATCGACGTTCTTAGATGTGTCAAAGAGGAGTACTGCCACACAAAAGAAGCCGGAAAACGGAAGAACGTAGGATGTCCTACACTGGGGGACTCCCTCAAAATTCTTCTGTTCAATGCAAGGTCAATCAGGAATAAGTTTATTGAGCTCCGTGGCATCGTGGCAACAGAGGAACCTGAGATGGTGGCCATAACAGAGTCGTGGATAAAAACCTCAAGCCGAGATTTTGAAGGTGAATTCACGATTCCCGGTTACCAGCTCTTCATGAAAGATAGGCCAGGCAGACAGGGTGGCGGTGTGATATTGTATATCAAGGATACTCTCAACTCGACGGATTGCAACATCGTATCCGAACATGAACTACTAGGTGTTGACCTAGAGATAGGTCCTGCCAAATACAGGACCCTGGTGCTTTATAGACCTCCTGCCCAACTCGTTGAAAAGGACAGATCTGTACCAGCTACTAGGAGAACTTGTCGAAGACAGAGTGTGTATCGTCATGGGGGATTTCAACACACAAGTACAAGCCAGGGCGACCAAGCTGATCCCCTCTATCCGACATAAAAGTTGAGGATAGACTAAGGAAATTAAATCTGTTCTCGCTGGAAACCCGTAGACTGCGTGGTCAGCTCATCGAAGTTTTCAAAATACTTCGAGGGTTCAACAATGTTGACTGCCGGGATATTTTCACACTGAGTGAGAATGAACGCGCAATCACGGCTTCAAACTTGAACTGAAGCGTTACAACCGCAATCTGTGTGGAATTTTCTTCCCTTACAGTATCTGCGGTAAGTGGAACGCACTTCCAGTGGAAGTTGTCAACAGTGAATCTGTTGACCAGTTCAAGTCGAGACTAGATCAAGTCTTGAAAAGTGGCCGTTTAGGGACGCAAAACAATTGAGCAGCCATGTGCCTGCTCGATTGCTAGTCCAAAGGTACCCTCTTTGAATGGACGGTAAGGTCTCCGAGGGTACTTCCTTTCCTTGTTACTCCTTGTTAGTCTTGACTTGAACTGGTCAAAAGTAATTCCCTTAGTCTATCATCATAACCTTTATGTCGGATAGAGGGAATCAGTTTGGTTGCCCTGGGTTGCACGCGTTCCAATCTCGCCATGTCCTTTCGAAATGAAGGACTCCAAAATTGTACGGCATACTCCAGGTGCGGTCGAACAAGGGAGTTGTACAAGCACAGTACAATCTCCTGGTTCCGATATCCTAACTAGCGCTTAATATAGCCTAGCATCCTTTGGGCCTTTTTCTCCGCTTCAATGCACTGTTTCGAGAACTTGAGGTCACTAGTGATTGTTACACCCAAGTCCTTCTTAGTGTCACTCGATTCAAGAGCAGTGCCCTTAAAGATATACTGAGATTGGGGGTTTCTGTGGCCGATATGCATCACTTTGCATTTGTTCACGTTAAAAGGCATTTGTCACGTGTCCGACCACTCCCCAATCTACCCAAGATCTTCGTGCAGGCGGGCAGTATTTCCATCCTTTGCAACGTTCATAGCAAGCTTGGTATCGTCGGCAAATTTGGAAATCTTGGCAACCATGTCACCGTCCATGTCGTTGACGTAGATGATGAATAGTGTTGGTCCCATGGCAGAACCTTGAGGCACCCCGCTAGTAACGGGCACCCACTCAGAAGACCCTTCATTCACCACCACCCGTTGCCGTCTGCCACTTAGCGAGTTTTCGATCGAGCCAGCTACTTTTCCGTCTATGCCCAGCGCTCGCACTTTCCGGAAAAGGCGGCGTTGTGGTACCTTATCAAAGGCTTTCTGAAAGTCTTAAGTAAACCAAATCCACCGCCTTGTCCCGATCGTGCTCACTGCACACGAAGTGGAAGAATTCCACAAGGTTCGTCAGGCATGACAGTTGCCTTCGGAAGCCGTGCTGGGAACTCCTCAGTAGCAGGTTTGACTCTAAATGCGAAGTCATTTTGTCCACCATCATGCTTTCCATGAGTTTACCGACTATCGAACTTAGACTGATAGGTCGGTAGTTCGACGGTTGGCTACGGTATCCTTTCTTGAAGATAGGAGTCACCTCCGCCTCACGCCAGTCTCTAGGAACGCATTCGGTCCGGATTGACATGTTGAAGATTGCGCTCAGGTGTCGTGACACTTGATCGCGCACTTCTTTTAACACTTTAGGTAGAAACCCATCCGGACCAGTTGACTTATTCGTCATTAGCTCACTGATCTTCTTTTTTATTTCCCCTTCGGTGAAGTCCATATCCTCCAGCTTTTCCCCCGAGTAGGAATCCATTGGCTGGGGGATGGGACCAGACTCTTCAGTAAACACTGAAGAGAAGTAGTCGTTGAGGAGGTTAGCATTTTCTGCTGCTGAATGCTTTAATGCCCCCTCCTCATTCTCAAATGGCCAATCGTTCGACAGATTGGTTTACGGCTGTTCACATATCCAAAAAACTCATTGGGATTCTCTTTACAGAGTCTCGCCACTCGGAATTCCTCAGACCGCTTAGCCGCCCTTATGCTGGACTTCACTCTCCTGGCTAGCCTCCGGTATTCGTCAAAGTCACCCGAGATCTTCTCCCTAAGCAGTTAGCCGATTTCTCGATTAAAGCACTTTGGTTGAACAGAAGACCGACGGGAACATCTCAGAGGAATGAAACGCGATTGAAGACTCATGAATGTGGTTTTGAAACTGTTCCACGTGTCTTCAACAACATCGCACACTTCTAGCCTCACGTCAGTCAGTCCAGCACGAAGACCTGCAAAGTCTGCTCTTTTAAAATCGACTTTCCTCGATTTACTAGTTGCAGGCCCTGCCTTCGGGCCTTTGACTACAAATCTAATTAGTCGGTGGTCACTTCCACCGAGCTCTTCGCCAACAGAGAGGTCCTCAACGATGTCATCCTCAGAGGTGAAAACCAAGTCGAGGATATTGTCTCCTCTGGTTGGCTCTCTCATCCATTGAGTACAGAACTCGTTGTTCGCGAACTTCAGGAGTAGTGCGTTTTCGTCACAGGGTTCTCTGATTTCCCAGTCAACTTGTGTGTTGAAATCCCCCATGACGATACACACTCTGTCTTCGACAAGTTCTCCTAGTTGCTGGTACAGATCTCTGTCCTTTTCAACGAGTTGGGTAGGAGGTCTATAAAGCACCAGGGTCCTGTATTTGGCAGGACCTATCTCTAGGTCAACACCTAGTAGTTCATGGTCGGATACGATGTTGCAATCCGTCGCGTTGAGAGTATCCTTGACATACAACATCACACAGCCACCCTCTCGGTCTGGCCTATCTTTCAGGGAGAGCTGGTAACTGGGAATCGTGAATTCACCTTCAAAATCTCGGCTTGAGGTTTTTATCCACGACTCCGTTATGGCTACCATCTCAGGTTCTTCTGTTGCTACGAGGCCACGGAGCTCAAGAAACTTATTCCTGATTGACCTCGCGTTGAACAGAAGAACTTTTAGGGAGTCCCCCAGTGTTGGACTCCCTACGCTCTTCCGTTTCCCGGCTTCTTTTGTGTGGCAGTACTCCTCTTTGACACATCTAAGAACGTCGTTCCAGGAGTGACACGGGCATACTGTCTTATGTCCGCCTTCACTCTGGGTCGGACGATCCTCTGCGTCCGCTCTACGACATCCTGAATTAAGTTACAGAGTACAGCCTTTCCCTTGAATGAAAGGTGCACTCCGTCCCTTTGGTAAAGGTCGTTTCGACCGTAAAAGGTGCGGTAAGGGTCCAGAAAGAAGACCCCTTCCGCCGTACAGAGGTCGGACAGGCGCTGGTTCAGGGTCACGTTCCTAGAGTGAGCTGTCCGGCTAGGACCTCTTTTTGGGAGCATCCCTACAACGACCTGTTTGCGAGTTCTCAGTCCACAGTCGTCCACGGCTCCCATGACCGTGTTGAGAATTTTCTCGCTGGGGCCTATTTTGCCTCCTCGGAGGTAGAGGTCATTCCCACTCACCATCAGGGCAACGACTGAATTCTCGGAGATCTGAGATTTCTCAGCCTCTACCCTGATGTGGTGGTTTCACCATCCTGGCTGGCAGCATACCTCCACACTAGTGCGAAGGCGGGCCGCTAGCAGGGGCTGCAAACCTTGTGCTTGGGAATCGCCCACAAGGGTAACCCTCGGACATTTCCGTGCAGAGGTTTGAGGCTTTCCTTGTGGAAGCGAACTCTTGGTTCCCTCTTTCTTCTCCATCTTATTTGTCTTGTTCTTCTTTTTCTTATTCATCTCTTCCCCATTATCTTCCTTTGTTACATACTCTTCTGTTTTTCTCTTTTCTTCCTCTGCTTCAACTTTCTCTTTTTCAGCTTCTACTTTATCTTTTGTTTCAACTTTCTCTTCTTCCTGTTTCTTTCCCTTCCTTTTCTTTTTCTTTGAGGGTTTATCCATGGCATGCGGACCTAGCTCTAGAGGTAATACTGCAGATGCATTGTTTAGTACAGGGCTTGACGTTAGCTCTGCTATTCTGACCTCAAGCCTGCGAATCAGTCCGGCGTGTTCTATATTCGAGGCTGCTAATTTTTTCCTCCAACTTCCTGGATCTTTCCTCGGAAACTCTGCATGTTTCCTTTAGCTCCTTGATTTGGCCGTTTAAAATACAGTCGGTGCAGGAACTGGCGGGGTGGCATTTCGAAAAACACCCCTTCGGAAAGTCCACACACCACTTATCTATGTGGCATATTGCGCACGTGTATTTTAGAGCTCCTGGTACTTTCTTGCCGGTCACTTTGAGCACTGTCTCTTTCTCAATACTTTGCGACCAATCAATGATAAAAAGGGGGGTTGGTGAGTTCTCCCCGCGTGAGTCGCTCACGCCTATTGATCGGAGTCGTTTCGGAGTCTTCCAGAAGGCACGCTCCATGTGCTGCTGTTCATCCGACCGAGTCGTCAAGCCTCGGCGTGCCGTGGCTCCCAACCAAGCAGCACAGACGGTCCCCAAAGGGGCCATCGATTTCTCACCAGGTGAACAACAACGAAGCTCGCCCCTTACTAAACTCCTACTAGTTCCCTTCACAACGGCCAAGATCTCGGAGCAGCGCTCAATGGATATTCCGCCCCACCAAGAGAGTCGACCCAAGGCTTTTTATTGGCCTGGCAACCAACCTGGGAACAAAGGGCCGTCACCTCGGACCGATGCTACCAGAGGCACCCGTCAAATGGCACTGAGAACGGTCAATAATTACGCGCCAGGGAAGGGGTTAACGTGGCACTACCCTCATCCTATTCATCGTGCCCCAACGCCTAGAACACCTCTAGTCCTAGTCTCTCGCAACCAGTGAACGTCGATTGGCGTTATTTATAGAGGTTCCAAAGCCTCTCTTCTTACGCGTGAGGTAGAGGCCAGGTCCTTATATGTAGATAGAAGGAGAAAACGGAAAGAGTGACATGATGGAGTAGGCTTTTTTTTGTTTTTTTCTTTTTGTATAAGTGGGAGAGATAGGATGAAAGTAAAAAAGGAGAATGATAGAGTAGAAAAAGGAAGGAATGACGCACTTAGTCTGGAATCTCGTTTTCGACCAAATCGAGAAGGGAAGCCCTACCAGGGGTACCCAGAAGAGGTACCCCCGCCGACATAGCTCGAAAAGTCAAAGGTAAACACAAGCTCTCTTCCCGCGACAAGGGGGCGTCACCCCTCCCTCTACTTTCTTTATGAGAGAGAGACACACACACAGACAGACAGAGAGAGAGTAACAAGGAGTAACAAGGAAAGTAAGTACCCTAGGAGATCTTACGGTCCATTCAAAGAGGGTACCAGTGGACTATCAACCGAGCAGACACATGACTGCTCAATTGTTTTGCGTCCCTAAACAGCCACTTTTCAAGACTTTGTCTAGTCTTGACTTGAACTGGTCAACAGATTCACTGTTGACAACTTCCACTGGAAGTGCGTTCCACTTACCGCAGATACTGTACGTGAAAAAATTTCCACACATATTGCGGTTGTAACGCTTCAGTTCAAGTTCAGTTCAAGCCATGATTGCGCGTTCTGTTCTCACTCAGTGTGAAAATATCCCGGTATTCAACATTGTCGAACCCTCGAAGCATTAGAAAGACTTCGATGAGCTGACCACGCAGTCTACGGGTTTCCAGCGAGAACAGATCTAACTCCTTTAGTCTATCCTCATAACTTTTATGTCGGATAGAGGGAATCAGTTTGGTTGCCCTAGCTTGTACGCGTTCCAATCTCGCGATGTCCTTTCGCAAACAAGGACTCCAAAATTGTACGGCATACTCCAGGTGCGGTCGACAAGTGAGTTGTACAGGCATAGTACAATCTCCTTGTTCCGATAACCAAACTGGCGCTTAATATAGCCTAGCATCCTTTGGGTCTTTTTCTCCGCCTTAATGCACTGTTTCGAGAACTTGAGGTCACTAGTGATTGTTACACCCAAGTCCTTCTCAGTATCGGTGGATTCAATAGCAGTGCCCTTAAGGATATACTGAGATTGGGGGTTTCTGTGGCCGATATGCATCACTTTGCATTTGCCCACGTTAAAAGGCATTTGCCACGTGTCCGACCACTCCCCAATCTTCCCAAGATCTTCCTGCAGGCGGGCAGTATTTCCATCTTTGCAACGTTCATACCAAGCTTGGTATCGTCGGCAAATTTGGAAATCTTGGCAACCATGTCACCGTCCATGTCGTTGACGTAGATGATGAATAGTAGTGGTTCCAGGACAGAACCTTGAGGCACCCTGCTAGTAACTGGCACCCACTCAGAAGCCTGTCCATTCACCACCACCTGTTGCCGTCTGCCACTTAGCCAGTTCTCGATCCAGCCGGCTACTTTTCCGTCTATGCCTAGCGCTCGCACTTTCCAGAGAAGGCGGCGGTGTGGTACCTTATCAAAGGCTTTCTGAAAGTCTAAGTACCCCACATCCACCGCCTTGTCCCGATCGTGCTCAGTGAAGACGAAGTGGAAGAATTCCACAAGGTTGGTCAGGCATGACAGTTGCCTTCGGAAGCCGTGCTGGGAACTCCACAGTAGCAGGTTTGACTCTAAATACGTCATTTTGTCCACCATCATGCTTTTCATGAGTTTATCGACTATCGAAGTCAGACTGATAGGTCGGTAGTTCGACGGTTGGTTACGGTCTCCTTTCTTGAAGATAGGAGTCACCTCCGCTTCACGCCAGTCGCTAGGAACGCATTCGGTCCGGATTGACATGTTTAAGATTGCGCTCAGGTGTCGTGACACTTGATCGCGCACTTCTTTTAACACTTTAGGTAGAAACCCATCCGGGCCAGGTGACTTATTCGTCATTAGGTCACTGATCTTCTTTTTTATTTTCCCTTTGGTGAAGTCTATATCCTCCAGTTTTTCCCCCGAGTAGGAATCCATTGGCTGGGGGATGGGACCAGACTCTTCAGTATACACTGAAGAGAAGTAGTCGTTGAGGAGGTTAGCATTTTCTGCATCTGAATGCTTTAATGTCCCCTCCTCATTTCTCAAAGAGCCAATCGTTCGACGGATTGGTTTACGGCTGTTCACATATCCAAAAAACTCCTTGGGATTCTCTTTACAGAGTCTCGACACTCGGAGTTCTTCAGACCGCTTAGCCGCCCTTATGCTGGACTTCACTCTCCTTGCTAGCCTCCGGTATTCTTCAAAGTCAGGACCTATCTCTAGGTCAACACCTAGTAGTTCATGGTCGGATAAGATGTTGCAATCGGTCGAGTTGAGAGTATCCTTGACATACAACATGACACCGCCATCCTCTCTATCTGGCCTATCTTTCAGGAAGAGCTGGAAACCGGTAATCGTGAATTCACCTTCAAAATCTCGGCTTGAGGTTTTTATCCACGACTCCGTTATGGCTACCATCTCAGGTTCTTCTGTTGCTACGAGGCCACGAAGTTCTAGAAACATGTTTCTGATAGACCTCACATTAAACACCAGAACCTTGAGGGAGTCCCCGACTGTAGGACTCCCTACGCTCTTCCGTTCCCCTCTTTCTTTCTCTGTAGCGGGGTCACTCCCCTCTTTGTGACCTCAGAAAAGGTAGTACCTGGAATAACTCGGGTGTACTGGCGTACGTCCTCCCTTACTCGGGGCCTGACACTTCTTTGGGTCCGCTCCACAGCATCTTGGATTATTTTGGTGAGTACAGCTTTTCCTTTAAAGGAAAGATGCACTCCGTCCCTTTTATACAGGTCGTTTCTCCCGTAAAAGGTGCGGTATGGGTCTACAAAGAAGATTCCTTCTGCCGTGCAGAGATCCGCCAACCGTCGGTTTACTGCGACGTTTCTTTAGTGAGCGGTTACGGATGGACCTCTTCTCGGAAGCATCCCGACCACGACACGTTTTCGGGTTTTAAGCCCAATGTCATCCACGGCTCCCATCACCGTTTGGATGGTCTTGCCACTAAGGCCAACCTTACCCCCTCTGAGGTAGAGGTCGTTGCCACTCACCATAAGAGCGACAACTGAATTCTCAGAAATCTGAGCTTTCTCTGCATCTACTCTGATGTTGTGGTTACCTTGGCCTGGCAGGCAGCTTACCTTCACGCAAGTGCGAAGGCGGGCCCTAGCAGCGGCTGCAGATCCCGTGTTTGCGAGTCACCAATGAGGGTGACCTTCGGACACTTGGTCTCTGAAGACGGGGTCTTCCCTTGTAGAAGAGGCCTCTTCTTTTCCTCTTTACTCTCCCCATTCTTATCTTTATTTTTCTTATTCCCCTTTTTCTTCTTGTTTATGGGGTTTTCTTCTATTTTTGGTTCTTCTTCTTTTGTTTCAACTTTATTCTTTTTCTCATTTTTCTTCTTTTTTCCTTTCTTCTTTTTCTCTTTATTCCCTGCCTCAGCTGTCTTAACGTCGGATGATGCCGAAATCTCCGCTTGGGTAAGAACTATGGCACCAGAAGATTCCGACACATCAGTGGGCGATGCCTCTTCTAGACATCGAATATGAGCTGCGTGGAAGGTTTCGAATTTCTCCACCTTTCTCTCAAGAATTTGAGCTCTGTCCTCTGAGGCTCTATAGAGGTTTTTTAATTTCTCTACCTCTCGCCGCAATATGCAAGTAGTGCAGATACTTTCAGGGCTGCATTTTGAGTAGCAGCCCTCCGGAAAGTCAACGCACCACTTTTCTAACTGGCATGCTGCACCGTTATGTTTTAGACGAACGGGTCCTTTTTTTACTTGTCATTTTGAGCGCTTTCTCTTTCTCTGAAAACTCGTGACCAATCACGTTTTTTTTTGTTTTTTTTTAAGAGCTCATCTGGCGACTGCCTACATGGGCATTAGTCGCCGTATTAAAACTGGCCTAGTTCTAGGCTACTTAAAAATGAAATTAAAGAAACGAAAAAAACAACCCAAATGGGGGAAAGGAAGCAAGCTCTTGCGTTGGGGGGAGGTCCACCCTGCGCAGGAGCGTGCAACCTCAAGGAAAAAAAAACCAAATGCAAAAAACAAAACCCTGCTTAAATAATAGGGAGAAGGCCAGCCTCCGCCCAAAAGTCAACAAGTCCACCAGTCAATGTGCACGCACTCATCCCGAGTACAAGGGACAGGCGGTAGCAATCCCGCCCATCCCGGTACCTGGACAGGTGTCGTGCGCGAAGATCACCCAGACTGGGACATTCGACAAGAATGTGCCGAACAGTCTGGGAGACGACGCAGTCGTTGCAATAGGGCGCAGGCGAGCGCTCCATCAAATAGCGATGCGTCACACGAGTGTGCCCGATTCGGAGACGACAGAAAGCAACCTGAAGTGGCCGCGGCATTGGGGGATAGGTCCATGGGAACAGTCGGGGCGCAATAGCACGCAACTTTAAGTTCCCTTCGACCGTCTCCCATCTTCTTTGCCAAGCAGTCCGAAGAGCTGCCCGTATTCCTGCCATGTAGTCGGTGTGAGGAAGAGCGAAACGCTGGTCCGGTCGCAGAGTCCTCGCGGACTCTTTGGCGCCCTCATTCCCCGCAATTCCTACATGTCCAGGAACCCAGCAGAAGATAATCTCGACATCTGCCCGGCTCGCCAAAACCGTGGCGTCACGGATATCGCGAACCAGGGGATGCGGAGATTCCAATGCCCCGAGAGCACTCAGGGCGCTTTGTGAGTCGCTATATGTAGATCACAATCCGGTCTCCGAACCGGGCACGTCGCGTAATCTCCCGTGCCGAGTGGTGTATTCCCACCGGCTCGGCCGTGAAGACAGACGCAGCGCCCGGTAGAGCCCCGCTGACTTCAAACAGAGGGGATACGGCGTGGAAGCTGACCCCCTCTTGGGACTTGGAGCCATCCGTATACACTGGCAGGGTTCTAGCGTGACACGATGTGTGCTCCAAAAAGGTCGAACGCAATACTCACTCCCGGCGCAGTACAAGCTTTGGGAGCATAGGCGTGGAAACAAATAGCCAAATGTGGTACCCTCCAGGGTGGCGTCCTGGGCAGAACCAGGGGCGCCACCGGCCCGAGAGCTATATCTACCTTTCGAAGGAGTTTCCTGGCCCTAAACCCAAAGAGCTTAGGGTATGACTGGCGTCTCTCGGCGGCATAGGCACCATCGAGATCAGCTGCGGATGCAGTGAGAGCTGTTGGCGACTGAGGGAGGCGCCGGGCTCGCGCGTACAGGCGAGTGATGCACTGCACGCGGCTCAGAGCGAGTGGCATCTCCCCAGCATCGACCAACAGGATCTCAATGGGGGAAGTGCGGAAGGCACCGGTCGCAAGGCGAAGGCTGGTGTGGTGGATCGAATCCACCTTCCGCAATAAACGCTCGGCTGCGGATGCATAAAACTCGCATCCGTAGTCGAGCTTCGAGCGAACAAAGGATCGATAAAAAAGTAAGGCAGTAGCCCTATCAGCTCCCCAAGCGCTGAACGTTACGAAAAGGGGAATGTCCATGGCGAGGGTACAAGAGACCCTAAGGCTGCGAATATGAGCCTCCCAGGTGAGGCGTCGGTCGAATACAAGACCAAGGAAACGGTGCGACTCAACCACATCCAGGCGCACCCCATTAAGAAACAAATCTGGGTCGGGGTGAAACCGTGGATGGCGGCAGAATTGCACCACTTTAGCCTTGGCCAAAGAAAACCAAAACCTGTGCGCTTCGGCATAGCGAGAGACGCGGTTCAATGCCTGTTGGAGTCGACGCTCCAGAGTTGGCATCTGGGCCGCGCCAAAAGAGATCGAAAGCTCGTCCACGTAGAGCGTAGCGAGAACCTCTTCCGGCAGCACCGAGGTGATGCCGTTGATGATCAGGGCAAAGAGTATGACACTGAGGACACTTCCCTGCGGGACACCCTCTTCCTGCTCCTTTGGGCCAGAGTGGGCTCCCCCCACCCATATGCGGAATCGACGATCTCGCAAAAATTCAGATATAAACATTGGGAGGCGTCCCCTTGCCCCCTATCGTGTGGAGAGTCTCCATGATACCGTATCGCCATGCGGTATCATAGGCCTTCTCCAGATCGAAAAACACCGTGGCGTAATGCTGTGTACGAAGGAAAGCCTCGAAGAAAGCATTTTCAGGTTGGAGCAGCAGAGCATCCGACGTGGAGTGGAACTTGCGGAAGCCGCACTGTGCGGAAGACAGATGGCCTCCGCTGTCCAGGAAAAAGGCTAATCTAACATTTACCAATTTCTCCATCAACTTGCACACGCAGGAGGTTAGAGAGATTGGGCGGAAACCGGTCGGAGTAGAGTGATCTCTCCCCGGTTTGAGAAAGGCGAGCACAGTGGCGATTCGCCAGGAGTCTGGGAGAAGACCCTCCACCCAGATCCTGTTGAACAAATCTAACAGAAAGGCCATGCCTCGCTCACCAGGTGTCGAAGCATGGCGTACGGGACATCGTCCGGCAGGAAGCGAGAGCGGAACGCAACTCACTCACAGTAAACTTGTCGTTGAAGGGTTCTCCGCCTCGGGAGGTAAAGTCCAGTCAGCGGCCTTCCGCGACATCACGACGTGCATTGAATGCTGGCGGAGCAGCATTACGGCTAGAGAATGCGGAAAAAGCGGTCGCTAAAGATTCCACCACGGCGCGGGGCCCGAGATTTCGGTCCCATTCTCCGGAGAAGGCAGCGGTGTGGTACTTTATCAAAGGATTTCTGAAAGTCTAAGTACACCACATCCACCGCCTTCTCCCGGTCGTGCTCACTGAACACGAAGTGGAAGAATTCCACAAGGTTCGTCAGGCATGACAGTGGCCTTCTGAAGCCGTGCGGGGAACTCCTCAGTAGCAGGTTTGACTCTAAATACGACGTCATTTTGACCACCATGATGCTTTCCATGAGTTTACCGATTATCGATGTCAGATTGATAGGTCGGTAGTTTGACGGATGGCTGGGGTCTCCTTTCTTGAAGATCGGAGTCACCTCCGCCTCACGCCAGTCTCTAGGAACGCATCCGGTCCGGATTGACATGTTAAAGATAGCGCACAGATGTCTTGATACTTCATCGCACACTTCCTTCAACACTTTAGGTAGAAACCCGTCCGGTCCAGGGGACTTATTCGTCTTTAGGTCAACGATCTTTTTCTTTATTTCTCCTTCGGTGAAGTCCATTGCCTCAAGCTTTTCCCCCGAGTAGGAATCCGTCGGCTGGGGAATGGGACCACACTCTTCAGTAAACACTGAAGAGAAGTAGTCGTTGAGGAGGTTAGCATTTTCTGCATCTGAATGCTTTAATGTCCCCTCCTCATTCCTCAAAGGGCCAATCATTCGACGGATTGGTTTAGTGCTGTTCACATATCCAAAAAACTCCTTGGGATTCTCTTTACAGAGTCTCGCCACTCGGACTTCTTCAGTCCGCTTAGCCGCCCTCATGCTGGACTTCACTCTCTTGGCTAGCCTCCGGTATTCGTCAAAGTCACCCGAGATCTTCGATTGCCGGTACACATTTCTCTTCTCCTTAAGCAGTTGCCCGATTTCTCGATTAAACCACTTTGGTTGAACAGAGGACCGACGGGGGCTTTCAGAGAGATTTAAACGCGATTGAAGACTCATGAATGTGGTTTTGAAACTGTTCCAAGTCTAAAACAGCTTGGCACTCTTCTAGCCTCGCGTAGACCTGCAAAGTCTGCTCTTCTCAAATCGAGTTTCCTTGATTTACTAGTTGCAGGCTCTGCCTTGGGGACTTTGACTACAAATCTAATTAGTCGGTGGTCACTGCCACCGAGCTCTTCGCCAACAGAGAGGTCCTTAACGATGTCATCCTCAGAGGTGAAAACCAAGTCGAGGATATTGTCTCCTCTCGTTGGCTCTCTCACCCATTGAGTCAGGAACTCGTTGTTCGTGAACTCCAGGAGTAGTGCGTTCTCGCCACAGGGTTCTCTGGTTTCCCAGTCAACTTGTGTGTTGAAATCACCCATGACGATACACACTCTGTCTTCGACAAGTTCTCCTAGTAGCTGGTACAGATCTCTGTCCTTTTCAACGAGTTGGGCAGGAGGTCTATAAAGCACCAGGGTCCTGTATTTGGCAGCACCTATCTCTAGGTCAACACCTAGTAGTTCATGGTCGGATACGATGTTGAAATCCGTCGAGTTGAGAGTATCCTTGACATACAACATCACACCGCCACCCTCTCTGTCTGGCCTATCTTTTTGGAATAGCTGGTAACCGGGAATCGTGAATTCACCTTCAAAATCTCGGCTTGAGGTTTTAATCCACGTCTCCGTTATGGCCACCATCTCAGGTTCCTCTGTTGCTACGAGGCCACGGAGCTCAAGAAACTTATTCCTGATTGACCTCGCGTTGAACAGAAGAACTTTTAGGGAGTCTCCCAGTGTAGGACTCCCTACGCTCTTCCATTTCCCGGCTTCTTTTGTATGGCAGTACCCCTCTTTGCCACATCTAAGAACGTCGTTCAAGGAGTGACACGGGCATACTGTCTTATGTCCGCCTTCACTCTGGGTCGGACGCTCCTCTGCGTCCGCTCTACGACATCCTGGATTAAGTTACAGACTACAGCCTTTCCCTTGAATGAAAGGTGCACTCCGTCCCTTTGGTAAAGGTCGTTTCGACCGTAAAAGGTGCGGTGAGGGTCCAGAAAAAAGACCCCTTCCGCCGTACAGAGGTCGGACAGGCGCTGGTTCAGGGTCACGTTCCTAGAGTGAGCTGTCCGGCTAGGTCCTCTTCTTGGGAGCATCCCTACAATGACTTGTTTGCGAGTTCTCAATCCGCAGTCGTCTACGGCTCCCATGACCGTGTTGAAAATTTTCTCGCTGGGGCCTACTTTGCCTCCTCGGAGGTAGAGGTCATTCCCACTCACCATCAGGGCAACGACTGAATTCTCGGAGATCTGAGATTTCTCAGCCTCTACCCTGATGTGGTGGTTTCCCCGTCCTGGCTGGCAGCATACCTCCACACTAGTGCGAAGGCAGGCCGCTAGCAGGGGCTGCAAACCTTGTGATTGGGAATCGCCCACAAGGGTAACCCTCGGACATTTCTGGGCGGAAGCGAACTCACGGTTCCCTCTTTCTTCTCCATCTTATTTTTCTTGTTCATTTTCTTATTCATCTTTTTCCCCTTATCTTCCTTTGTTTTTATATTTTCTTCCTCTGCTTCAACTTTCTCTTTTTCAGCTTCTACTTTATCTTCTGTTTCAACTTTCTCTTCTTCCTGTTTCTTTCCCTTCCTTTTCTTTTTCTTTGAGGGTTTATCCGTAGCATGCGGACCTAGCTCTGGGGGTAATACTGCAGATGCAGTGTTTAGTACGGGGTTTGACGTTAGCTCTGCTATTCTGACCTCTAGCCTGCGAATCAGTCGGGCGTGTTCTAATTTGAGGCTGCTTTTTTTCTCCTCCAAATCCTGGATCTTTCCTCGGAAACCCTGCATGTTTCTTTTAGCTCCTTGTTTTGGCCGTTTAAAATACAGTCGGTGCAGGAACTGGCGGGGTGGCATTTCGAAATACACCCCTCCGGAAAGTCCACGCACCACTTATCTATGTGGCATATTGCGCACGTGTATTTTAGAGCTCCTGGTCCTTTCTTGCCGGTCATTCTGAACACTTTCTCTCTCTCAATACTTTGCGACCAATCAACGATAAAAAGGAGGGTTGGTGAGTTCTCCCCGCTTGAGTCGCTCCCGCCTATTGATCGGAGTCGTTTCGGAGTCTTCCAGAAGGCACGCTCCATGTGCTGCTGTTCGTCCGACCGAGTCGTCAAGCCTCGGCGTGCCGTGGCTCCCAACCAAGCAGCACAGACGGTCCCCGAAGGGGCCATCGATTTCTCACCAGGTGAACAACAACGAAGCACGCCCCTTACTAAACTCCTACTAGTTCCCTTCGCAACGGCCAGGATCTCGGAGCAGCGTTCAATGGATATCCCGCCCCACCAAGAGACTCGACCCAAGGCTTTTTATTGGCCTGGCAACCAACCTGGGAACAAAGGGCCGTCACCTCGGACCGATGCTACCAGAGGCACCCATCAAAGGGCACTGGGAACGGTCAATAATTACGCGCCAGGGAAGGGGTTAACGAGGCACTACCCTCATCCCATTCATCGTGCCCCAACGCCTAGGACACCTCTAGTCCTAGTCTCTCGCAACCAGTGAGCGTCGATTGGCGTTGTTTAGAGGTTCCAAAGCCTCTCTTCCGACGCGTGAGGTAGCTGCCAGGTCCTTATATGTAGATAGAGGGAAAAAATGGAAAGAGTGACATGATAGGAGTAGGCTTCTTTTTTTTTCTTTTTTTTTGTATAAGTGGGAGATAGGATGAAAGTAAAAAAGGAGAATGATAGAGTAGAAAAAGGAAGGAATGACGCACTTAATCTGGAATCTCGTTTTCGACCAAATCGACAAGGGAAGCCCTACCAGGGGTACCCAGAAGAGGTACCCCCACCGACATAGCTCAAAAAAGTCAAAGGTACACACAAGCTGTCTTCCCGCGACAAGGGGGCGTTACCTCTCCTTTCTTTAAGAGAGAGAGAGAGAGAGAGAGAGAGAGAGAGAGAGAGAGAGAGAGAGAGAGAGAGAGAGAGAGAGAGAGAGAGAGAGAGAGAGAGATAGAAAGAGAAAGAGAAAAGGAGAGAGAGAGAGAGAGAGAGAGAGAGAGAGAGAGAGAGAGAGAGAGAGAGAGAGAGAGAGAGGAGAGAGAGAGAGAATAACAACAAGGAGTAACAACAAGGAAAAAAGGTACCCTAGGAGACCTTACGGTCCATTCAAAGAGGGTACCATTGGACTTGCAATCAAGCGGGCACAAGGCTGCTCAATTGTTTTGCGTCCTAAACGGCCACTTTTCAAGACCTTGTCTAGTCTTGACTTGAACTGGTCAACAGATTCACTGTTGACGATTTCCACTGGAAGTGCGTTCCACTTACCGCAGATACTGTACGTGAAAAAAATTTCCACACAAATTGCGGTTGTAACGCTTCAGTTCAAGTTTGAAGCCGTGATTGCGCGTTCTGTTCTCACTCAGTGTGAAAATATCCCGGTAGTCAACATTGTCGAACCCTCGAAGTATTTTGAAAACTTCGATGAGCTGACCACGCAGTCTACGGGTTTCCAGCGAGAACAGATCTAATTCCCTTAGTCTATCCTCATAACTTTTATGTCGGATAGAGGGAATCAGCTTGGTTGCCCTGGCTTGTACGCGTTCCAATCTCGCGATGTCCTTTCGCAATGAAGGACTCCAAAATTGTACGGCATACTCCAGGTGCGGTCGGACAAGTGAGTTGTACAGGCACAGTACAATCTCCTGGTTCCGATAACCAAACTGGCGCTTAATATAGCCTAGCATCCTTTGGGCCTTTTTCTCCGCCTCAATGCACTGTTTCGAGAACTTGAGGTCACTAGTAATTGTTACACCCAAGTCCTTCTCAGTGTCGGTGGATTCCATAGCAGTGCCCTTAAGGATATACTGAGATTGGGGGTTTCTGTGGCCGATATGCATTACTTTGCATTTCCCCACGTTAAAAGGCATTTGCCACGTGTCCGACCACTCCCCAATCTTCCCAAGATCTTCCTGCAGGCGGGCAGTATTTCCATCCTTTGCAACGTTCATACCAAGCTTGGTATCGTCGGCAAATTTGGAAATCTTCGCAACCATGTCACCGTCCATGTCGTTGACGTAGATGATGAATAGTAGTGGTCCCAGGACAGAACCTTGAGGCACCCCGCTAGTAACGGGCACCCACTCAGAAGACTGTCCATTTACCACCACCCGTTGCCGTCTGCCACTTAGCCAGTTCTCGATCCAGCCGGCTACCTTTGCGTCTATGCCAAGCGCTCGCACTTTCCGGAGAAGGCGGCGGTGTGGTACCTTATCAAAGGCTTTCTGAAAGTCTAGGTAGACCACATCCACCGCCTTGTCCCGATCGTGCTCACTGAAAACGAAGTGGAAGAATTTTACAAGGTTCGTCAGGCATGACCGTTGCCTTCGGAAGCCGTGCTGGGAACTCCTCAGTAGCAGGTTTGACTCTAAATACGACGTCACTTTGTCCACCATGATGCTTTCCATGAGTTTACCGACTATCGAAGTCAGACTGATAGGTCGGTAGTTCGACGGTTGGTTACGGTCTCCTTTCTTGAAGATAGGAGTCACCTCCGCCTCACGCCAGTCTCTAGGAACGCATCCGGTCCGGATTGACATGTTAAAGATAGCGCACAGATGTCGTGATACTTCATCACACACTTCCTTCAACACTTTAGGTAGAAACCCGTCCGGTCCAGGGGACTTATTCGTCTTTAGGTCAGCGATCTTTTTCTTTATTTCTCCTTCGGTGAAGTCCATTGCCTCCAGCTTTTCCCCCGAGTAGGAATCCGTCGGCTGGGGAATGGGACCACACTCTTCAGTAAACACTGAAGAGAAGTAGTCGTTGAGGAGGTTAGCATTTTCTGCATCTGAATGCTTTAATGTCCCCTCCTCATTCCTCAAAGGGCCAATCGTTCGACGGATTGGTTTACGGCTGTTCACATATCCAAAAAACTCCTTGGGATTCTCTTTACAGAGTCTCGCCACTCGGAGTTCCTCAGACCGCTTAGCCGCCCTTATGCTGGACTTCACTCTCCTGGCTAGCCTCCGGTATTCGTCAAAGTCACCCGAGATCTTCGATTGCCGGTACACATTTCTCTTCTCCCTCAGCACTTGCCCGATTTCTCGATTAAACCACTTTGGTTGAACAGAAGACCGACGGGGGCATTTCAGAGGGATAAAACGCGATTGAAGACTCATGAATGTGGTTTTGAAACTGTTCCAAGAGTCTTCAACAGCATCGCACTCCTCTAGCCTCGCGTCAGTCAGTCCCGCGCGTAGACCTGCAAAGTCTGCTCTTCTCAAATCCAGTTTCCTTGATTTACTAGTTGCAGGCTCTGCCTTGGGGACTTTGACTACAAATCTAATTAATCGGTGGTCACTGCCACCGAGCTCTTCGCCAACAGAGAGGTCCTCAACGATGTCATCCTCAGAGGTGAAAACCAAGTCGAGGATATTGTCTCCTCTCGTTGGCTCTCTCACCCATTGAGTCAGGAACTCGTTGTTCGTGAACTCCAGAAGTAGTGCGTTCTCGCAAGAGGGTTCTCTGGTTTCCCAGTCAACTTGGCTGTTGAAATCGCCCATAACGATGCACACTCTGCCTTGAACCAGCTCACCCAGCAGCTGGTACAGTTCCCTGTCCTTCTCAACAGGTTGGGAAGGGGGTCTGTAAAGCAGCAGGGTCCTGTATTTGGCAGGACCGATCTCTAGGTCAACGCCTAGGAGATCGTGGTCGGATATTACGTTGGAGTTCGTAGATTTGATTGTATCCTTGACATACAACATTACACCGCCACCTCTCTGTCTGGCCTATCTTTGTGGAAGAGTTGGTAGCTAGGAACCGTGAATTCGCCTTCAAAGTCTCGGTTTGACGTTTTTATCCACGATTCTGTTATGGCTACCATTTCGGGTTCTTCCGTCGCTACGAGGCCACGGAGCTCAGGAAACTTGTTCCTGATTGACCTCGCATTGAACAGAAGAACTTTCAGGGAGTCCCCTAATGTAGGACTCCCTATACTCTTCCGTTTCCCGGCTTCTTGTTTGTCGTGGTGGCACCATTTTTGACAACCTCCGAGAAGGTTGTTTGGGGAGTGACTCGGGCGTACTGGCGTACGTCCGCCTTCCCAATGGGCCGGACACTCCTTTGGGTGCGCTCCACGACATCCTGGATGAGGTTGGCTAGGAACGCCTTGCCCTTAAAGGAGAGGTGCACCCCGTCCCTTTGGTAGAGGTCTTTTCTACCATAGAACACGGCGTACGGGTCCACAAAAAAGACACCCTCAGCTGTACAGAGGTCTGCAAGGCGCCTGTTTAGCGACATGTTCCTCAAGTGGGCAGTCCGGCTTGGACCCCACCTCGGGAGTATCCCCACCACGACGCGTCTGCGGGTTTTCAGTCCACAGTCGTCGACAGCGCCCATAACTGTCCTCATAATTTCACCTGTAGGGCCTACCCTACCTCCTCTGAGGTAGAGGTCGTTGCCACTTACCATAAGGGCAACGACTGAAGTCTCTGAAATCTGAGACTTCTCGGCCTCAGCTCTTACCTGCTTATTCCCACAACCTGGGATGCAGCTCACCTTAACGCTTGTGCGAAGGCGGGCCGCTAGCAGGGGCTTCAGATCCCGCGCTTGAGAATCACCAATAAGGGTGACTCTTGCACATTTGACGGCGGACTTAGTCTTTCCTTTCGGAGGCGACTTGCCGCTTTCCTCTTGTATCTCTAATTTTTTTTTCTTCTTATTCTTCCTCTTATTCTTCTTCTTGACTTCCTTTGCTATCTCTTCGTTTGTTTTCCGTTTCTCTTCTTCTGCTTGTACTTTCTCTTCTTCTGTTTCCAGTTTCTTTTCTTCTCTTTCTACTTTCTCTTCTTCTCCTTTTACTTTCTCTTCTTCTCTTTCTACTTTCTCTTCTTCTATTTCTACTTTCTCTTCTTTCTTCTTTCTTTTCTTCTTTTTGGCTCGTTGAGGAAGCCCTTCAGCAGAAGAAATCGGCTGTTGGACGTCGAGAGCCTTCTCGCCTGAGCATCTGCATCTCTCTGTTTTTAAGAGTTGAACTTCCCTTTTAAGGAGGGAGTTCTCCTCTCTCAGTTGAGTGATGCTCTCGCCCAGGCGCTTCTCGAGTTCGCAGAAGTCACAGACACTGACGCCATCTGTGAGTTCCTTGCAACTCCTTCCCCCGAAGTCTTCACTCCATCCATAGACTTTGCATATTTTGCAGGTTAGCTTTCGAAACGGAGGACCATTCTTCTTCGCCATGTTACAAAAATCTCGGACCATACGCATTAAAAAAGGGGTTTTTGGTTGTGATTTTCTCTCGCACTAATCACATCCGCCTATTTCCAGGAGGTTTTCGGTCGTTCGGCGAACAGAAACCCTTTGATCAAGCACACCAACCCTAAGGTCTCCCCTGGGCCGGACGTCCCCAATCGTGCCGCAGCTCCCAACTGAGCAGCACGAGAGCCCCAGTGAACTGGTTCTCTGATTTTTCGACAGGGGTGCTTGAGGTGTAACTGTCTTCCTACTAAGCCCTACTAATCAACTAAAAACGGCCAGACTTGAGGCAAATAGTAAAGCTAAGTGCCCACGACTTCATCCGAGATCTTTAGCTGATCTGGCAAACAGCAAGGCACAAAAGCTCTCTCTCCAAAGATCAGTTGAGCCTTTATTCACCAAGTAGCGGTCACAGGGAGCTGGTCAGGCAATTACACGTTAGGAGAAAGCTTTTAAGGGGTACCTAGCACTTCTCCATAATCGTACCCCAAACGCCTAAGATCCCTTCAATCTCAGTCTCTTGTAACCTATGAGTGCTCCAAGGCGTTATTTAAAGAGGTTCCAAAGCCTCTCTTCTCACGCGGCATAAGGGAGCTGGTGAGGCCCTTATTAATTAACAACTTATGTGTAATAGAGATGAAGGTTTTTTTTTTTGTTATTGGGTTTTTGTTTTGATTTTTTGACAGTTGAAGAGAGTTGGTGAAACTTAGTACTAACAGAATCGAATGGGTTGGTAGGGGGATGCAAGGAGACGCATCAAAGAAGTGGTAGAGAAGTTTGACAACCCTTAGTCTGGATCCTACTACAGCTACCTTACTGGCATGGGTGACCCTACCGGACTAAAAGTCCCCCAGCTTAGCTAGCTTAACTCAGGCAGATCACACAAGCTCTCTCACCGACGACAAGGTGGCTGTGTTGAGAGAGAGAGAGAGAGAGAGAGAGAGAGAGAGAGAGAGAGAGAGAGAGAGAGAGAGAGAGAGAGAGAGAGAGAGAGAGAGAGAGAGAGGAGAGAGAGAGAGAGAGAGAGAGAGAGAGAAGAGAGAGAGAGAGAGAGAGAGAGAGAGAGAGAGAGAGAGAGAGAGA